>OZ035826.1:15705398-16232898 GCA_964034765.1 Knipowitschia caucasica | reverse complement strand
TTCATTGAAGACTCTGTGTCATTTGCATTCACTTCAGATCAGAGAATCAAGCAGTTTGAACACGGGAGATGCAATAATAACAAACACATACTGTAGAAGCCATTGGTCCATAGGGAGCGGATGACCCATGTCCATAAATGTTAATAAATGTCCATAAATGTATTTCATTTATCATTGTCCTTAGACGCCCCTGCAACAGCAAGGAACGACTCAACACTGTATGATATAATACTTGTTGTTATAATATATATATAATACTGTTTTTTCCAATACTTTAAGTCAAGGCTTCAGCTCTTACAGGACAGTGATTATCAGAGTTTTTTTTGCCTTTGTATCAGATTTGAAAACCTCTTGACCTCCTGTGGATCTTATGACGCGTCCGTCTCTGTAATCATGACTAAATTATCTGATGTTTCATAGGAAAATTAATATTTTCAAACTACTTGAACCACATGTAGCTGATTTGTCAGAGTATTGGCCTTTGGGCCTGAAGGTCGTGGGTACGAACCCACCACAAGACCTACTTCACGACTCCCAGTGATATCTGCTGCTGTTGTGTCCTTGGGCAAGAAACTTAACCCCACTTTGCCTGAAGCCCCCACTGAAAGATCACAGCTCCTGTGGACTCACCACCCGCGGGAGGATCAGTGAGCGGCTGGTGTTCTGACTGCCGTCCCCCAGACCCAGAAATGGATTAAAGGGAAGAAAATGGATGGATGGATCTTACCCCCTGTGACAAAATCAGCTTGTCTTTGGAATACACGATGTGATATTCCTACTGTGCTCCCAGAGTCAAATATATTTGACTCCAGATACCCCCTATTAAATGAATGTGGGCGCTTCAAGGTATTTGAGTTTATTTGGCAAGTTTATTTGTATTGCACAGTTCCTACACAAGGTAACTCAAAGTGCTTAACAAAAACAGACAGAAACAACAAGGAATCCTAAATAATCACAGTACATTAAAGACACTATGTTGAATGCACAGCTAATCAGCACTGTCTTCAACCTGGATTTGAACATTGCCAGAGAAGAAGCCTGTCTCACATTTTCAGGAAGACTCTTCCAGATTTTAGCTGCATAAATCTGAAATGCTGGCTCCCCATGTTTTGAAGTTTAATTAGACAGGTTATCATCAATGCACAAGGATCACCCATTGTCTATAATTTTATTGTGAGTTTGTTCCCATTTGGTTCATTGTTTTCCAATGCTTTTAGTCGTATAATATAGTCCTGACTTTTCATCATTTTGCTGTAAAATCCTTGTCCGTGTCCTTGAACTGTTGTGGCCATCTGTGTCACCTTCTAAAGCCCAGCGGAGCGTGTTCTGTCCTCTGAGCTGCCAACACATGCAGGCAGCTCGGCCAGTTTTTCCTTTTCTCTGAGATGGTTGAGGTCGTCTTTAGAAATGGCCACTGATGTAACTGTGTGTTATCAACACGTGTAAAGGGGATGTCCTGGTGCAGGGGTGTAAAACAATTCTAAAAACATAACAGCTAGTTGAGGCCAGAAGGATAAAAGTCATTATCTTTTATCCTCATATTTTTTTATTTTGAATGTTTGGAAATTTTCTTTTAACATGTGTTTGGATGTTATTTTCTTTTGGATTCAATCACAACTGTGTCAAATATACAAAATCAGGTTCCTTAGTGCAAACAAGTTGAAGCAGAATAATATCAATAAGGCATGCATTTAAAAAAATCTACATTCATAAGTAAATAAATAAATGATAATAATAATAATACATACATACATCTAATTAAAATAAGTAATTATAGGTTGATCGTTAAAAAAAGTCTTTGGCCTAGCTCAACAAAATAGTAGCCCATTACCATCACTGCTGCAAGTTACCGTGATAATGATCATTGAAAATCATTTCAGGGGGACAAAGAATTATATTGCGGCCCAGATTTGACAGACTTTGACATGCCTGTGCTAGTGAGTCACAACAGAAACTTAAGATTGACAAAAAACCAACCTAAAGGCATCGTGTGAAAAGTGAAATGGGCTTTTACTCTGACATTGTTCAAGTCCAGGTTAAAATAGTCTTGTTCAGCTCTGTATACAACTGATGGATTGTAACTTCACTCTTTTTAATGTACTGGGATTATTGATGATTGTAATGCTGTGTGTAACTGTGTATTTCTGGTTTTGTTAAGCACTTTGAGTCACGTTTCTGTCTGAAGATGTGACAGAAGCCAAAAATACGATCATGTGAAAACCAGAGACAGACGCGTTTTGAGAGCGAGGAACTGGTTTGATGGATTTTTTTACATTCTGTTTTTCTAAGGTTTAAAAATTTGGCATCCCATCTTTAAGAGTACAAAAATGAGGTAGGAGTTATAGTGATAGCAGTAGGGGCGATTGTATAGTAGTTGTAGCTATGGTAGTAGTAGTAGTAGTTGTAGTCGGAGTAGTAGTAGTAGTAGTAGAAGGGAGTGTAGGTAGAAGTAGTGCTGGTTTGGGTAGTCATAGTTATAGCAGCAGTAGTAGTAGTAGCAAGAGCAGGAGAAGTGGTACTGGTAGTTGCAGCAATTGTAGCATTGGTAAGTAAGTAATGTTTATTTATATAGCGCATTTTACAGATCAAGGTCACCCAAAGCGCTTTACAATGTTAAGAGTTCAGATATTGTTTGGAAACAGTTTTTTCCCCTCAGCGGCCGGGCTGCTCACCGACGCTGGTTTCCCTTCTTCCCTTGCCCCCTAGGAACAAGGACTGAACACTATGACACTTTATTACAATATCTATTTCATTTATATCTCGCACTATGTAATAAAGATGAATGCACACTGTCATGTTGCCAAGTCAAACTCCTATGTGTTTTGCACAATGGTCAATAAAGTAATCTGAATCTGAATCTGAATCATTCCACACACGATGATGACAGAAGCGAGTCGCCGAACACACTGACGCATCAGCTCCCAATCAACACCATCCATTCACTCTCTCATTACATTCAAACCTATTGCGCATGTTTTTAGTGGTAGGAGAAACCGGAGCACCCAGAGGAAACCTACGCAGACACGGGGAGAACATGCAAACTCCACTCAGAGTTTGCATGGATGCACCAGGATTCGAACCCAGGACCTTCTGGGTCAGCAGACCTAGGACACTCAACATGCAACAACATCTACGGTCATTGTCGTCTGCCCCTTATGGACCAATGGCTCTATGTGTTTTTAAAATATTTGCATTTCTTGTGTTTGAACGGTTGATTCTCTGATCTGTGTTGGCGAATTCAACGGTTTTTTTAAGTCCCCCGAGATATCTACTGTTGTGTTTTAGGGCTATACAAGAAAAAAATGTAATTGAATCAAATAGTAGTAGTATAGTAGCAGCAGCAGTAGTAGTAGCAGTATTAGTAGTTGCTCATTGTGTCATGTAAGCAGCCCTGTGTGTCCGCCCTGCTCACATGACCATGGTTGATAGATGGTATAATTAGTACCTGGCATGCAGTCCACCCCTCGCACCATCGCGGAGCTGAAGGAGGAGCCTTCAGTGGGACCTTCTCCCTCGCAGTCACATTTGCAGGATCTGCTGGTCCACGCTTCAGACTGACCTGTCTGCTGTCGCAAAACACAACCACAGGATTAACCAGGCTGTCGCTCCAGTTACACCAAATGTACAGGACAGCTCCATCTGTGTCACTACATCTTTTGTTACAAGCTCGATATTGGCTCTGTAGTGGTTGGTCGCAACAGGAATGTGATGTTAGTAATTTGTTAAATGAAAGAACAACAGCGGATTAATACTAGAAGAAATGTCAACAAACTATTTCACATTTAGCCTGAAGAGGTTTGAACATTTTGTATGTTTAGATGTGCACAAAAAAATGGAAAAAGGTGTATAAATGATCTAGTTTGACAGAAATATTTGAAAAAAATAATATGTGGTTTGTTGGCGGCTAAAATATGTGTTTTTTCAGGAATAAAAAAATAATAATTCCAAATGAAAAATTAAAATTTCTATATTTTCTGACAAATAGTTTGGGTTTGTGCAGCTGTAAAGTGAAGAAATCCTGTTGACCTTGTAGTTCAGGAATGCTGTCACAAAACTTATTTAAATATTTTACGTAGTGTATTCTATCACTGTAGACTCAGTATTAAAGGAGAACATGCAACCCATTTCCCATCTGCCTTACAGCCAAACAATAGATGAAGAGAATCTTTTTAAAATTGAACAATAATATTACATTATATTGTTCCCATCTTTCATCAAATCTATCAAAAAACATTCAACTTAATTCCATGTGAAGCCATTTTGACGAAACAAGTCAAATGTGTGAATGGAAATTGAGCTGCTCATACCTCCTGAGCCTGGATGTTGACCACTGTCCAGAGTGCATCCATTTTGCAAGAACCACAAAGAGACAATGCACATTAGAACAACTCAAAAAACACAGCTATTGTCAGTAATGTAAATATCAGCTCAGAAAACCTTACCATTTACAGAGAGGAGAAAGCCCAAGAGGAGTTGCTGAAACTGGAGAGCCATCTTGAACCAAACCAGCACCAAACCAGTCAAAGGGAACTAGGCAAACAACCAAGGCAGCCGTAATGGAGAGACTGGATTAGAATAATCCATAGGACGCTAATGGCCTTACCTAATGCCTTATCTGACAAAGCTCCTCCTACAGCTGTTCATCCACCAACCACCACCACGTACCGCCATGCTCCACCAAGACTGGGGGAAATACCGATACGATTGTCAAGGGCATAGGCTAAATACTCTACTTAATGAGGGAGGAAATGGGAAATGTTGGATGTATAGGAGTCGGTTCTAGGGATTAGACGATAAGACTGTATGGCTTTGATTTGAAAATTACATGCATAATGAATTCAAACAGTTTTCATTCAACCAGTCACTCTGTTCAGATCCGAAAGCACTGGTCATGTCCTCCTATAGACTGCATGTGCGTCTCCAAATAGAGGGTTTTCTGAGATCTGTTTTAGAGCAGATACAGCTTTTTAATGAGATAGTTTCTACATTGGGAACTAATTATATATTTTTTACACATAATACAATATCAGATCAGGGTAAAAACCATTGTGGATGAGACTATTTTAACAATAGGGACGTAATAAAATACGGCAGACCTTCTCTATTTCCACTATTTGCAGAAGAAAGGTAAAACTAATTTCTATTTTCTGGTTATATTTTAAGTCTGTTGTAAGTCAAACTAACAATGTTAATTATGAAACAGTCTGATGTACCAATTCAATACAATTCAGTTCATTTTTGCCCTTAATCACAGCAGTATAGTTTTCTCGGAAGATTTTTCAAAGCCAACACATTATAGGAGGTCGGGTTCAGGGGTCCCATGATCACGCCATGAAACAGACAATGGAACAGCGGGTGAATAGCAATGTACAGACTACAGCTGAAGTCTTACCTGAGTCTTTACGACCTAATATCCTAATTTTAGAGTGTGGCAGCTTCCTTCATGTGGAGTGGGAGATAATTTGATTTTTTTTTTTAATTCTATGATTCTTCAGGATAAAAGATTGGTATCTAAATTCTCTGCCTCCTACTGTGCTTTTTGACACTTTAGGAACCACCAAAAGTCTGGTGTCCACTATAGATATACTCTTTATTGGCAACTGTTTTTAGTGAATTAGTTTTGTTTTTCACTAATTATCTGCACAGTTTTCAAGATCATTACAGAGGGAGAAAAGAGCATTCTTCAATGTTAAGAAGTCCAGTATTGTTGTTAAAGCTGAGGTACTTAACTTTAAACCACAAAAACTAAACCATGTAGTCAAAGCCATGTCATTGGTCCCTGGCTCAAAACAGTTCTGTCCCTAGTTTTTACATCCTATTTCACAACATTAGATCAAATTTTTCAGGAAAAAAGGGGAGGACTGTTCTCTCGCCGCTGAAAGAGTCAAAGAGTGTTATTTCTTACAATCGTGCAAAAGAAAACATGTTTTATAGTACGATGATGACAGCATTTTGTGATCTGATTCGCACAGCATTTTACTTATATGGTTTTTTCTGTTGGGACATGGTATCAAACATCAATGGAAAAATTAAGTTTAGGTACCTCAGCTTTAACTGGGAACCAGTAACTGGAACCAAGGTCCAATTGTAATAAAATAAAGGAATAACATTTGATCAGGAAGAGAAAACAGGTTTATTTGTCCTTTCGTTTTATAATTGAACTAATATATGTTTTATTTTTTATTGCATATTCTTTGTTAACATTTTTATTTTTGTCTTGATTGCATAGGTGTGTTTGCTGTAGCCACAGGTTTACAAATAACATTTTGTGGCTATATTCTTGCACAGAAGTCTGAACAAGCCCTTGAGAATGCAGCGACTAATTAGACAAAGCTGGAGCCAATTTGTGTCCATGTAAAAGCCCGGCCCCTCTGCTCTCCTCGGCTCCCTGAGTGTGAGAACATCTCCACAGACTTTGACCTGAAAATGAAGACTCCAGTTCAAAAATCACCCAGACGTCTTCAGCAGCAGAGCGTCAGGACGAGGAGAAGGAACCATGCTGTGTCCATGTACAAAGCTCACAAAGAGGTCAGAAAAAGACTAAAATATCAAACTCTAAACATACATGGACTTTGTTATTTTAATTCTGGGGATGAGGGGAGTTTGGGGTCATCAATAATCCATGTGGCTGTTCACCAACAAAGTATTGTTTAAAAAAAAAAAAAAAAAAAAAAACTTCCTAGCTTTAATTTGACAACTATTTATTTATTTATGGATTGCTCTTGAGTGTGTGTGCGTGTATATACCTGTGTATGTCCTGGTAGGAGACATACACTGAAACTGAAATCAATGAAACTCTTTTTGCAGGAGAGTTTCATTGATTTCTATTTTCCACAAAAGACCTGGCTGCCTTTGAATTCATGGTGACATAAGATGTGTTACTTTACTAATCCTGGAGCTTTTTGGTAATAAAAGGTCAATGAAAAAGACTTAATACGGAATTGACTTTGGCTGTAGGGTTGGCCCAAATTACTGCTTGTACAGTTAACATTTCAATTGATACTTCTCTTGAGCTTAGTGTTTCTGGATTTCACTGTGCCCTAAATATAATCTTTGTCCTCAGGTGGGAGCTGGTGGAACAAGGACCTCAGACTTCCTGGGCAGATGGTCCCAGGGCGGAGTCCGCAGGTCCCAGGGCATTGTCCCCAGGCTGGTCCTGCTCCGGCTGGTAAGCACTGAGGCTTCCAGACTCTCCAGAAGAAACCGCCGCCAAACCGTCACTCAGAAAGAAGTCCAGGAGGCCGTTCGAGTCGTCAGGCGGAAGATTAGAGCTCGACCAGCAGCATGAGATTCCTAATGTCTTGTATTTTAACAGATTTTAAGTCAAATAATAAATGGTTTTTAGAAACTTTTTTGTTGTCCTTGTAATCTTTTGCTGTAGTTATTGCCAAAGTTGTTGATTCTTTTGTCATGTGATGTCAAAGGTGTCTTTTCAGAGATCTGATGCAGTATATAAAATGATTAATTCTAAGTATTCAGTGTTACAAAGTTAAAGGGTTAAGAACATGTGTCAAAGCCTCTGGAATCAAGGAACTGCCTAAGCAAGCAATTACAGTAATTCCCAGCTAGTTAAATGGGTCTATGAAATGGCTCTATGGTCTCGACCCCGACTTGCCATTTAACCACTGGCAGTTCAAACGTTTGGCGCCATCTAGCGGTGAGACGATATCAACATGTTCTCGTCGTGAAACATCACTCACATGTTTATAAACCTAGCCGAAGTTTGAATGAGCCTTTTCATATTGAGACATTCTTAAACCTAGTGCCATTTAAAGCGCGATTCAAGCAACACACACTAAAGTGTAGCAGGTAAATGGTTAAAGTTCAGCCCGCCTCCCCGCTCCTCTCCTCCGGGATCTGAGGACTCATCACGGGGTTTGGAGCAGAGCGCACCTGTCTGTCGTCCTCCGATCACAACAGTCTTTTCTAATGGAGATCCTGAATCTGGAGACGTCCGTGAGAGGTAAGGCACAGCAGGGATGTAATAAAACTAAGTTAAACACGTTTATCTTGAGATGATTGGTTAGAAGTTAAATCAACAATGTTCTGTTTTTTTTTCCTCCGTGCATCGCCCAACTTTTTTGACAGTACTATCCACTGGATGTCATGTTTTTGCTTTGAAGTTACTTGTGTACTCTTGTATCACTGCTTTAGGATGGGTCAGCTCTATTCTTTGCAGATATGACCTGTTATTTGCCTGGTGATAATTATAAATCTTTATTTGTATTTATGCTTTATGTATGTATACTTTTCAAAAACAATGTATGAAGCGCTGCACAGTCAGCATAATAAACAATAAAAACGGTCATGCTAATACAAAGTCAAAATAATTAAAATAGTAGATACAGGAAGACAAAGCAGACAGAGCAAACGCAAGAAGAAAGACACCACAAAGAATGGAACAGTAAAATAAATAAAAATCGTTTAATTTTAACAGTTAAAAGCTGTTTGACAAAAGTGGGTTTTAAGAAGTGATTTTAAATAGGATACTGATGGTTCTAGTCTTATCTCCTCTGGCCGGTCAAAGCCGAGGAGCCCGGACAGAGAAGGCTTATTGGTCACCTTTCGTCCGGTGCCTCCACCGTGGAACAGTCAGGGACCTGCCCGAGGATCTGAGGGTTAATGTGTATAGATTGGTGCCAGATCTAAACAAGCTTTAAAAGTAATCAGTAAAATCTTAAAATCAATTCTAAACGCACAGAGGCCAGTGGAGGGACACTAAAACAGGGGTGATGTGCTCCCTTTAAGACTGCATATGGAAGTGTGTGAAGCAGGGTTGTCCAAACTTTTCAGTAAGAGGGCTACTTTTGTTAACCAGACTTGTCCAGAGTTTGACAAGCCTGGTAGTTTGACAGTTGTAAAACTGTTTTGACTGGATTTGGGCTGTTCTGAGCTTTGTGTATAAATGAGTCACATGGGCAAGGCAAAGCAAGTTTATTTGTATAGCACAGTTCATACACAAGACAACTCAAAGTGCAAAACAAAACAATCATACAGATGCCTGTCTCACATTTTCAGGAAAACTCCAGCATGGCAGTCTGTGCTCCTCAGTGTTCTAGTTGATTCACTTGGCACTAACAAGTCACAGATAAAAGCCATGGAGCTATTCAGAGCTATTCTCTGAGCCACAGGAAGCCAGTGCAGAGACCTGAGGACTGGACTAATGTGGTCATACTTCCTGGTTCTAGTCAGGACTCGAGCTGCAGTGCTTTGATTATACTGCTGTTTTACAGCCCGTTTGGAGAGACCTGTGAGCAAGTCTGCTTTACAATATTTTTTATTCTGGCGATGTGTTTTTAGATGATTAAAGCTGCTGATGTTACTAATTTTATGTTGCTGTTAAAATTAATTTTGTGTCCATTATTACCCATGGATTTCTGATTTGACAGTTTTTAGAAAGAGAGACTGTAGGTGACAAATGACGCTCTCTCTTTGTTTCTGGGGAACAAAGACAATACATTTGGTTTCTCTGTGTTTAGCTGAAGGAAGTTATTTTGTATCCACTCACTGATCTGTTGGATACAGTGAAGGAGTGAGTCCACTGGTCCATGTTCTCCTGCAGTCAGTGAGACATAGATCTGTGTGCATTAACCGAGCCAAGGCGAACAAAGATGGCGGCATATACAAATCAATGGCTTGTGCTCAAGAGCATGAAAGGCCAATGAGCGCAGAAAGAATAGCTTAACTTGCCCATATTTGGGCATTTCTCTCATCCTCCCGGTTCTGCGCAGTGGACGAGCTCCATGATGCTTTGTGCCAAATACAATATTGTAATAGATCCATGCCAAATATCAACGAGGACACGTGTGAGGACACGTTCTGACCAATCAGCGAGCTGCTGATCAGAGCGGGGCTAGAGCAGGAGGGAAACAACCATAGTTTGGTAAACTAAAGTCTGGATTTAAAGAAAACTGATTGATTTAACAATGACCAGGGACAGTGAAATCCTCACAAAGTCTGACCTATATGAAAGCTGTAGATCCATGGTATTAACTGACAACAGCAGCATGTAAAGGTTGAATAGAAGTGGCACTCCACATGTTCATGATTGCAATGGCTCATTTTGGGTTAGCAAAGCAGAGGGCCACAGACAATGACACAGCAGGCCGTCATTTGCCTCTGGCCTTAGTTTGGACTTGCCTGGTGTGAACTTGTACTTGTAAAACCACTGAAATCATTATTATGTTTATCCATTTTTTTATCTTGTTCCCTTTTTCCATAGGTCCCGTCTTATAGGTCTCATGTTATCTACAAGAGTAAAGACTTTTGGCTCATTATGGGATGTGGCACCTCGGCCGCTGCCACAGAAACGCATGTCAAAAGAGTGGAGAAGATAGAAGGTACATGCAACAACATCCATCCATCCATCCATTTTCTACCCTTTTTAATCCATTTCTGGGTCAGGGGGGTGGCAATCAGAGATGCCACCCAAGTCTCATAGCACCAGCCCCTCACTGACCCTCTGCAGGTGGTGAGTCCACAGGAGGACGGCTGCTCTCTGAGTGTGAGCATAGCCTTGATCTTTCAGTGGGGGTTTTGGGCAAAGTGGGGTTAAGTTTCTTGCCCAAGGACACAACGACAGCAGTCATCAGTGGGAGTCGGTGGAGAAGGTGCAGAGGTGGGAATTGAACCCACGACCTTCTGGGCTTAAGGCCAATGCTCTACCAACTGAGCTACTGTCGCCCACCATGCAACAACATTATTTTTCTATTACAACATCCATTTTCTTCCCCTTAATCCAATTCTGGGTCGAGGGGGGTGGCAGTCAGAGTTGCACCCAATTCACAGAGCACCAGCCCTGTTTTATACAAAAGACAAAATAATTTCATATTCATAGATTAACCATTCATGTTGACCTTCACTTTCACCTTCCCAATGGTTTAAGTAGATCAGCTTCATGGACAGAGCTCTGACTTAAGCACTAATGAGGATGAGTGATATTCTATGGCTAAAACATTACATCAACTTTCATCATGAGTAGGTAGCTCAAGCCTTTAAGTCTGCATTTATTTTTTCCTAAAGATACTTTTTTTTCTTAAAAAATAATTTTATGAACCAGGACTTCAGAGATTGTCTGTGTGCAGCAGAAAACATCTCACATTTACAATCATTGCTATAGATTTTAACATTTAAACATTGCTGATGTTACTACACAGCAAAAGATATTGGATATGTTGTCAGCTCCAACAAAATGACAACAAAATATTAAACCATCCCTAAAAGGATAAATTATCTTCTATTCTGACATAAATGACTCAGAGGTGATTGATAAGAATTTCCTTAGTTTTGGTCCCTCTGCTGCTCCTCTGTCCCCTGTGTCTAGTTATCACTCTTCACTCAGAAACACGTTCTAAATCTGAAGCGTTTTCCTTTTTTCTTTCTCAGGTGAAGCGAGCAGAAATCCCAGCCGGGCTCTGAGTAAGACAGCCGCTCATTCATATGTTTTAGAGAAAACAAAGTATATTTAATTTAATTATTCGGATTACAATAGTCCAGGGATTATTATTATTCAGAAACTTGTGTCCAGTTCATGATAGGATCGATACTGCAAATGTTCTCAGATTCTCTTGAATTTTTACTGTTCTGGGCTTTAAAATGGGGTCTGATTAGGTATATATGGATTCACACCACAGCTACATTAGTACCATGTATGAGTGCTAATGTGATACAATCAAAAATAAATGTTAGTATTTCAGGGCTGCTGGAAGCCAGGGTTGCCAAGGAATTTCCGTGGATACTGGTTTGTTGTGAGTAGGTTGGTACTAGATACTGAAGAGTAATGGAAACGCAACCAGGTTGAGTAGAGCCGAGTAGAGTAGGCTCAAGTAGGGCTAGTATGCAAAAAATACAATGTTTTCTAATATGATAAACAAACAGGTATGATTTGTGAACAGTATTTTACAAGACAGAAATTCATCTCCATCTGTCAGACAATAAAGGATTGATTGATTGATTGAAGACTCTTGCGGATGGGACAAACAAAATGTATTATTAATCAAAAAGTTTTGTTCCCCAGCTTTAAATACTAAAATGTACATGTGGTTTGTGCTGCAGCGATGAAGGCCGCGGTCCTGATCCAGCAGTGGTACCGTCGCTACATGGCTCATCTGGAGATGCGGAGGCGGTACACCTGGAACATCTTTCAGTCCATTGAATACGCAGGAGAGCAGGACCAGCTGCAGGTGTGGAGCAGACCACACATTTAACAGATATTCACTGGCATCTTTCACTAACGCATGCTTTTTCATTTGTAGCTCTCCAGTTTCTTCAGTTTCATGATGGACAACTTCACTCAACTCAATGGAAATGGACCAGGTGAGAGTCCGGAAGTTGGCTGGATGACACTGTGAACACGTGTTTATGATCTGAACCTCTACTTTGGGAAAGCAAGGCAGTGGGCCACATACATTGACACGAAGGGCAGCAATTGGCCCGCAGGCCTTAGTTTGGATATTCATGGTTTACAGCAACATCTGGGCAGCACCATGGTGGCTTGGGTTCGAATGCTGGTCAGAACAGGTTGGAGTTTGCATGTTCTCCCTGTGTGTCTGTGTAGGTTTCCTCTGGGTGCTCCTATTTTCCCTACCACTAAAAACATATACAATTGGTAATATCCTCCTGCCATAGACTGTAAATATTAGCCTCCAGCTCTGGTCCGGACCATGCCAATATCTGGAGACCTTCTGCGTCTACATAAGTTACCTCTGGGTCCTCTGGTTTCCCTTACTTCTAAAAACCAATTACAATTACTACCTAACTACTTAGTTTGCAGCAACACCGGCCTAATTCTGCACTACCGCCGTATGCGTGCCAAGTTGTACAAGTGCAGCCAAATTATTCTCCAACCTTTTTTTATTTTTTTGGGACACTTTTTTACTTTCACTGACTGAATTACAACCAAAAAAATTATAAATAGACTTGTAGCAGTGTACGTTGTTGAAGAGACGTTGCCATTTATATTGTAGAGTCGCAGTCTTTCAGAAACATTTTAAACAAAATACAAACTGCAGCTGGATTGAACAATACAAGCCACGAACTGTAGTCATTTACTTTTGAGTCGGATTTGAGCAACCTGTTTGTAGTTAACCTTTATTTAAATGACTTTAACAAAGCAAACATACAAACTTGATTCTGTTCTCTACACAAAGTAATGAAAAAGCAATGTTACTCAGTTAATAGGCAGTAACTAGGCAATGGAATTAATTACTTCTTTTTTAAAGTAACTAGTAATTTGTAACATTTCAAAGTCACTGGTAGGGAGAAAGTTGGGGGACGAGATGGTTGGAGGCTAAGATGCACCAGTGTGTTCTGTCTCACCGTGTGGAGAGAATGGATATTTCAGGTAGACCAAAAATGTGAAGCGTTTTGTGTGACCTTTGTCTGTTAAATGTGCTATGGACATAAAGATAGATAAGATAAGATAAGATTTGCTTTATTTATCTCACATAGGAAACATTTACATCTAAATACCTATAACTTAACTTAATCTACTTGGGAAATACAATTCTACTGCCAATCTAAATCTTGCTGAGGTTAAATGTAATGTTTTTTAGCGTTAGTATCATATGTATCGTATGTTATTACCATTTTACGCCTGTGTTTGGGTTTGTGTGAATGTGCGGCTGCTGTTGGATGTTGTACTCGGATAATGTATGCGTGGTCCTTCGTTAGTCACGCTTCCATTATTGTGAGTGCACCATGTTGCTTGGTAACAGTATCGCACAGCTGTGGTTTAAGAGTGAGTATTAACCCACTCATTCAACTAAAAAGCATCAAGCCCTGAGCTAATCCCCCGGCCCCGGTCCTCCTGCTCAGCACGGCAAGGCTTTCCAATGCACACAGATTACTATGCAGGGAATAATATGCTTTTAATGAGGAATAATATATACAATTATAGTTTACATTTTACATTTCAGATTCTTGAACGTCATTTGCATGTTGGAGTGGTCTCTCTGGCTGAATATGTCTCTGTAATGAGCTCTTGATAATAGAGAAGCATGGATTTCATTATTTTTTTTTTTATCAAATATGGAAAAAGTTTGAATTTTACAAATGCTTTAGATTCATAATGTGTTATTCTATTAAAGTTATTTTATTGTATTATTTATTTATTATATTCATTTTAGGTGCATACAACTACAAAGACCTGCTTCTAACATTAATACTTGGCAAAAAATTATTGTGTTTAATGGTGTTAAATTTTTCTTGTGTTGTGTTTTTTAAAAATTGTCACTTGTTCCGACTGTCACTATAACAATGTAAATGTATAGTTGAGCTGTTGTGTTGATTCCTTTTGTGTGTGTAGACCTGATCTCTCAGCTGCTGGAGCCGGTGCTGGATCCGTGGTTGGGCAAAGAGAGCGGCTTCAGCTCCATGGCCGTCCCGGACTCGTACACTGGCCCCCGGCTCTCCTTCCCCCTGTCTGTGTGTGATACCAACGCTCTGCTCCACGCCTTCAAGGAGCAGCAGGTACATTTCATTTCAATACAGTATGTTTTTCAATGGGTTCCAACGCTAGCTCTAGTGAGGAGGCGCAAGAGGAGGAAGTAGACTCTGTACTATATGCCGCTTTAGATGCTGAAAAGGCCATTAAACAGATATGTTTGGATAATCTGTTAATCAGAATTGAAAACACAGAGACTAAAATGATCCGTCTGATGCTTTGTTATAGACTCTTCATGCCAAATATCTGCTTCAGTTGTTGTATGAAACCAAAAAGCTCCTGAGACAGATGCCCAACATTGTCCCCCTGTCCACGTCCTACACAAAAGACATCACCATATGTGGTGAGTGCCCTCTCTCTGGAGGCTCCGGGGGTGTTTCTATTTTATATCAGCCATGGGCATGATAAAGTAAATGTAGTATGATACAAACTGCAACATGAACACATGTGTACAATATTGTTCTCTACTGTTCTAATGGAAGACGATAACATTTTTGTGAATAGTCTGTTCTACTTTTCAAGGTGATTTGCACGGTCACCTTGATGACCTACTTCTCATATTTTATAAGGTAAATCCATCTTTTTATTGTGCCTCTTTCAGTTTATGGGTTGTATCTTCACCCTTTTGAATGTACTGTGATCATGTATGATTTATAAGGGCCTTGTGTGATTATAATGTTTTTATCTTGTTTTGTTGAGCACTTTGAGTTGCCACGAGTATGAAATGTGCTATACAAAAAACTTGCCCTTAATGTTATTTTATGTCACAGAACGGGCTTCCCTCTGCAGAGACTCCTTACGTGTTTAACGGGGACTTTGTGGATCGTGGTAAAAAGTCCATTGAAGTGGTCGTCCTGCTGTTTGCCTATTTCCTGCTGTACCCGGATTACATGCATCTGAACCGCGGGAACCACGAGGACCACATCATGAACCTCAGGTTCATATTTTCTCACTTTTTTTGAGTTGAATGACTGAGCAAATTTTCCCCTGCTGTGCATATAGTATACACATTCACAAGCATAGATCTATACAGTACATACATACACATAAGCAATACTTAACAGAATTCACCATTTGTCGATATAAAAATATGTTACTCATGTGATTACAATGTAGAAGCTTGAAATTGAGTGGGAAAATGAAAAACTTGGTTGGACTATTCACTATTTTATTTAGATATTTCTTTGTGATAGACAACTTATTTTGTTCATGTTTGAGATTATGGTTGAGGGGACAATCGCACTGATTCAATCTGGAAATACCCCAAGACAAAGATTTCATTAGAATGATATGTTTAGCATTTTTCTATGGATATATTGTAGTTGCATGGTTAGACATTTAGACCCAGCACACCCAATCTGAATGAGAATTGGCCATTAAAACCCAGCAGAAATATTGGACGACATCTGGAGGAGGGAATTTAATAGAGATTAAGATAATACAAATCCCTCAAGGTCTAAGCCCTGGTGGCAAAGGAAGCTGAGTCGATAACACAACAATACTCTACTGTGGAGGCGGTGACGGGGAGGAGGTGGGTTGCTGCACAACCAGAAGCTTGATGCGAGGACTGATAGGCCCTGTTTAAATGCAGTCATGGAGTGATGCTGATGAGAACCACGGGTGTAGAGAGAGTGGGTGGAGCCAAGGCGGGCAATCAGAGTGGGCTGACAACCTGGAACTTCAGAAGAGGTCCAGGGTACAGATCCCAGATGAGCCCAGAAAATGTTTGAAATATGTTTCACTATAAGACAAAGTTGTTTGTGTTACTTATTACCCATGTGGTTGTGATTTTTCAGATATGGCTTTACCAGAGAAGTCATGCAAAAGTACAAGGTATGGATTCTTGATATTTTCATGCACAGATAGCTGTATGATAAATCCTCCTGCTTGAACGGCTCGTAGACCCACAGCCGGGAGATCCTGCAGCTGTTCCAGGACGTGTTCAGCCTGTTGCCTCTGGCCGCAATCATCGATGGGAAAATCCTGATCGTTCACGGAGGGATCTCAGACCAAACCGACCTGGACTTCCTCTGCTCACTGGACAGACACAAGGTTAGAGGACAGATATCTGTTTACAACTCTCAACGTCCAGAAGAAAGAAACTACTGATAATAATAATGAGTTTTGGTCTATTAAAGCAGGGATATTGGGCCTCATTCACGAACGGTTCTTAGGAACAGATTTGTACGTAAATCCTACTTACGCGGTTTTTACGAAGAAAGTGGCATTCACGAATATTTCTCGTAACCAGAATTTCTCTTGGGCAAGTACAAATCCTACGAGTCCTCAGGAGCACTCGTACGCATTCAGTGCCGACATGTTCACATGCGGGGGTTGTCCTCTTTGGTGAAGTTGAATAAAAATACAACATTCCAGTGATATGTCCGTCATATCGATGTATGTATTTATTTATTTGTAGTAATCTTTATTAGTAATCTTTATTTATATACCGCCTTTTTCACTGCAGATCTGGCCTACTTTTTAATTCATTTTGAAATGAAATATGCCAACGCTTTATCAAATACATTGGAAATCTTGCCGTGTATTAGTGACCCCTTCCTATTTATAGGGGGCATTTCTTTATCCACGGGCCACAGAACAACGGCATATATACTGCTGCTGCAGGAGGTTACTGGGTCCGCGCTGAGTCTCTGCGCTGGTCTCTCCTATGGATCTATACGGGTCTGCACTGGTCTCTCCTATGGATCTATACGGGTCTGCGCTGGTGTCTCCCATATACGGGTCTGCACTGGTCTCTCCCATGGATCTATACGGGTCTGCACTGGTCTCTCCATACGGATCCGCGCTGGTCTCTCAAGTCTGGTCTATGCGGTCTCTCTTCGGTCCGCGCTGGTCTCTGCGCACCGGTCTCTCCAGTCAGGTCACTACAGTCTATGCGGTCTCTCCAGTCAGGTCACTCCAGTCTATGCGGTCTCTCCTATAGGTCAGCGCTGGTTTCTGTGTGCTGGTCACTCCAGTCTCTCCTCGGGTCTGCATTGGTCTCAGCGCTGGTCCGCGCTGGATCTCCTCCCAGGGTCCAAAATATTTTGAGATTAATCTCAAAACATTTTGAGATTCATCTTTAAAATAATACATAATATATTTTTAAATTAAGCTCATAACATTTTGAGATTAATCTCATCATATTCTTAGATTAATCTCATAATTTTGCTAGTTCGACTTTATTAGCATAATATTTCGACTTTTAAGTCAACATTTTATAACTTTATTCTCAGTCTGGTAAAAGAAGAAAAAAGGGTGACTTTTGCTCCGTGTAAAGGCCTGTTGCTGTTTCCTCTGCCGTCTGCACACGGCCCTGCAGTCCCTTATATGGGCATTAGTGGGCGGTTACTTATGCTAAGTACCTATGCTAATGAAGCACCTGGCACGCGCGCTCTACTTACGAGGAAATGGGATTCATCAATCTGAGAGAACAGCTGCGAACAATTCAGCGGCTTACGAGTGCGTTGATGAATCCCACGTGGGGACTTCTTAGAAATCTACTTAAGGACAACTTGAGAAGAAAGTTGAGTAGTTTCTTACGAAGTTATTCGTGAATGAGGCCCATTGTTCTTGGTGTTTTGGGCATTATTTTTCTTTGGTGGTTTAGTTTTATACTATCCTTGTTTAGGATTTGCTTAGCAAGGAAAAGATAGTTGGGGAAAAGGATAAAAATGAAAAATGTTGTTTTTTTATGCAAATTACGTAATTTTGTTATATTTGGTTTGTCCTAACAGAAGGAGTACTATGTTTATACCACAACACGCCATCTTTCTCTTATTAGAACATATGTCATTGTTTGCAGACATGTGCATACACTGCGAGATGCTTTGGGCTGAAACCTGCATGTCTGTAATGATGTGACGGGCCAAAAACACATGCATTCAAAAACTGAAATAACTAAACTGCTTTGAAGGTGAGGAATTAGTTTGATGGATTTTATTGCTTTGGGACCCCAGTTTTTAAGTTAATTTATAAAGTACTTCGGGAACAATTATTTTAGTGAAAATACTTTTTTAAAGCTCTTTTTTGGATGTCCAGAGACGCTTCACATTACCAGAGGTACTAACCAGGCCTTGCCCATCTTAGCTTGAACATTTGAAATCCCTTTTTTGATGATTTCAAACCAAATGCTAAAAAAATGGGTCATGAAAAGTTCCGATGATCATGTTCCTTCCACAACTGTCTTTGTGCAGGTGAAGTCTGCGCTGCGTTTGCCCCGACAGAGTTTTGAGACACTGGACCTAGCACAAAACTGCAGACAAACCAGACTGAGACCCGACGGATCTCGCCCCAACAGCAGAAACCAAAGAACTCCCAATCAAAGGTCAGAGCAAACATCTCATCCACAAATGCTCAGAGTGTGCTTTTTCACAAATCAAACTGGCCAGCACCGTAGACTGTAAATAAGTGCACCGCAAGACATGATTGTAAATGAAAGGTCATTTTAATGTTGATTTGAGATCATTGGGACTTAAAATAAGAAGTAAAAAACAGAAGACTGAGACAACACGATTCTTGCTTCGAAAAAGCAATGAATTGTACAGTGATGGAAAAAGAGAGACCACAATTTCTGACTTGATCAAGATAATTTGTGTCTAATTCATGCAGATAGTCAAAGCACAGAAGGAAATCAAACCTGTAATTTAGAAAAAAGAGGATGCTCTAAAAAGAGTTGAGGAAAAACATTCAAGTGAAAGTGCTATTTTTCATTTTGAATAAGGATAATTATATAAAAACTGTTCCATTGTCCTACACTAAATGTCTTATTCATGTCTCAATCATTAATTCAGCTCTAATACTTAAAATCAAGAGGAGAGAGCTGCAGGAAGGTGGACCGGTCCTACACATGATGAAATAAAGCCTAATCAATGAGAATCTCTCTGTTCAGATAAAACCTTTTTACTTTATTTCTTGTTGGGTCGTCTCTGAAGCAGACGGAGGCGTGGACCACCCCCGCACCAGGACAGTGCTGTGTCCTGCTCTTCCTCCTCCTCCTCCTCTTCCTCCATGTCCCCGCTCTGCTCGCCCCGAAGCCCCTCCTGTCTCTCTCCACACCCCCGGTCTCCCAGCATGCACTTCACCCTGCACTCACTTCAGGTGCCCTTCCTGGACTCTTTGTCATCACTGCCGCCTCCTACTCCTCCTCAACATGAACGAGAGTGGAAGCAGGTCAGTCGCTACCACAAGAATCAAGAGAATCAAACTAACTTACTAAGGTTCATTCGCACTGACCAAACACCCAGGCTCGCATATTTCTTATACTAAAACCTTGATTAAACCAGCCCTACTTGCGCGGCGTGGCTTACGTTAGTGGTTGCGGTGGACCTACGTAAGCACAATTGATGTTATATTTGGCGCGTTCCCCTTACGGAGTTTTGAGGAGAATGTTGTAATCCCACAACAAACCACATGAGGGCGATCACACAGGAGCGGCCCCATTTACGCTGCTACTTTGTCCTCTTCAGAACAACAATAACAAACAAAGCTGTTTGAGCTCATTACACGTGTTTCTACTGTAGGTTTATGTGATAGTTTTATGGATTCATTATTTTATAAGTCATTTCAACTGTGATGCTGTGAATAAAGACACAGTTCTTGTTGGAAACATAGTTATTATTAAATAGTTTTCAGCACAAACAGCAAAACAATAATAGTGGTAAAGATCTGAGACAAACAGGAACGATTTACGAGTGCAGAAGGAAAGCAACAAACGCAGCTACGATTCAAACAAAGACAGGAACAGTGCAAAACAAACGACTGCACAGTTTATAAGTTATATATATGTTATATATATGTTAGATATAAGTTATATATATGTTAGATAGTCCACAGTCTCCTGTATATCAGGCTCTGAGCCCAAACTGCTTTTCCTTCGTTTGCTTTGAAGCACAAAGCTCTCTGCTCCATAGTGCCTCCTCCATGCTCCTGCTGCAGCCGCTTCATGCTTCCTTCCAATACACACACACGGACCAATCACAGCGGAGATTCCTTGCGGCGACCCTTACGTAGTTAGAAAATTTCGATGCTGCAGGGCAGGCAACGTAAGGGCCTAGCGGTGACCAACGCATTGCGCAAGTGACGTCACGTCACCTCCGTGAGCTCTGCGCCGTGCGAGTATAAACTAGGCTTTACTCTTCTCAACTGGTTCCATCCAAGCCGAGCTGGTCCTAACTGCCAGAGATTGCCCTGAGTGCTGCTGGAAGCCATGGTATAGCAAGGAATTTCCTTTGGTTCTGGGGAGTCGTGGGTAGGTTAAAAAAATAAATAGATGCCAGATATTAAGGCCTAATGATACAGAGAAGATACAAAGACAACAGAAAACAAAACCATACGTACATACACACATGGACACATGGTGGAGAGAGAGAAAGGCTCTGGTCCTCACCACCAGAAGCAGTCTTCTACAGTATGGTATTGTTAGCGAGAAGGTCCATAGACAAAGAGACCACAGTGAGAGACACCCCCATACTGTGTATCATATTTTGCACTCGATTGGTCAGTCAGGGGGGTCAACCAGGACACAGTGGTGGTCCTTCATGGAGAGGGAGCATTCATCCCAGCATTACAAATAATGTTACTTGTAAAAATGTTGAGCCAACTTTTGGTGTTCTGGGTTTCTATGTTTCTCGTTGTCAAGTCTGGATATGTTTTCCTCTGTAGAGTATTACAATGAGTGACTATATCTAACTATACCAATATTATGTTTTTTATTCTTCCTGGCTCTTTATTGTAGGTAATTGATATTTTGTGGAGCGATCCTAAAAACCAAGATGGCTGCTTTCCAAACTTGTTCAGAGGAGGAGGCTGTTACTTTGGTCCAGACGTGACTGAGAGACTGATGCTCCAACACGGACTGAAGCTGCTCATCCGCTCTCATGAGTGCAAACAGGAGGGGTACGAGCTCTGCCACGGAGGACGGGTATGAAAGCTGTAAAAAATTCAGAAAATTAAAGCCCGTCTATGTAACTTTTGAGCCAAATATAAAAAAGATGTAATATATTTTTTTTACTTTGATCCATACAAACGGCGGCACGGTGGCTGAGTGGATAGCACTCTCGCCTCTCAGCAAGAAGGTCCTGGGTTCGAATCCCGGCCGGACCAGGGCCTTTCTGAGTGGAGTTTGCATGTTCTCCCCGTGCCTGCGTAGGTTTCCTCCGGGTACTCCGGTTTCCCCTACCACTAAAAATATGTACAATAGGTCTGGCATGCGCCTCCTGCTCGGCGACCCCGCTCCCATCTCTGTGTGGAGTGAGAGGACAAGTGCCCAAAAAATAACAATTGTAAACCGCTTTGTGACTCTGGTCTGTGAAAGGCGGTATATAAATAAAGCTTACTTACTTACTTACTTACTAAACGTTTTATTTCCATGGAGTCGTGCACCTCCGAACGTTTGTTGACGTTTAAGGAATGGGTCAAATGCCATTCATCCATTTTCTTTCACTTCAGCCGTTGCCGGGTTGCGGGGGCAGCAGTCTGAGCAGAACCTTCAGCTAATCCGGTGGGAATCCCAAGGTGTTTCCAGGCCAACTGAGAGACATAGGCCCTGTTTACCTGATACCTTCTTTAATCCCTCTTGGCCCTGGTTCAATCCAGGCCGAGCTGGTACTAAAGAGTTCTTACTAACAGTGATTGGCCAGAGTGATGCTTGGACACATTTCTGGTTTACTCGTCGGTTGTGGGCAGGTTGCTACGCTACGGTTCAAGTCCAATAGAAACACATCCAGATAGAGTAGAGTCAAGGAGGGCTGGTGTAAACAGAGCTTTAGTCCCTCCACCAGGTCTGCTCCTGGTCTCTTCCCAGAACCTGGAAGACCTCCAGGGGGACGTCCAGGAGACATCCCAAACAGATGCCTGAGCGAGCTCAACTAGCTCAAGGAACAAACAATTGCTTTAATAATAAATTCATTTAGTGAAGTTCAGAAGTGAATATAATTTTAATGATGAAGATACTTGAAAGCACACTAAAAAAAATTACAACTCTCCTTGTTCTTCATTTGATGACCAGCTTTATCTGTTTGCCCACAATGTCTCCATATGTTAAAACTTTTTTTTTGGGTGGGTCATAGAAGGATTATTAGGGAAGACAAGTTTATTTGAATAGCACAGTTCATACAAAAGGCAACTCAAAGGGCTTAACAAAACAAGATAAAAACAATCACACAATCATTATAGTCATAAATAATCACAGTGCATTAAACAGAGTGAAGATACAATCCTAAAGTTGTATGCACAGCTAAACAGCACAGTTTTTACCTCAATTTGAACAGTGTCAGAGTAAAAGCCTGTCTCACATTTTCAGGAAGACTGATTTTAGCTGCATAAATGTGAAACGCTGCCCCCCCCCATGTTTAGTAACATAAAAAGTACTGTAGAATTATTATTGTGTGAGAAAAATATAGTGATTTTATTTTCCCAATCTGTTTCTTTTTGTTGATTTAGTTTTCTTGTTCTAAATGTTGTTTTGACACAGATTCACTTCTGTCGTACAGTAACATGTCCACTTATTGAACAGGTCATAACCATATTTTCTGCATCAAACTATTATGAAGAAGGAAGTAACCGAGGAGCTTACATCAAAATGGGGAAAGATCTAGTCCCTCGCTTTTACCAGTATCAAGTCGGACGCAGCACTCGCAAACTCACGCTCACTCAGAGGTATGGAAATAACACGTTTTTATAAATCTTTTTTTGTTGTTTCATTTATTTAACATCACAAAATACTGTTTCCTCAGAGTGCGTGTTGTGGAGAGTTCAGCGCTCAGGGCCTTGAAAGAAAAGCTGTTTACTCATCGTTCTGAGTTAATGGCGGCTTTTAAAGAGTTTGATCACAATCTCAAAGGTGAGACAAGACCAATGTATTTATAAAACACCATTCATACATCATTTCATTTTCATCATGTGCACATTTCATTAGAAATTACAACACAATACAAGTTTTAATAAACACCTAAATAAACAGGATACAAACAGGATGACGCACACTTTGAACAATGTCAAACTGGAAGTGGTTGTTTCAGGGTGTGTCTCTGTGAGCGAGTGGGCCCATGTGCTGGAGTCCACGCTGAGGCTGGACCTGCCCTGGAGAACACTCAGGCCTCACTTGGTGCGTGTGACAGCAGAGGGCGCTGTGGAGTACGGCTCATGTTTTGAGGATATGGGCTCTGGGACACAGCTGGCTCAGGTAAAGACTAAACCAAACACAAATGTTCCAGTAGCATCCTTTTGGTAGCTAATGCACTCATGCAAGTGTAGTTATCAAGCTGCCACATTTTATGAACATATGGAGATATTTAGTGAGATGAGGAGGTAGGGTCCATCATGGGAAAACAAGCCCCAACACGGCATGTACCACCGGAATATAGCATAAGTGGCTGGTCTCAAGAAGTCCTACCAATGGCTAGAAAGGGCTGGCCTACAGGACAGCACAGAGGCACTCATCATGGCTGCACAGGAGCAGGCCCTGAGCACCAGAGCGATAGAGGCCCAGATATACCACACCAGACAAGACCCAAGGTGTCGGTTGTGCAAAGAGGCACCTGAGACGATCCAACACATAACTGCAGGGTGCAAGATGCTGCAGGGAAGGCCTACATGGAACGCCATAACCAAGTGGCTGGCATAGTGTACAGAAACATCTGTGCAGAGTATGGGCTGGAAACCCCAAGGTCTAAGTGGGAAACTCCTCCAAAGGAGACAGACTGAATGATAATGGCGAACCAACCTGACATTGTGGTGGTAGACAAAGGGCAGAAGAAAGCCGTGGTGGTGGACGTGGCAATTCCAAGCAATGCTAACATCAGGAAAAAAGTAAATGTAAAGCTTGAGAAATACCAAGGTCTCAGAGAGCACAGGTTCCCTGTGGTGATCGTGCACTCGGGGCAGTGACCCCGAAGCTGGAGGAGTGGCTACAGCAGATCCCTGGAACAACCCGTGACCCAGCAACGGATATAGCAGAAGAAATAGATGGATAAAAGGGTTGAATTAAGTGCTTTTATGGCCAATTCTTGCTTAATTCTAAGTTGTATGACTAGCACCTCATGACAACACTCTGGTCTGGTTGCTGCTGCTTTTTTCAGCCATAGAAATCACAAATGTAAGAAATATTACCAGATACGGCACCAGTTTGTTGACGGACTTCCTGCGCCATGTTGTTCAGTGCTCCCCGAGGGGGGCGTGACTGTTTACATCTGAGGCTTCTCGGCCCCCACCACCCCCCTCCTCTTCCTTACCAGCACCGGGTGAGTACTGTGGTGCAAACACTGACCCCTGTCCGTCTGGCAGTGTAATACCAGTCCTGCCACTGAACTGTGCTGACTCAGTTATGCATCTGGAACTTAACAAAGTACAACAGAGTTCACTTTTTAAACCAATAGAGACTGTGTGTGTTCCTCGCACCAGCTCAGAAATGTGTTTTAACTTGAATAAACACAAATTTAAAAGAAGGACAGCAGTTAGACGGTCCAACTCTGGAAATCTAATTCCAGTTCTTTGTAATCAATCAACTAAACCCACTGACACTGATATTAATTTTAACCTTGCTCTACTTAATGTCAGATCACTATGCAACAAATCATTTTTAATTAATAATTTTATCTGTTCGTATGATCTTGATTTTATGTTTATGACTGAAACATGGCTTGACCATAATACAGGAGATGCAGTTTTAATAGAAGCCTCACCACCAAATTTCAAATTTGAATATGAAACACGAGAAAATAAAAGGGGGGGGGGTCATAGCAGCAGTTTTTAAAGATCGTATTGTCTCCCATAGGGTGTCTCTTGGGAAATTTTCATCATTTGAGTATGTTTCTTTTAAAATAGAACAAAAGAAATCTTCTTCCATTCTTATTATTGTTGTGTACAAGCCGCCACAGTCATGCCATAGTTTCACTGATCATTTCACTGAGTTGCTTTCAGTTGTGTGCACAGATTTTGATGGTTTAGTCATTATAGGCGATTTTAATATTCATGTGGATAATGTTAATGACAGATACGCAAAAGAGCTGAGTTCCATACTTGAATCCTTTGGCCTCACTCAGCATGTGAGTGGCCCCACCCATAGCAGAGGACACACCTTGGACCTGCTTATCACGAAAGGGGTGAATATTTCAAAAGTTAATGTAGTTGATGTTGCTCTGTCGGATCATTTCTGTGTATTTTTTAACATGTGTTTTGCTACCAGACCACCCGCTAAATATGAAATTGTTAGAAGTAGACACTTAAATGAAAACACGGGTGAACTATTTATGGGAATGATCCATTTTGAGAACGCATCATGTTCTACTGTAGATGAACTGCTTAACTCTGTCACCTCTAGTGTGTTGAATGTTCTGGACGCCATTGCCCCTGTGAAGGTAAAAATGGTCACAAATAAGCAAAAAGCCCCATGGATAAAAGCAGGCCCGGTCAGGGCACAGAAGCAAGAGTGCCGGAGAGCAGAGAGAAAGTGGAGAAAGTCCAACCTCCAGGGTGATTATAGACTCTTAAAAGAGAAGTTGTGTGAGTTTAACAGAGTACTACGTAGAACAAGAGAATTATACTTTTCTGAAACTATTGAAGGCTGCAGCAACAATCTGCGTGTTCTATTTTCAACAATCAATAGATTAACGAATCCCCCTGTTGAGTTGCCATTAGAACACTACTCCAAATCCAGGTGTAATGAGTTTGCACAGTTCTTCAGAGACAAGGTTCAGGGTATCAGAAATGCCATCACCTCTACAACACAAGTAACAATGCAACATCCAGTGAGGCTTTGTGAGCTAGCTCAATTTGCACCTGTCAATGATGAAACTGTTAAAAAGATAATCACAGGTCTTAGTTCCTCTACCTGCAGTCTGGATGTACTACCTCCTAGATTTCTGAAGTCTGTTATGTGTAGTCTATTACCCTCATTGACACAAATAGTAAACATGTCTTTTTTATCTGGAACATTTCCAATGGCCCTGAAAAAGGCAGTCATTAGGCCCCTCCTAAAAAAGAGCAGTTTGGATGCTGCGGTACTTGAAAATTACCGTCCCATCTCAAATCTGCCTTTCATGGGAAAAATTCTTGAAAAAGTTGCCTACCAACAACTTACTGAATTTTTAATATCTAATGACTCATTTGACATGTTTCAGTCTGGCTTTAGACCACACCACAGTACTGAGACCGCTCTAGTCAAGGTAACAAATGATATTCGGCTTAACACTGATGCAGGAAAAGTCTCTGTTTTAGTCATGTTAGATCTGAGTGCCGCTTTCGACACCGTTGACCATGAGATTCTCATGCAGAGACTGGAGGACTGGGTTGGTGTTGCTGGTACCGCCCTAAGCTGGTTTAGGTCCTATCTAGAAGAAAGGAAGTATTGTGTGGAGATTGGAAACTATGTCTCAGATAATATGGCCCTGACCTGCGGAGTGCCACAGGGGTCGATTCTGGGACCTCTCCTGTTCAATATTTACATGCTGCCATTAGGTCAGTTAATTCAAAGTATGAAAGTGTCCTACCACAATTACGCTGATGACACTCAGATCTATGTCTCACTGACTGCAGGAGAGCATGGGCCGGTGGACTCACTCCTTCGCTGTATCCAGCGGATCAGTGAGTGGATGCAATGCAATTTTCTCCAGCTAAATGCGGACAAAACCGAAATGATTGTCTTTGGTCCCGAGAAACAAAGAGAGACCGTCATTTGTCACCTTCAGTCTCTCTCCCTAAGGCCCTTAAATAAGGTCAGAAATCTGGGAGTAATTATGGACTCTGACTTAAACTTCAATAGCCACATTGGATCGGTAACATCAGCAGCTTTTTATCATCTGAAAAATATTGCCAAAATTAAAAATATTGTGTCCAGGGCAGACTTGGAGATTCTTATCCATTCTTTTGTTTCCAGTAGGCTGGATTACTGCAATGGCCTGCTCACAGGTATCTCCAAACATGCAGTAAGACAGTTGCAGTATATTCAAAATGCTGCAGCCCGAGTCCTGACTAGAACCAGGAAGTACGACCACATTAGTCCGGTCCTCAGGTCTCTGCACTGGCTTCCCGTGGCCCAGAGGATAGACTTTAAAGCAGCTCTCCTGGTGTACAAGTCTCTCCATGGCCTTGCACCAAAGTACATCCATGATATGCTAGTCCCATATGAACCAGCCCGGACTCTGAGGAGCGCAGGGACGGGACTCCTGTTAGTGCCCAGAGTCAGGACTAGACAGGGGGAGGCTGCTTTTCAGATTTATGCAGCTGGAGTCTGGAACGGTCTTCCTGAGGATGTGAGACTGGCTGCCTCTCTGTCAATGTTCAAATCCATGTTAAAGACTTTTCTTTTTTCCCGTGCATACAACTAGAGAATTTTATCTTTTTAACACACCTTGTTATTTATTGTTGTAACTTTTTGTGTTTTTAACTATTTTATTGTTTTTAATTACTTGTGTGATTTTTATGTTTTTAAATTACTTATGTGATTTTAATGCTTTTTAATTACATATGTGTTTTTAATTGTATTTTAATGGTGATGATTTGTGCATTGTGTGGTGTGGACTGTGAGGCGCTTTGTGTTGCCCTGTGCAGGAAAAGCGCCCTATAAATAAAGATTGATTGATTGATTGATATAAGTATGTTTTGCTTTTTCAGGTTACTCCAAACTTAGCAGAGACTCTTTTCAGATACCGGACAGACATTGAGATAATTTTCAACATTATCGACAAAGACCATTCTGGTAAAACATATTCACCCAATCTTTCACCGTGCACCCGCCGGTGATAGTTGTATATGTATGTATATAACGGTTGCATTTTAATGTGTCCAGGGCTGATCTCGATAGAGGAGTTTCGTCAAACGTGGCGTCTGTTCAGCGCTCATCTCGGCGTGGACATAAACAACGCAGCGATAGACGATTTGGCCCGAAGCATCGACTTTAACAAGGACGGATCCATCGACTTCGCTGAGTTCCTGGACGCTTTTCGAGTGGTGCACAAACTGGACAAGGACCAGCAGCTGAGCAGGAAAATCACAAACGCAGAAACTTTTTAGAGAATGTAAACGCAGAGAACAGGAAAAATTCTTTAAAAACTTTTAATTTAGATTGAAGAGCTCTGAAGAGGATCGCTTAAAGTTGAGGTACCTACAGTACATTTCAGACCAAAAAAGAGTTCAAATCCATCAAACTAGTTCCTTGATCTCAAAACAGTTTGGTTCTATCATTAGTTTAGAACCAACACTATGTTTAAACTCCATTCAATTCGGTTTAATTTAATTTGTATAGCCCTAAATCACAACAGCAATTATCTCAGAGGACAGGCTATAGATCCAGGAGTCAGGCTGTAGAACGAGGACCAGGATCATATTTAGTTCTCTAATAAGATGAAGACTGCATGCTGTGGTCTGATTTGTTCACTTGATGCTTTTACAAAACTCTTTCTGTTGGGACCAATGACATGTATTATTTATGTACCCCAGCTTTAATTCAAACGGACATGCATTATTATTCTATCCACTGCACTTTAGGGCTTAAAATCATACATATGTTTGTTCTTGCTTTTTAACAGTGTTTCATTAGCCCAACAAATAGATTGTAATCACCTATTGTTGACTATTTTAGTAATTTTCTATATTAGTATTGTCGAAACACAGATTGTCAAACTCAATTTCCAAACATACCATGAGGATTTTAAAATGCATTTGTGGGAAAACAGTTTTAATTTTTTCTTTGACAGTCCTCACACATGAATAGATGGAAATACATGATTTAAGACTTGCTTTTACAATGTTTTTAAATCTATAAAATCTATTAGGATTTGTAAGCAACGTTAAAGCTGGATTACCTATTTTAACCCATGACATGTAAAAGTTAAATGAGTCAGTATTTGATTCTTTGAGTGGTCCTTCCTTTCTCACTCTTATGATCCGAAGTTGTGACAGAGCAGAGGCCAAAAATACTTCAGGTTAGATTAATATTATTACATGGTTCCATTTTTGTTGTGGTTTGAAAGTTAGGTACCCCAGCTTTTATTCTTCGTGTTCTCTTTGTTAAAACCACGACAGTTACTTTTTGTATAGTATTGTATTAAAAAATGACGTGTTCAAAATCCCTTATAAAGATGACCATGATTCAGGAAGTTAAATTCAAAAAGGTTTATTTCCCTAATACAAAAAGAATCTAAAACAGCTGTTCGGACCAAAAGTAACTATCCCTTATTCTCTATATAAAATATAAAAGTATGATTTTGGTGGGCGCTCCACGCAAATCACACTCCTGTCCCTGGTCCGGTCTAGACTAACACAAGCATGAGGTTATTATAAGTAAATGTGCATGAAGAAGGGGGCGTGTCGTATCAGGCAGATGTCTGTCCAAGGTCCGGCCTTTTCCTCCGTCTCGCCAAACCTAAACAGAAATCATTCACGCACTACCCCTCCCTAATTCTATCGATTTATTAGTTCCTTTGAGATAAGGCAGAGGGATCTCAAGGCTTCTCCTCCAGATTCTGGACTCCATCTCCTTCTTTCACAACTTGAAAGGATTAGCAGAATCCCCCCAGATTAACTATCATTAACTCACCCATGCACTTTGGACAAAATGGGACAAGGGGAGTTGGGCAATACAAGGTCTTTCTTTTTGCTTGGAGACAGACAGAGTTCAATTTCAGGTCAATCTAATTCACATCGCCTTTTAGCCTATATTTAATACAACAGTCCCCTCTTTTGGCCGCTATTAAAAAAAGGCCACACATTTCAATAACCTTCCTCAGGCGACGGGACGGGGGAATCCTCAACCAATGCAAGCATTTGACCTCTCAGTCCAGGGTTAACAGCGGTGTCTATAGCTTTAACACAAAGAGAACGTATACAAGGTATACAGCAGCATCCTACAACCATTATTATTGCAAAGATGGCCGCAAGGCTTGTGATAACAGACAAAATTACATGCTTCCACTTCCCCAAGATGCTGTCCAGCCACGCCTCCAGTGGGTTCTCCGGGACTCCAGAAACGTCATGCATTTGCTCTGACAGCATTTTGAGACCAGCCAGAGCCCTGGAAACTGATCCATCTGGATGTGTGTTATTTGGAATGTATACACAACATTCTGTACCAAATAAACTGCAGACCCCACCTCTCTCTGCTAAGAGCATGTCTAGAGCCACTCTGTTTTGAAATGCTACCAGAGAGGTGGCCCCCAGCTGCTCCGCCAATCCCTCTATTGCGCCCTGGTGTGATTGGCAAGCCTAAGCATAGTATACCAAATGAAATTAATTCTATCTACATTTTTGTTTGGCGTGATAGGGAAAATAGCGGAAATTATTGGAAGATTTTCGAAACCTGTTGCAACTTGATCTACCAGTTTGAATTCATGAGGGACTCCACGTGGAACACCTATAGAGTCCATGTAAGTTGGATTATCTTTCCCAGTATCTAGGAATGGGATTGCCCTTTTAAATCTATGCTGTGGGTGGGGACTGTCTAGGGATGGCTTATGGCCAATTATGGAAATGGGCATCATTAATCGCACCATTGCACAACTGCCTGTAAAATTTTTTATTAGTCTATGTCTAAGTTTTAAATCTCCACACAACCAATACAAATCACCTCTGGTCCGGGTCATGGGGACCGGACTGGGCAGGGTGACGTTGTTGACACACCAGTCTGCTGGAAGGAACCCCCACTGGAGACGCGGCCTCGTCCCTCCATTGAGTGAGTGGAAACAGGTGTAATTGCTTTTCCTGTGGGAAAACATAGGGGGCTGAATTTCTGAATCCAATTCTGGAAACAATACTTCAAACATTGAACAGTTGCTAGGGACTGTCTTTGTCTCCTCAGTCAGGTCCTTTTCTTGCCAAAACAACTTTATCATACAATTATAACCATCTACATCTTCTGGGAAAAGTGGAGCCGGGGCTGTATACAAAGTGGGACGTGCAGTGGAACACACAACACAATCGTCAAAGCCAGCAGCCGCTGACATGTGCTCCACTGTCCACAACCAAGCGTTTCTATCCCCATATCCAGTTGCTTGTTTTAACAATTCAGAAACAGTCCAGTCAGCAGTCACCTGTACGTTTTGTTTGTCTTGCCATACTTCACTATCTATGGCCTCCTTGTCTAGCTCCTTGTCCTCGGGTAGGGCAATTGAAATCCATTGTCTAATGTCTCCTGGATAATGTCCAATAACGTAAGTCCCATTCACATCAATCCCACAATTTTTCACAGTGACTAGCACCGTTGTTTGTGAGTGGTCTGTAGTCAGAATCACTCGTCCCTTCAATCTGTGTTCATTATTATAACCCCAATCAGGACCTGTATTGGATATAACATACTCCCAAGCATCACAGGTGCAGTCCACCGATGCTCTAAAGCTTTTTCCATGTCTCTCATATTTACATGTTGACGGTGTGTAACACAGGTAGAGTGTGAAGTCAGGTCGAAAGGATAATGGAAAGATTGTTGCCATTGGTATGTGGGCTGTAATTGTCGCACCCACCGGGCATTTTACTGTCACAGTCGTAGGTAGGGAGTCTCTAACGCTGCCTTCTCCTATGGATCTTTTATTTCTGTCAGTCTTATTGGACCAAAGACTGGATTGTGTTACAAGTCTGGCCCTGTCTCTTAGCTGTGTGTTTTCTAACACTTCCCATGTTAAAATTCCCAGGACCACGACCAAACCAACTGCAGCGATAGCCCATAGGATGGCTCTCCCTCTTTTGGTCGTGGGCCAGGGCTCCCTGTCCCAAGGCAACATATTAAGAGCGAGTGTAAGCGTGTGTGTGAGTCACTGTCCAACCCGTGAGCGTGGTTACGAGGGTGGGTCAGATGGTCTCGTATGAGAGAGATGAAACCACTTGTTCCCGTGTCCCTTCAGTTGAACAGCTTTGCGAGTGCGGGCCACCACTTCAAAGGGTCCGGTCCAGCGGGGCTCGTTCCACTTCCTTTTGAACACCTTCACACGGACCCAGGCAGGTGGATCCTCCGAGGCCTCCTTCTCGCAGAGGTCGAGACTTCCTTCAACCTGATGGGAAAAACTAGACAACATTTCTCTCAATTGTTCCCAGTACACCCGCACTGGGGGTGTTGGGGAGTCGTCTTTCGTGAAAGGCACCACCCTGTTTCCTGGTCCTGGCATAGGCCTCCCTGTTAACAGCTCGTATGGGGAGAAATGGTGAATGCGGTTAACAGAGTGCCTTGCTGACAACAGGGCAATAGGCAATGCCTGTAGCCAATTCAATTTACTCGTTGCCAGGATTTTAGAGAGTTTACTTTTCAAGGTCTGATTCATCCTTTCAACTCGGCCCTGGGATTGAGGATGGTAGACCGTTCCAAATTTATGTTTTAGCCCCAGATGTTTTTCTACCAATTGCAAGTGTTTGTTCCTGAAATGCGTCCCATTGTCAGACCTTATTAACTGGGGAAAGCCATGCGTTGGGATGTAATGCTGAATTAAGGCTTTGATTACAGAGGCAGCATCCTCTTTTGCAGCAGGATATGCCTCAGGCCATCCCGTAAAGGTGTCAGTGACGACCAACAGGTACCGCTTTCCTGCGCACCTGTTAATCATATCTGTGAAGTCCATCACAACATGTGCCCCAGGCCAAGCAGCAGGTGTGAATTTTCCTGGGGAAACAGCTGAGCAGGGCGATGGGTTATAATTCTGACATATTTGACAGGACCTAGTATAATCTTGGATCATGCTTGTCTTAAAGGGATGCCACCATTGTGACATATTCCTGAGCATCTGTACCTGACCCACATGGGCTAGCCCATGTGCCTCAGATAAAGCCGCTCGTGAGAGGTCCCCCATGGGCAGGGCGGGGCGGCCATCAGGGCCGTACCAGATGCCAGTATCTGGATCCTTCTTTGCCCGTTTTTGAACCCACATGGATATTTCTTCAGGAGCTGCTTTTGTTTGGGCTTCAGCTAAAACCTGAAGGGACAGATCGGGCAGGCAGTCTGCCAGGTCTGGCCCCTCGTCCCGTACCACAAACACTCCTGGAGTACTGACCTTGTAGTTGGCAGCTTTCTTTGCGGCCTCATCCGCCGCCTCGTTTCCCCTGGCCTCAAAGTTGTCTGACTTGGAGTGCCCTTGGCACTTGATGACGCTTACCTGTTTTGGAAGCTGGAGAGCGCTGTCCAGCCTCTCCACCAGGGCTCTATGTGTGATGGGTCGGCCTTTAGCAGTCAAGAAGCCGTTTCTTTTCCACTCGGAGAGGTTGAAATGGACAGCCTGAGTAGCATACGCAGAGTCGGAGTAAATATTTACAGATTTACCTTTAGCAAACTCCAAGGCGGCGCAGAGAGCCTCTAGTTCTGCCGCCTGCGCTGATGGTTTGTCAGTTAAAACACCGCTGTTTACTGTAACAAAATTTTCACCGTTAACACTGACAACTGCATATGCCGCTCTCAGGCTGCCATTCCTCTCTCTCCAGCAACACCCATCTGTGAAAAGCTGTAAGTCGGGGTCCTGAAGTGGGTCAGTCTGGAGGTCAGGTCGCACTTTCAGACTGTCTATTACCCTTACACTGCAGTCATGCGGCTCACCCTGTCTTGGCATGTGGTCAGCCATGTTAATGCCAAGAGGTGTAAAAGTTATGTGGGGCTGAGTGAGCACCTGTAAGAGCCGTGACTGTCTCAAAGGTGACATAGTGAATGCAGCTGAGGACACATATGCACAAACGCCATGATCAGTCAATATTTCTAAAGCATGCCCCATGACTAAATGTGCTGTTTTCTTAATCAAATGTCCCACTCCTGCAGCATACCTAGAACAGTCAACCTGTCTAGCCTCGATTGAATCCAATGGAACGCTAATATACTGTAAGATTTTTCTCTGGCCTCTGCACTTTTGATATAACACCCCGTTAGCTACCTGAGACTGCACTGTGGCATCTAAATAAAACGGGAGAGCATAATCTGGTGAAGCCAAATGAGCCGCAGAGGATAGGTCCTGTTTGAGTGAGATAAACTGTGCCTCACTATCTCTGTCCCAATTCAGTTTAGCCCTTGTGTTTCTCATGCCATGTTCATTAACTAAAGCTCTTAAAGGTTTAGTTTTGTCTGCAAAATCTGCCACATAGTGTCTGCTATAGCCTATCAGACCCAGGAAGGACAACATGTCCCCCACCATGGTGGGTCTGGGATATGACAAAATAGCATCTCTGTGCTCTGGAGACATATTTGTGGATCCTCCAGACACACTACGTCCCAGGAAGGTCACCGCAGGCCTGCAACATTGTAGCTTTTCCTTACTGACCTTAAATCCTTTTGAATGTAAGAAGACTATAGTGTCCCTAGTGGCTTGTAGACAGGCCTGCTCCGTTCTCGAGGCGAGGAGGAGATCGTCCACATACTGTAGGAGTACCACGCCCTCCGGAAGCACCAACTCTCTCAGCAGAGCGTTCAAAGTCTGATTAAAAATGCCCGGGGAGCATTTATGTCCCTGGGGAAGACGGGTGTAACGCAGTTTTTGGCCCCTGTGAGTAAATGAGAAGAAATCTCTGCTTTCCTCTGCCAGGGGAATACAGAAAAATGCATTAGCCAAATCCATAACAGTAAAATACTGGAGGTCTGGTGACAGTGATGACAGCATTGTATAAGGGTTTGGGACCGGGAGACACTGAGTTAATGTTAAATCATTTATTTTTCTCAAATCATGGACCATTCTATATTTATTCTGACCTGTTTTTGGCACAGCTAGAGTGGGCGTGTTCCACTCTGATTTTGATGGCTCGAGGACTCCCACTTTCGTAAGTCCCTCTATCACCTGTGAGATACCCTCGACAGCGTCTGGTTTGGCGGCATACTGCTTTATGCGAATCGGGCCTCCTGGCTTCATCTGTAAAGACACAGGAGGGAAAGAGGTGCACAACCCCACGTCCGTGGGACCTTGGGACCAAACTTCTGCAGGCACCTGTTTCAATATTTCATGCGTATCATCATGATCTGTCATGTGTCTACCATGATGTCTGGTCAATGTTTCGTGCTCCACTTCCCCTGTGTCTATCATATTTGCTTTTATCCTGTATGACTTATTTTCAATGCTGTACTGCACATGAGGGAGTTGGGTGTCAGACCAATCGTCAGCTTTTACCAGTCTCTTTACCATTGGACCTAAAGCTCTAGCCTCGTGACCAGGGTGTACAGCCAAGGTGATGTGTGGGACAGCAGAGGAAGACATGTAATACCACTCACACTGTTCAGGAAGCAGCCGTGTATGGGCCGCCACACCCTCAGGCCCAATATAAATGTAATCTGATTCTAATGTCCACCTATCACTTTCAATTTGTTTGAATTGTTCTCTGTACATTAAGTCTTGGTCTCTGTCATAGAATAATGTCAAGTGGGCAGGGTCCAGTGGGAGGTGGTAGGAGGCCAAAGAATTTATCCAGGGTTTCCACTTGAAGAAGACGGAATGCACACCATTATTGTCCGTGGACTTGTTTTCTGGGTCCAGTCTCACCCAGTATATGTCTGCATACTGGTCTGGCATCTCTTCTCTCAGAAGCCAGCAGGAGTCCATCGATACACCGGTCACACATCTGTAAATTTGTCCCCCTGGAAAAGTCACTTGTAGACCATCCGGTCCACATAGAATTGACGCATTGGTTTTAGTCAATAAGTCTCTTCCCAGCAGGTTGACAGGTGTTTTAGGAGCATTTACAAAAGAATGCCACAGTGTCTGTGTTCCAATTTGTGTCTTTAAACGTTTAGTGAGTGGCAGTACCTCAGGTGTCCCAGAAAATCCAACCAGGGTGATGTGCTCCTCAGAGAGCAGGACAGGGCGTATCTTTGTATTGATGGTAGAGTAGGTGGCGCCAGTGTCCACCAGGGCCATCAGGTTGTCGTCCTCCACCCTTATGGGGAGCATAGGCTCTGCTGGTACCTTGTCCCCTGGATTTCCTAGGCAGCCCTAGTAAGATTGTTCATGTTCATACTCGCCCCAGTAGTTCCCATGCTGGAAATATTGTCCATCTCTCGGGGCCAGGTTGTCATTCGGAGCCGTCCATGGGGAGGGAGGGCCTGCGCGCTCTGGTCTGGGTCCCATGCCTCTCTGGGGGCCCCTCCCACGCACCATCTCAGGCGCTCCATGGTAGTAGGAGGCCTCTCCTTCAAAGGGGCAGTCCCTCGCCCAGTGACCGTGCCTGTAACAGAGGTGACACACATCCCTGCCCCCTTTCCAGCTTCCGCCCCTTCTTCCTCCCCGGCCCCCACGCCCACCACCTCTGGCCCCTCCCCTTGTCCAGTCCTGTCGTGGTGGAGTGGGAAGTCCAGCAGGCATATTAGTCATCTGATTACTGGTTCCTTTTTTATTTTGTGTGGCTTTATTTCTCGCTTCACTAAGCTGTAACTTCAAAAGTTGACAAGTCATATCTTCAACACTCTTTCTTTCTTTAGTTTTATTTTCAACATATCGCTTAATGTGAAAGATTAAATTTGTTTTCCACTGTGCTGAATCCGGGTTAATATTATCTGGGTTGTCTTCAATCTTTGAGCGTATTGTTTCTGGTAAACCATTCAAAATAGCTGCTCTAAAAGGCATGACTTCACTGACCTTGTGAGGGTGTCTTCCTACTGTGTCCATCCACTTGGTCACACTCCTGTCATAAAATACAATTGGGTCCTCAGACTCCAGCCAAGTTAACTCACGAGGGGCAGAAGACAGCGGGGTTGGAAAGTTCTCCCTCAGTGCTTCATACCAGGCATTTGCATACTGGCCAAATCTGGAAGAATCACAAACATCAGCAGTACCAGCTTGTCTTTCAATAGCATCTCTCTCCCATGGTTTACTGCATGCTGCCATCACTGCCCGGACGTCACCCATCGCGACATCATGACCTGTAAACCATGTGTTCAGACTGGAAATCCAGTTTCCAGCTCCCTGACACAATGGAGGCATTTTGTCTTTTATAGTCTGCATGTCACTTACAGAAAAAGGATGGTACTCCCCAGCTGCGCCTCGTCCTGGTCTCAGAGGGAACATGGACTTTGTCTGAGACCTGGTTCTGCTTGCCACCGGTCTAGTTTCTCCAGGCTCCTGGTCTCCGTCATCACTACTGTCAGAAGAGAATTTAGCTCCTTTTTTAGCCTGTTTAGCTTTAAGTATTGGCTGGGCCATGGCACCGTCTCCCTTTTCATTTTCACTGTCCGTCCTAGTCATGGCTCTGCGTGCGGCTTTATTAATTAATTTTGCATTCTCCTGTCTAGCGGTCTCGTAATCATGGGTCCTACTTGGGGTTTCTTCTCCCTCAACTCTGTCTGTGGTGCATTCAGAGGTCGGTTTCCTAGCTCTAATATTTCTGAGAGAGTGCAGGAGCAGCTCCTGCACCTCTTGGATGGGTGGGGGTTGGTGAGGCTAGTCACAGCGGGCTTTCCTGTTTCTGGCAAGGCTTCTCAAAAAATCTTTACTTTTAATATATTCTCGCAGGGTTCTAGCTACTTAGACTCCTATTTTATTTAATTTTAACGTATTTTCGCAAGGCTCTCACTACTTTTTAGGCTTTTACTATTTTTACTTTTTGAATTAGCTCCTCCGTGGACAAAACTTCTCTCCCCTTAATTTGTGTAGTCCAATATGCAGATTTTTAATTAGTCAAAAGGTATCTGCTTACCTTCAAATCAGCGGCCGCTTTGAGGAGAGATGCAGAGTCCAAGGGAGAGGTTGAAAGTCATCAAAGGGATCACGTCGAGGGTCACCAATTATTGTATTAAAAAATGACGTGTTCAAAATCCCTTATAAAGATGACCATGATTCAGGAAGTTAAATTCAAAAAGGTTTATTTCCCTAATACAAAAAGAATCTAAAACAGCTGTTCGGACCAAAAGTAACTATCCCTTATTCTCTATATAAAATATAAAAGTATGATTTTGGTGGGCGCTCCACGCAAATCACACTCTTAAAAGGGATGTGTTAATTTTGTACACAATTCTTGTGTTACACCTACTTTAACACATGTTGTGTTAAAATATTTCAGAAATGTGTAAATATAAAATTTTTCAAATTACACATTTACGTGTTAAAATATCGACCAATCACATTGCAGAGCTTTGTCCAAATCCTTCACAGCAGCGGTGACTAGGCCTTTTTGACTTCACCAAGGAGCAATTTGGGCGCGAGTCTTCCGAAAAACAGGTATAACTTTCTAAATTTTTACATTAATGTTAGCAATTGTCTGCTTTGCTTTACTTTCTTAAGTATCATCGATTAAATGTTGTAAACGGCAACTGATAGCTAGTTAGTTGTCATAATTATTAGCCCAATCCCTAGCTAGCTGATGGCAAAACTACAGCCTCCGCTTTGTTGGTGTCACACAAAAATAATGTCCATGATGCCTGTCACTCGTATTTGTGATTTCACTTCAAACTGGAGCGATACAGTCTGAACACTTGACGTTAGGTTTGGTCCGCGTTCACATAAAACTTGCCGCAGGCACCTTCTATGGTGTGCTAGGCTATTGCTAGCTGCATAATTCTTCGAACGATCTTTAAATAAACGTGAGTACATCTGCTTAATCTGTCTGGGTGTGCTTAAATTGTGGTTGAATAAATGCGAGATGGAGATATTGATGCAGAAAGTAGTCATTCAACCTTGCATGATATATTTTTAACATTAGCTAACGGGGCATGTTGAAGCAGGCTGCTCATCCAGTCTTGGTCTGACTTGCGTACTTTTTACTTGGCCTTATCTTTTTGAGACCACTTCTGATTTGGTTGCGGTTTGCCCGGTTCTGTTGACAATAATCTTGAGGCGGGTGTTACACTGCATGCGCATTCCAAAGCCTCTCACGGTGGGCAGCGAGCGGTAAGAAGCGGTTACTGTTCCCGTTCCGTCTGAGGGGAACACGGCGAAAGTTAACTGATCTAGGAGCTAAAGTTGACTGAGTAGGTTTACGTTTGCTAATTAGTTCGAATGTGAGAAGTAAAATGAGACAGGGCTGCTCGAGCGCTTGGCGAGGAGTGGTTTAAAGCCATTATAGCCCTTCGCTCTTCTACTCCTCATCACGATATACTGTATATGGACGAGATTCCCCAGTGAAGTCCAATCTATGTACCTGCCATCTGCCCCACGTTTCCATGCCACTCCTCGTGCGTCGCGCAATTGTCCCAGTTTCAGGCACACTTCTCTCCCCCTCCGTCCCCTACCACCTCCAGCTTTGCTTATTATTAGATAAGCAACTCCGGGTTTAACTCCATGATGGCTGTAGTTATTTTCGGACAAAGCAACTGTATTTGTGAGATGAGAATTTGTGGATAATACTAACTGCCTACTGTATGAGAATGGAGTTGAATCAATGCATTTTAGCCTGATGTTACATTTGAGAAACACATTTATTTATTTTCCTTTATTCAAATGTATGATAAGGAAATGTGTATTACTTAGAGCTCTATAAAATTGAAGAGGTATGATAAACTCTTTGTTTTAATAACTCAAAGTATTTATGTTACATTTTCAGATGGAGGGGACTGGGAGCGTCACGTCTCTCGTGACGGTGTTCCTAGATGGAAGTGAGATTTCTAAAAAGATTCACCAACTGAACACCGTTGGCGAAATTCTTACTGCCAGCAAGCATTTATTGAACTGTGATGCAGAATGTGATCGGCTTTTAAAGTTTCATACAGATTTTAATGAATATATTGACACTGAAATTGATAGCAGTGTTCAAAACCTGGACAAGTATCACATTCTATTCAAGTCAATAACACAAAATGACTCAAACAAGCAGTTGGCCAAACAGGTATGTTATGTTTAGTGATAGTCGTTTTTTGTAGAGAGCTTTACTTTTTTCAATTATATTAGCCTATATTCTGTCATAGGATCAACCCAGAACTACAAATGCAGCTTGCTCACGTAGTCAGAGAGAGGTATATTAACCCATGTGGTGCAGTCATTTGAGCGCCTTATTGCAAACATATTGAGTTTGTCCTCTGTTTTGTTGCAGACTGAACATCAAAATGATGGACCACGTTTGGATGCAAGTGGTTTGACACAACTGCTTGAGAGAAAGGCCCCAAAACTTCTGCAAGAATACAAGACATCTGGGACCCTTGCCTTGGCTTCCAGACAACTTCTTGTGAAGTTATGCGTCAGTCATTTAGTGGAGCTAAAAGGATTGTAAGTTGTGATATATATATATATTATACATACACATATATATATATATATATTATACATACACATATATATATATATATATTATACATACACATATATATATATATATATATATATATATCACAACTTACAATCCTTACAATCCTTATACATACACATACAGTGCCTCTCAAAAGTACTAATACACCTTGAGCTTTTGCACATTTAGTCATGTTTACAACCCTAAACGTAAAGATTTTATTTTGAATTTTTTACTGAAAGTTCACACACAAGTAACAGACAACTGTGAAGTGAAAGCAAAATGATACACGATTCTGTTATTTTACAAAAAATAGAAAAGTGAAAAGTGGGGCGTGCGTAAGTATTCATACAGCATTTTCTGAGTGCATTAAATTACCTTTATAACATTCCTAATGACTGCAGAATGTTCCAAAATAACAGAATCATGTATCATTTTGCTTTCACTTCACAGTTGTGTGTGAACTTGTGAACTTCCAGTAGAACATTCAAAATCAAATCTTTATGTTTATGGTTGTAAACATGACAAACTGTGCAAGAGTTCAAGGTGTATTGGTACTTTCGCAAGGCACTGTGTGCGTGTGTGTATGTATGTGTGTGTGTGTATATATATATATATATATATAAATATAAATAATCGCAATATTCTTATGAATTGACGGATATTTAATTATTTGTCAACACTTTTCAGCTATCCCTCAAAAGCTGACAAGGTCCTTTTGGCTAGAAACATAATAACAGTCTTCCCAGCACTTAAAATACAAATGGTTGAAGAGAATGAAGGTTTTGTAAGTATGAAATGTAACATTTTGGATTTATTTTGTTTTTGTGCAGACATTTGAGTGTTAGTAATACTCTGTTTTTTTGTCTAGGAGCATTTTTATGACCCGGTGTCCCACTCTGGGTTCATTGAATTTAAGCTCCGAAATCTTCGCAGGAAGATTGATGATGACAAACGGCGCTATTGCAAACGAGGGAGGTCTAGTCATTCGCCTAGTGTTGTAACACTGGACATCGCTGAAATAGAGGATGAGTCCATCATGGAGTGGACCAGCGCAATCAAAAGGATGAAACCAAGTCCTGAGAACATGGCAACTATCAAAATGGGCATGGAGAAAACATTCACCAACCGAAGGCTCTGGATTGCAAGCCAGGCACCGACCCTTCAGGAGATATTTCAGCACTACCCACGCTTCGTGGACCTTCCTTGCTTGGTAAATACTGCAATGCCAGTTACTCAACACCGTTCAGTACATTAACATCCATCCATCCATCCATTTTCTCCCACTTGTCCATTGCTGGGTCGTGGGGGCAGCTGTTGGAGCTGCCCAAATCACATTGCACCAGTCCTTACAGCATACCGTTTACAACATAAGTTGTCTTTGTGACGTTACAAGGATTTACTGCTTAGCACTTTTGTCCTCTTTTGTCGCAGTTGGATGTTGAGTTTGGAAAGCTTTTACCTGGGAAGCAAGACCTTTTCCTTCGCAAGTGGGAAGCGCACTGTGTTCCGAAATTACTGAAAGTGGCTACACTGGAAAATTATGACAACATTCTACAAGACACTGAAGAAAATGGTGGTGAGAAGTTTTTGTGCATTCTTGGGGTGATTCACTGTGGTCGAACTAATATTACAGGTGGGAACTACTCACAACTTAACGTATTTTAGAATGTTGTCTCTTTGTGTTTTGTTCAGAGGCACGTGCCTTCCGCGCCCTGCAGATACTTACTCATCTTCTTCCTCCAATTGCGTTGGGGAGAGGCAAAGGATGGTCCAAGTGCAGCGTGAAATCTGCTCTTTCTTATATCTTGGACATCAAGCCGGTAAAGTTGTAAATTAATTTATTGCTCTTTGTTTCTGTCATACACTTATTAAGGCTCATTCATACTTCATTAGACAAAATAACTTTGTTTTTACACCGAGAGTTGTAAGAACAAAATCATGTATTTTTTGCCTTGTAACCATGGAAACGTCTTTAGTTACAAGACGTTTCCATGGTTACAAGTACAAAATTACTTTATTTTGTTCTTACAGCTCTCGGTGTAAGAAAAAAAAAAAGTTATTTCGTCTTATGAAGTATGAATGAGCCTTTAGGTTAATCTTGCCATTTTTCACCCACACAGAGCTCACTGCTTTCTGTGTTAATGCTTCAACTTAGCCAACCCCAGTTCACTATTTTAATGTTGTTTTCCAGACGGGAACCAGCCTCTCAAGTCTGATGGAGGGATCTCTTGACTCAACAGCCCAGCAGCCCAAGCTTGTATGTCTTGGTCAACCAAGCGACACAGCACAATACATCATCGTGGCCAAAAATGACAAAGTTGTGATCCCTCTTGAAGATGAAGGCTTAACATGCGCCATTGACAAGCTCTTCAAAATGTTCTGGGTATGCAACCTGACATATCCTGCACAGGTGCAATCGGTTTATCAGTTTTTCGAGTACATCTATGACATCCACAAGCCAAATGCGACGCGATCTAAAGTTGCAGAACTTGTTGCAAAACTGCAAGCAGTGCTGTAATTTAAACAAACATGTATACTTGTCCTAAGTGCAAGAAATCTGTTTCCAAACATGTGAGGCTACTTATCAGACATCTCAGACAAGTCCACGCTCTAAGTGATGCACAAGATTTTACGATTGTATGCAGCCAGAACCACTGTCAACGTACTTATCATAACTTCAATTCATACAGAAAACACCTCAATAAAGAACACAATCAGATTGTACGTCCAGAATTAACTGAACAATATGTCAGCCACAACCTCAGTAATGTGTCACCTGATGCTTCTATTCCATCTGGCTCTAATACTGTGGACACTACAGATACTATTATGGGCTCTGAATTGGACACTTTGGATAGCTTTTCAGATTTCAGTGACTGTGCAGCCTCTTTTGTTGCCCAAATGTACTCTGCATCCAATTCCACACTAACTGATGTACAAAAGAGCATTGCATGTACCAAGGAGTTACTGGACAAAACTTTAGATTCACTCAAGGAGAGGACAACATCGGTTTTTAACAGCTATTCAATATCAACTCAAGAGGCAGCAATTGGATCTTTAATGCAAGATTTTGAACGTGCACGCAATATGTTTTTTGATGTAGACACTCCCTTCAAAATGTGGAAATACTTTTCTGAAAAACATTCTCTTATCAAACCAAAAGAAATATTTTTGGGCCACAGAGGAGAAACTGCTAGAAGACAGGGGAAAGTGGCTCAGGTTTTGGCTGCTGACACATGTCAGTATGTGTCAATTATTGAAACAATATGTTTTTTATTTGGAAATGAAAAGATGCAGAAACTCTATAAACAATCAACTAAAAGCGTGGATGGAAAAATGCGGGATTATACCGACGGTCTACAGTTTGCTCATCACCCCTTGTTTACTGACTTTCCTAATGCCCTGCAAATCCAGTTATACTTCGATGATTTGGAAACAACCAATCCTTTGGGATCAAAAACAAAAATTCACAAAATGGGTGCCGTTTATTTTTGTTTGAGAAACCTTTCACCTGAACTTAACTCTTCTTTGTCGAACATTCACCTAACTCTCCTCTTCAATTCAGTAGATAGAGAAGTATATGGATTCAGCAAAATATTAGAGCCTTTGTTAGAGGACATAAAACTTTTGGAAAAGGAAGGAATTAGGGTGGAAATTGATGGTCAAAACCATCTGCTCAATGGAACCATTTGCCTGCTGACTGCTGATAATCTTGCTTGCCATTCACTTGGAGGATTTTTGGAAAGTTTCTCTGCTAACAAGTTTTGCCACTTCTGTTTAACTGATAAGCAAACAGCCCAATACATATTTGATGATGATCGCCAAGAGCTTCGTAATATGAAAAACTATAATGAACATGTCAGCCTGAAGAATCCATCTGTAACTGGTGTAAAAGAGGACTCCTGTCTGAATTATTTAAACTACTTTCATGTCACTGAAAATGTTTGTCCTGACATTATGCATGATATATTGGAGGGGGTCGGTCCACTGGAAGTGAAACTAATGTTACGGCATTTTATATATGAGAAAAAACTATTCACTTTAGAACAGCTGAATGACAGAATCTTAAGCTTTGATTATGGCTATTCAAATGTAAAAAACAAACCAAGTGTCATTATTAATTTAAGGACATCCGAAAATCCCATAAAACAAACTGCGAGTCAAATGTGGTGCCTTTTACTTTTTTTGCCATTTCTCATAGGTGACTTTGTAAGTGATGACAACCAGCATTGGGAATTGTTTCTTCTTCTTAGAGAAATCTGTAGTATTATTTTTGCACCTGTTGTCAGCCCCGGACTTTCTATATTTTTGAAACAGTTGGTTATTGATCACCACAGCATATTCAAACGTCTTTATCCTAACAGACCGCTTATACCAAAACACCATTTTATGACTCATTATTGGCGCATGATTATTAAATTTGGTCCACTTGTGAAGTTCTGGTGCATGCGATTTGAAAGTAAGCATGGTCCTCTTAAAAAACATGCTCAAATTGTATGTAATTTTAAAAACATATCCAAAACATTGGCTTTTAAAACGCAGCTTCAAAGTATGTTTAATTGGAAATTTAGTGACCCAATGACTAAAACGATGAAAGTTCATAACACCTCAGCCGTAATAGTTGCATCTTTGGAAAAAAATGATTTGTTCATTCAGTGTTTACAAGCTCTTGACTTTGATGTCAGTTCATGTAGTACAATTCATATTGCTCATTCAGTCAGCATGTTTGGTCAGACTTTTAGAATTGGTTGTGTACTTGTTTTAAACTTTGACCAAAGAAGAGAGCCCATCTTTGGGGAAGTTGTACATATGCTTCCCAAATGTGAAAGTCAGGAAGTGTTTGCTTTTATTAGAATTGTAACTGTTCAATACTTTGATAGTCATTTGTGTTCTTATGTTGTGGAACGAACTGATGGATATGAACTGATAAATTTTAATGAGTTAGGAGACATCAGACCACTTGACTTTTTGACATTTTCAACTGAAAGCAAACTGTACCTAAATCCACGTTACAAAATTATTGATAAATTAGAATAAACATGTTTTGTTTTTGTTAATGCCAGAAAGGGTCCTGCAGATTTATGATGGTGTTGCCTGATGTTCTCTGCATGATTTTGATCTGACTGCAATGTTAAGTATTGTTTATACAGTGTTTCTGTCAACGATGTTAATCATCTATTTAAACAGTTTGAAACTGTTATTTAAAATGTGTCAATAAATGTTAATTCCATTAAGTCGTTGGAATCATTTGTAGCATTGTTGGGAAGGGTTAATTTTAGGTTTAAAAATTAAATAACACATTATTTAACACAAAATGTGTTAAAAAAAATGCACATCCCCGTGTCTAGTTAAGGACTACACAACATGTGTTGTTTTTAACACAGTCAGTGTGTTGAAATTTCTAACACAAAAAATGTGTTAAATATCTCAACACACTGACTGTGTTAAAAACAACACATGTTATGCAGTCCTTAACTAGACACAGGGATGTGCATTTTTTTAACACGTTTTGTGTTGTTTTCAACACATCTGTTTTAAGAGTGCACACTCCTGTCCCTGGTCCGGTCTAGACTAACACAAGCATGAGGTTATTATAAGTAAATGTGCATGAAGAAGGGGGCGTGTCGTATCAGGCAGATGTCTGGTCCAAGGTCCGGCCTTTTCCTCCGTCTCGCCAAACCTAAACAGAAATCATTCACGCACTACCCCTCCCTAATTCTATCGATTTATTAGTTCCTTTGAGATAAGGCAGAGGGATCTCAAGGCTTCTCCTCCAGATTCTGGACTCCATCTCCTTCTTTCACAACTTGAAAGGATTAGCAGAATCCCCCCAGATTAACTATCATTAACTCACCCATGCACTTTGGACAAAATGGGACAAGGGGAGTTGGGCAATACAAGGTCTTTCTTTTTGCTTGGAGACAGACAGAGTTCAATTTCAGGTCAATCTAATTCACATCGCCTTTTAGCCTATATTTAATACAACAATAGACGTGCAAATTAATTCACTGTGTCACATAAGGCACATTATATAGTATTTATAAAAAAATGTTTTGCGAGCTTGTTTTTCTTTTTTGTATCATACCTGTAGATATGTTGAGAATGCACCTGTTAAACTTAATAAATCCTGAATACAGACTTAAAGGAGATATTAGTATGCAAATGATGTTTTCAGCCTTGTTAAGACATTGTTCCCTCAAACACAGACTTGTAGTTTTTATTTTGGATTTCAGGAATTTCTGTCACACACCTTTCTGTCTAAAAGATCCTGTCTCAGTCTTGTAGTAGTATGATGTCAGCAGCCCTGTTTCCACCAGTCCTCTTTGGCCTTGACTCGACTGAAACCAGGCCAAGCGCTCTTCCTGGTCATGTTTCGATTTCGCTTTAGTATCTGGTATCGTATCCTAGCAACCAGCCCACAACTCAACCAGTATCCGGGAGAATTTCTTGTTGATCATGGCTTCAAGCAGCACTCCGGCCAACCACTGTCAGTCAGAACGCTCCCATTTCTGTTTAGCATTTTCTCTGATGTTTCTGGTGTTGAAATCCCCAGATAAGAAGGAATGAAGAAGTAATGCAAAATAGAAACAGCAGTGTGACTAACAAGATCTACCAAGGAAAAAGAAAAACAAGAAAATCTCAGATCAGTAACATCTGACCCCTGCCAAAGAGAAAATCACAAAATGGACTGGGACAATGCCAAACTAGTAGGAACAGAAATGACATACATACAAAATATGGATATATATGAGAGACCACAGACCATGAACGTAGTGTCGTAGAATTACATACCCCAATGAAGGAGAAAGCTCAAAGGTCTTTGTCTTAATCAGGAGCGTAAGTTTATTGTACACACGTGCGGAGAGCTCACATACACAAAGCAGCGTCCATAAGCTCTGACGCGGCCAGACCAGGTTCCTGTTTATATAGACAACACATGAAAGACAGTCACGCCCACAAAAGATGGGAGGGGGTCACCAGTACAGGAGGCGCATCCAGAGGCGAGGCGCCTAGTCCGGGGGGAGGCAATCAGACCGTGCCATAGAGATGCAAACAGAGAGACAATGGACATGCAGGATGTAGAGATGCAGACATACAGATGCAAGATGCAAAAGGGACAAGGGTGAGACAGTCATTGTCTGTAGGTGCGGGGGGAAGCCCGGCTCCTTCCTGCAGGTTTAATTGAATAGAGCAGCAGGGGGGGTGAGTTGGCGTCCCCGAGTCTAGGCCGCTTGCCATCACACTCCTCTCCCGTGATAATGTAGAAACCCCAGTTTTACAGAGATCACATTCAGGTGGGTGAGTATTGACCTTGGTCCCTGAGCAAAACAAGTGGAAAAATAAAAACAAGGTAAACAAGAAAGAAAAACGTTAGACAAAGTCATCGTCCGAATCGCTGATATAATCAGGATCGGAGTTCAGTGGGACAGCGGCCAGGTCCGCCTCGGGGTCTTTGTATTGAATGGACACAAAGTGAGTGGATACCATTTTACCAACGGCCCGAAACACCATAGGTAATACACATGAAAATAAAATCATAACAGTCAATAGGGCTAAACCAAGATTAATGAGCACACTCCGCCAGGAGGACAGGAGCCAGTCCAGACCGTGAGGAGTGTCCGTGACATTGTCCGCTTGCATGGCGTCCCGGAGTCTAGTCAGATTGGCTATGCCCTGTTGGATAAGACCTCCGTCCTCATCATTAGCCGGAATATATGTACAGCAGGACGACCCAATGATCGTGCCTACGCCTCCCACAGACGCGGTCAGGTGGTCCAGGACCAACCGGTCCTGAAGAACAACGGCACGTAGGTCGTGAAGTTCAACTCTCTGTGATTCAAGTATGGCCACTGTGGTATTGACAAAACCTGAGAACCTATATCTCAGGGTCTCCGTCCTTAGCATTAGTTTACCTACACCCAGGCTGGGGAATAATGCTAACATTATTTTCTGGCCTGTGGTCCATAATTTGTGGTCATCGGGTACATTAGTGCCCCACAGGGGGTCGTCTCGGGATTCGGAGGCAGGGGAGTTGGGCAAAGGGGGTCGCCTCGGGAACGCTGGGATTCTCTGGGTGTTGCTGTTGGCCTGCTTCGCCGACGGTGGTCGCACGCCGACCGACCTCTTCAGCGTAGGGAGCCGCGGATGGGCCTGGTCCGTCCCCACCCTCGGTGTCCTCGTCTATGGCCCTCAGTGGCAGCACCGCACGACAGTGGTAACGGCAGTGTCCGTCACCAGGAGGACGAGGAATGGGCCCAGCCAGCGCTTGGACCGCCAATGTTGTCGTCTCGTTTCCTTCACCAGGACCCAGTCGCCTGGCTTGGTCTTGTGCGGAGCCGCCTGCGCAGCCTGTGGCAGGGTGCTCCTGACCTGGGCAGAAATAGAGGGCAAAAGTGCATTAATTTCCTTACAATAGGACAGCATGTCGTCATCACACAAAGGGGTGCTTGGCAGATCTCTGTTCGGGGGTCCCGCGCCCAAGTTGGGCGGTCTGGCAAAGAGGATTTCGAATGGGCTTAGGTTTGACCTTGACCTGACTCTCATGCGCATGTACATGAGGGCTAGCGGCAGAGCTTTGATCCAAGACAGGTCTGTCTGTTCGCAGATTTTAACAAGTTTGTTTTTCAGAGTGCCATTCTCTCGCTCGCACGCGCCTCCGCTCCAGGGGGCGTAACTGCAGTGTTTACGTATATCAATGCCCAGAAATTCACCTACTTCCTCAATGACTTTTGCTACAGAGTGACTGCCATTGTCACTAGAGATTTTTTCCGGGACACCCCATCGTGGCACAATTTCTGTGAGCAGAGCTTTCACCACCGCGTTGCTCGTGGCGTGTTTGCATGCAAATACTTCAGTCCATTTGGACCAGAGATCCGCCAGAACCAGACAGTATTTCTTACCTTGGCATGGTGTGAGTTCAACAAAGTCCCTTTGGACATGTTGAAATGGGCGCAGGGGCGGAGGATGGGCAGCCTGTTGGATAATTTGGGACTTACCTGGGTTGTGCGCGAGGCAGATAGCGCATGTTTGGCAGAATCTCTGTGCAAATGCCGTAAACCCCTTCGTATACCAATTTTGTGTGATTAAATTACACATCCCTCCTTTTGAGGCATGGTCTCGACCATGTGCTAAAATTGCAAAATGTCTGAAAAAATGCCGTGGTAAGCACGGTTTGCTGTCTGGTCCCAGCCACACACCATGCCGTCGTTGAGCCCCATTTCCCTCCCACAGCATCGTCTCTGCTGTGCCTGCATTGTTGACAGAGAGGAGAAAATATCAACGTCTTGAGTGAGGTAGTGTGTGTGTGTGGGTAGAGGTGAGTATGCCGCTGCCTTGTCCGCGCGCCGATTCCCTGCAGAGATGGGATCAGTGGCATTAGTGTGGGCCTGGCATTTGCATACAGCGATCTCTAAGGGCAACATTACAGCTTTCAGCAGATGTTCAACCTGTCTGGAATTAAGAATTGGTTTACCATCAGATTTCATAAAATTGCGGTGTTTCCACAGTGCCCCCCAGTCGTGCACCACAGAGAAACCATAACGCTTATCACAGAATATGTTAACAGTTTTGCCCGCTGCCAGCTCACAAGCCCTGGTGAGCGCGATCAGTTCAGCGGTTTGTGCTGAATGGTGGTGGGGGCAAACTACCAGAGTCTATAGTATCCAAATCAGAGCACACAGCATAGCCGACTCGGTTCTTCCCAGTGTTGTCACGTGACGCGGCTCCATCTGTATATAAAACATCAAGTCAGGATTAGTCAGAGGTACCTCTTTCAGGTCTGGCCTGGGAGTGCATATCTGTTCTATTGTGGCGATACAGCAGTGTGCCTCCCCTTCCTCTGGCGTGGGCAGCAGTGAGGAGGGGTTCAGCTGTGTGCATCTTTTCACCGTAGTTCAAGGAGCACCGTGTTGTATTTCAGCCAACGAGCCGCAGAAAGGTGAGAGGTTTTCTGCTCTAGCAGGATCAGGGAAACAGCATGGGGCACAAGCAAAGTTAGTTCAGTGTATCCCACAAGGTCACGTGATGCTAGGACCGCTTTCTCAGCGGCAGCCACAGCCCGCAGGCAGCGAGGCAACCCTGCTGCCACGGGATCGAGTTTTGCTGAGAAGTAAGCAGTGGGTCTCAGTGGCCCTCCGTGAGACTGCAACCGACACCATGCACCCACACCGCTCATCCACAGTCTGAGTGAATTGGCCGGGTTGGGTCAGGGAGACCTAGTGTGTGTGTGTAGATTTACTGTTCCGTTCATCTCCAGTTGCTTTCTCCCGGATCATCCTCAATTCATATTGTGGGCTTTGGTGCCAAAGTAGAGGCTCATTTCCTCATGATCCATACTACTGTCATCCCTGAAGCAGGGGTAGTTTATCTCTCATCTGAAAAAGAAATATTAGAACACAAAAAACACAAAAAATGCCCACTTTCGCTTGTCAATCTTTTTTCCAATTGGGCAAAACATAACTGCATTGACAGACTGTGTGTGACATCAGGGCAGAGGCTGTAGCCAAATACAGAACAACAAAATGTATGTTTCTAATTTTATACTCCCCTAAATGTGAGTTTACAAACCAAAGTTGTCCTTCAACCAACGACAGCTCACTGCGGTTGGACCGAATCACTGTCAGGACAAACAGCAGAGGGAGGGACTCCCAATATCTTCAGCAAGGTATTTCATCTCAGAGTACTTTCCGCAGAGTACTTTTCTCAGAGTACTCATCCCAGAGTACTCTCACTTTTACACCTGTTCAATAAAGCTTGTTATCTTTGAATCTCTAGTACTTACACCGTATGCTGTTGACAAAAAATAATTATTCCATGATCACATTAAAACATTACAGAAACATTTGTTATTCCATGATTCCGTTCAGCACTCCTCGTTCACTCCACACTCGCATCACTCACACAGGCCGCCTCCCCACGTTAGTATATTTGTCCAGAGTTTGTTAAGGTCAACGTAGTGTACTTGACATGACGCACAAACATATAACATACACAAACATATAACACACACAAACATATAACACACACAGAAGGCCTGTAATTTTAACTTTGTTATATTTTTCCATGTCCAATTACAATTGTCTCATGAGCTATTTCTATTGTTGCAACTTTCAGAGCCTGCAGAACATGCAGAGCTCTAAGAGGTTTTTCCTAAAAGGATCCATTTCCAACTTTAGTGTTTACCACGTGATCTGTACTCGGGCTTATCACAGATGGTGTCCCCTATATCTCTAATGAGCTCTTGTTACTTGAAAATGTTTATTTTCCTTCTTTTTTCTTTTTCAATAAAGCCAGGTCGGATTCATTAAAAATGTAAATTAGTCTCAAACTTTAATACTTCACCTTTGTTTCACGATAAAATGTTTTTGTTGCTCATTAAGTAGCACAGATACCATGGAGTAGTGCCTATCCCAATAAACATACTCCGTTTGTAGCCTATCTTCACTACACTGAAGCCATGAATTTTCAAACTCCAAGTTATTGTCTGGGAACGACCGGAGAGAGCAGCTTAGGTCGTTCGCGTGGTTGACCTCCAAATTTTGTGCGGGCGTAACTCTATCCACTGTTGTGGCTAATAACTTAGCAATCTCAGGGTTTGGTGTCAATTTCCAGTGGTAGTTAACTTTTGGGACCGGTGCCTCCTTGTGCATGCCGGTAAACATGGAGCATTTGCTAGGTCACTAGCGTGTACCACCCGTAGGCCGCTTGGTGTTGAGAGCAGATTTAAATTGGGTCTGCACATAAGGTCTCGGCCTAGTAGATTAACCGGGCACAATGGGGAATATAGAAACGAATGTTTAAGCTGGTTGCCCTGAGAATCAAAACACGTTAGCGGTGACGTAAATTGCTCTTTAGTCGTCTCTCCCGACGCTGCTAATTAGAATGTGAAGCGGCCACTCATTTTAGGGGAGACAGAAAGGCTGTCACTTTTTAGCACAGAATTTGTTGCCCCGGAGTCATCCAGAATTTTAACTTTTACACCACAGATTGTTAGCGTATATTACGGGAATTCAGCATGAATTATCTCTAAAAAGTGCCAATTGCAATTTGTTGTTGTTCAAACTTACATGAGCGGTCGCTTTGGTGACGAATGTGAACCCAGGTTTGGTCAGTCGCTCGTGTTTCCTCCACGCCCGCCTCTGCCGTCCTCTGGCCCCGTGTGAGCTTGAGCGTTCCTCTGCCTTTAACGCCTCCTCCGGTGACAGTCCTTCGACACATGTCGAGCACACAGTCTTTCCGCCGGGCTGTGGAAGTTTCTCAAAGTCCGCAGGAGGCCCAGGTAGCCCAAAGCGTTCAAATGATGTTAGCCTGTGGTCCATGAGGGTTGGTTAATATCCAAACGTGCCGGTCCCAATGGCTTCTTCTGTTTGCGGTGCGGGGGCAACCTTCAACGAGGTTTCAGCGGGTGCGTTTTGTGTTTCACGCTGCCGCCTCCGTGGGGAACAGTCACGGGATTTGGAGCAGTTTGTCTCTGGCCTCCAAAGCAGTTGTCGGTGTCTCACATAATGTGTCCACGGAGTGAGTCGTGAGCTTCGGTTTCCTGCTTCCGCCGCTTCTTCTTCTGCGGTTTCCTGAGCGTGTATCTGCTTCCGCCGCTTCTTCTTCTGCTCCCGGGTTTGGGCCCACTTCTCGCGGGGTCTCAGCTGGTGCGAGCGCCGCCGTGGTTGGGGCGTGGGGCTGGTGCTGGGGCTTTGAGGCAGAGGCCAGAGCGCGGAGGAAAAGCGCCGACAGACCTGGACAGGGAGAGGAAAAGGGGACAACAGTAGTCTGCTCATTTTTTTAAAAACCCAACGCCTTGTTTGGGCGCACACTTAGCATGGAGTTCTGCTTCTTGTGTGAAAGGGTTAGTAGGTGAGAGAGGGCGGTAGGGTGGGGGGTGTGTGGGATGTGTGTGTCCGCCTGTGTGTCCGCCTGTGTGTTCTCCGCTTCGGTGAAAAGCGGAGGAGCTATTGTTTTTACATATTTCTTTCTCTAACGTCTTTTGCCGTGATATTCTTAAAACCAAGTATATATATATATTTTTTTCTTCTTCTAAATTATCACGCAAGATGCGTAATTGATTCAGAGACATAGAGCCTCTATCGGAAAAGCCAAATGAACACTGCACCATGTAGGCAAGCACTCCATAGCTTTAGATTCGAACCGTTTTTCCATTGCCATTGTAACGGGGGACGTTAACATTCCCCTCGGTGTGGCATCTCTAGATTGATTTTTCCCCATTTTCTCGTACAGAACAATGGACCTAACCCGTTTAGTCTCTCCCTGCTCTTACCCACTTTGGAGCGCTCCGGTCCCCCCCCGTGGGTTCTATATACCCAACGAGCGCGCGTTCTTGAAACGGAGCGGGCCTGGCTGAAGGCACTAGAGATAATCTTCAGGGTCGCTTACTGAGCGATACTAACACGCAGCCGCTAGCTTCAATCTAGAACAAAATACCCCAAAAAATCCCGCACACAGTCTATGCTGTGGCAATGAATGAAATACCCCAAAAAATACGTAAATAAATCAAAACCCCGTGTACACTTAAGTGCTGCCCTGGGCTTGTTACGCAAATGAAAAGACAAAACTCACCAAATCAGGTTCTTTTTGGTCTTGTGTGGCCAAAGATTCTGTTCACGCGCAGGACGAGCGCGCCCTCCCTTTGTCTCCAAATAGAGCAGAGGCTGGTGTTGTTCCAGGTCGGCCAAACGCAGCCGCTCGTCCCCGCCGAAAAGATCCCATGCCAAGACATGCCAGCAACGCCAAATTGTCGTAGAATTACATACCCCAATGAAGGAGAAAGCTCAAAGGTCTTTGTCTTAATCAGGAGCGTAAGTTTATTGTACACACGTGCGGAGAGCTCACATACACAAAGCAGCGTCCATAAGCTCTGACGCGGCCAGACCAGGTTCCTGTTTATATAGACAACACATGAAAGACAGTCACGCCCACAAAAGATGGGAGGGGGTCACCAGTACAGGAGGCGCATCCAGAGGCGAGGCGCCTAGTCCGGGGGGAGGCAATCAGACCGTGCCATAGAGATGCAAACAGAGAGACAATGGACATGCAGGATGTAGAGATGCAGACATACAGATGCAAGATGCAAAAGGGACAAGGGTGAGACAGTCATTGTCTGTAGGTGCGGGGGGAAGCCCGGCTCCTTCCTGCAGGTTTAATTGAATAGAGCAGCAGGGGGGGTGAGTTGGCGTCCCCGAGTCTAGGCCGCTTGCCATCACAGTAGACGAGGGGGCCTTCACCTTGGCTCACGCATGGGACTCACTTCTCCAATCTGTCAGACTGCAAAACAAGCTTCTTTACACCTTTGTCTTAAAAAAATCTTGTAAGCCTTAAACATGAAGACATAATTAACATTTTACTTTTATGGAGTAGAGTAGAGCAGAGCTGGTGGAAACAGGGCTTTAGACATATTTTAAACTTTTCTAAATCATCTTTCTGTCTCTACATTTTGACAGGTCGATCAAAGGACATTCTTCTGCAGGTCAAACATCTGAGCCTCCAGCAGACGCTCCATCGTATTTTATCTCCTTTATGACCTGCACTTAAATCACTCATGGTCATCAAAGAGCTCAAATAAATGAATGTTCAAAGATTATTAATGTTATCAGCACTTATTGTGAGAGTGACAAACTAAAATAAAACTATTCATTGACTTTTAAAAATATTTACGTATAAATTGGCCTCTTTCCTCTTCGAGTCTGTAAACCTATGATTACCATGGGGCACAGGTCAAGGCCTTTAGACACATAATTACAAGTTTTGATTTTTAAGGCTTTTGGAAGCGGAACACAAAAAGGACATGACGTAAATGATGATTGTTGTTATTCAATGTTTTTCAGTGTTTGTTCACAACTTTTTTTACGATTATTACAATGTCCCACTTGACTTCTGTGATACTACACTTGGATATGTATTTTATGATAGCAAATTAAAATCACTGTGGGACGTCACTGTATGAAATGAGCAAACAAAACAGTTCGAGTCTCAGACCAAACATCGATGCCTCATTGACACCCAGCTTTTTAGAAATATACATATTCTGTTCAGGGGCTTATAGAAATTTATCAATGTCATTAGTCCCGTTTCCACCAGACCTACTTGGCCCTACTCTACTTGGCTCTACAGCTATAGCTCTTTTCTGAGCCATATGAAAATGTGTGATTTACAGAAATATTTTGAGAAATTGGAACTAGTTAGATGGTTTTAAGGGCAGAGTAGAGCCGAGTAGATAGTAGATAGTATTTTGAAGTATACTATCTGTACAGCAAACCCACCTTCTCACATTGCTCCTCCCCTTTGTCCGTGGGGTTAAAACTTCCTCAGAACCTATGTATTGAGCGGTCCTGTCTTCTCTCATAGTTTCTTTCGATTATTGTCATTGGTAAATACTATGGGATGCCACAGGAGATTGCTGGCTGCATGGACCACACTATTTTGCCTCTTTCAATCAGGTATGTGCACTTTATTTATCACTGTAGGGAACTTTGCTATTTGGTAAAATACATTTGCTTTTTATGTTTACAGGCTCCACATTGGTGCTTTTGACTTAGGTGATAAGAACAAAAAACACTTCTCCTAAAAATACAAAAAAATAATGAAATAAGAGACATTTTATATTTCGTATAGGAAGAGTGGAGTGAATGAATGATCGTAGTTTTCAGCTCCTCAAAAAGTATTTTTTAGTTTATTTAATGACTGTGTAGTTACATTAAAAAGTTGGCTGCACCACATTCAGCACCATTTTCCATTCGTAGTCCTGGAAAGTAGCATGTGCAACCATAGTATCCCCCCATAGAGATATTACTAAGATTAAGATATGCTGTATTGTCACTGTAGAGAAAATACTACATTGTTTTGGATTGTTTTCAAAATGACATAAAACTTGGGACTCTACATTTAAACAACCTGGTGAACATGTAAACAAAGTATTTTCTATTGATACAAAACGAAAGATCAAGGCTATGCTCACACTCAGAGAGCAGCCGTCCTCCTGTGGACTCACCACCTGCAGAGGGTCAGTGAGGGGCTGGTGCTATGAGACTTGGGTGGCATCTCTGACTGCCACCCCCCTGACCCAGAAATGGATTAAAGGGTAGAAGATGGATGGATGGATGGACAAAACGAGAGCATTCACTTGCATGAGAGAATGATGGACCTGTTTTCTTTGGGTCAACTGTTTTGACTGGTTTTTCCACAGTATGTCATACATTTTTGATTCATGTTCAGGCTTTTCAGGAATAAAAACATCTGTCAATTATTCATGTACCATACATACATCCCGAGCCAAGAAGACAGCAGATATCTTCAGAAAAGATCCATTCAATTTATCTCTGTTCACAAAATTCACAATTCCTCAGTAACAGAGCAGTTAAAACACAGGAAATACAATAATAAGTAACACACAGGAGCCATTGGTCCACAGGGAGCAGGATGACCAATGTCCATACATGTTAATGCCAATATTAAAGCTGGGTTATCTAACTTTCAAACTAAGTATAAAATTTAGCTATCATTTCTGGCTTTAATCACAGTTGACATTTTTTTGTTTTTTAGCCAATGCCACCTCTATAGATCAGCTTTTTCACACATCCATTTATCTCTCAAATAGTGACTCCCAGGACTCTTGTGTATGCAAAAGATAACATGTTTTCTAATAAGATACAATAAGACATCATGCTCTTTTTCACATTTTGCTCAAAACTTTTCGGACAAACAAAGAGTTTCATTATATTATATTTCATCTTCTGTGGTTTGTGTCCAAGTTCATGGGGTCGCACCAAAGTACATCTGTGACTTGTTGGTGCCATATGAACCAGCTCAGACTCTGAGGAGCTGGTTCAGGAGCATAGTCAGGACTATCACAGGGAGGCAGCATTTCAGATAACTGCAGCTCAAATCAGGAATAGTCTTCCTGAAAATGTGCGACAGGCTCTGACAATGTTCTAATCCAGTTCAAAATCAGCTCTGTTCAGGTGTCCATACAACTGCACGATTGTGTCTCCACTCTTTTGTTTTGCACTTTGAGTTACCTTGTGTATGAACTGTGCTTTACAAATAATCTTGATTTGCCTTTATGGAGGAATAAAGTTCTTATACTGAATTGTGATATAGAAAAAAACTGTAGTGGTTCTGTTTTTGGCTTTACTGTGTGCAGTGAGTGGAGCCGTCGGCTGCAGCGCTCTGAGGAGTTTGGAGAACGGTCAAACTTCTGTCCGTTACCGGGGGCTCCTCGTTATCTTCAACTGTCGTCCTGGTTACAAGCTTCATGGACACAAGAGCAGCAGCTGCGTCTCGGGCCGCTGGTCCAGGGAGCCTCCCACCTGCGTCGGTAAAATTATGTCCATTTAATTTGCTAAATACTCTACTCTACTCTCTACTTGGCTCGATTCTATTCTACTCAACTCTACTCTATGGGAATTAGATAGCTGAGAAAGAACTAAGAGAAACTGAATAAACTTCCAGGTGGCTTTGGTGCATAAAATTTGCTATTGTCACTAATTTTAACTTTAATTTGTAGATAAAATACTTGTATTGCAAATTTCCTGTTGTTATGCACATTTAGAAAGTGGTAAATGGAAAATTCATGACGCATTTTACTGCTTTCAGTGCCATCAAAGCATTTTGTGTTGCCAGATATCTTTTAAAATATCCGTGTTTTGATAATTATTATTTTATTTTTTTAAGTCGTATTCTTTTAGTTACAATATTCCACATGTTTTGTTATTGGCTGTAAATTGAACAGAAATGGCATAAGGAGGGGTGAACATGTATTTGTATACCACTAAAACAGTTTTTCAAAGGCAAAGGCCAAATTTGGAAGCCTTTAAAAAAATCATGTGGCATTAATTGTTCTTGCAAATGAGGTATCAATTTGCTGATTCTGAGTCTGCGTGTGCGTGTCCTCAGGCTCCGGTTGTCCGCACCCGGTTCCAGTGGCTCACGGTTCCTTCAGATTGAGCAGTGACGCCTCGTGGGTGCAGTTTTCATGTGACGAAGGATATAGACTGATCGGCCCCTCGGCGCTCTACTGTAAAGGCCTCGAGTGGAACAGCTCCCAGCCGCTGTGTGCAGGTCCGCAAGTAAATAAGTCATCTTTATTTATATAGCGCCTTTCACAGACCAGAGTCACAAAAAGCGGTTTGCAATTGTTGTGGGCATTTGTCTCTCACTCCACACAGAGATGGGAGCGAGGTTGCCATATACAAGACACAATGTTTTTAGTGTAAGGGGAAACCGGAGCCCCCGGAGGAAACCTAAGCAGACATGGGGAGAACATGCAAACTCCACACAGGTTGGAGGTGACATTTAAGTCAGATCCTTCTTGCTGTGATGCGTGTAACCACTGCTCCGTCAGCACAAAAACAGTCTTATTCATATCAACTCTGTGGAACATTTAGCTGTTGGAAAATCAGGATGAAAGGGAACTGTCCCAATTAACATTCATTCTGAAACTACTAGAACTCCCAGAGCAGTCATTTTGATGGCTCCAATTCAAATCAACGGGACTTTCCACTTGTTATATTCAAACTTTGATAAGTGCTAACTGGTCAAAATAACTTTAAATGAAAAGCGAAATGCTAACGGCTAACAGTAAACCGTTGGTATGGTAATGAGCGCTTGCTTTTTTCTGTTGGAAAAACGTGCTCAATCAATCAATCAATCATTTATTTGCATAGCACAAATTGTGTACAAGGCAAATCAAAGTGCTTCACAAGAGCAATTTAAAAACACAGATCAAAATGCATAAAAAGTCAATGAAATATACAATAATTTCAAACAGAGTAGCTCCGAATCAGAACCAGTCCACAATGAGAAAATGTACAGTGATATGAATATCTATACACAATTTTATCATAGGAAAGGATAGACACAAAATTGTTATGTTGTACTTATTAGATATTGTCTTGTTGTATGTTTTCAGATCTTCACCTGCTGACCACACAAAGACCACCCCTTGGCCCGACCCTTCAGGCCACCGTAGATCTCAAAACACCATCTGTAACTAAAACTGCTCATAAAGATACAGCTCTCCACTCTGACATCCCCAACACCATTGATACTAAAGAAAGTCATTTACAACTGCACACTTCAACAGCAAACCAAGACCCACAAACAGCTCTAAACTTAAAAGATTCAGCCAAATCCGAAGTTAGAAATGAGGACATATTTCAAAATAGTTTAGAGCCTTCACAACCAGTTTTTACACCAACTTTACCAATACCTTTGAGGAACGTTGTGTCCAATGAATACTCCATTATTTCAACCTTACAAACCCCGTGTCCAGAGCCTCCTGTTCCAGCACACGGGACTTTTTATTATAGAGACAAAAAGACTGCTTCGCCGGAAATGAAAGAAAGTTACATCGAGTACGTCTGCTCCCTTGGTTTCTCTCTCAAAGGGGAGGCTGCTCGATTCTGTCAAAGGGATGGGACGTGGAGCAGGGTTTTACCAATTTGTGAAGGTATGGACGATTTATTCACTGTGTGTTTTAACATATCTTTCAGGACAAATAAATTACTATCCCACCAACAAATATAAAACTGTCATGCATACTGTCAGATCTAGCATTTCCCGCGCCGAGGCTTTTTCATAGAGGATAAGGACACATCCGTTCATGGAATTTTCCTCACATGGTCCAAACCCTTGTTGACACATGGTTGTTTTTTGCGGACATACATTTTTGTTTTAACGTCAAATTGAAACTATTTAATTCAACTCGATAATATATTCACACAATTACTTTATTAGTCGAACACCATTCTTTGCCTCAAACATGCTTTCTTGTTTCTCTCTTGTTTTCCAGATCTAGACGAGTGCACGTTGCCTGTGGCTGAGACCGGTTGCCTGTTTGGTTGTGTGAATACTGCAGGGGGCTTCTACTGTCTGTGTCCACCAGGATACACTCTGCCGAGCCCAGACGCTCACTGCCAAGGTTCAACTCTATAAAACAAGTCATACTATAAATTTCCAGAGCAGTCAACAAGACGGCTTTTCGGTGTGGAAGGGTTTGTGTTTTGTACTCAGCTGGCAAAGATTTAGTGGCACTACTCCCCACGGGCTCTGTTAGTGGCAAAGGAGATGGCTAGGCTAAATGCTTGCAACTCACTCGGGCGCTTTACATACGTCACGGCAAACTCAGATCCAATCGTTTCAATCTGGAAAAAGAGTTAACCCCTCCAACCTGCTCAATGAAGGAAATCCAGACCTTAGTACGAAATGTAATTTGTACTATGGTGTGGTACGACCAGGCTAGTCCTGACCAGTGGGCCCCTACAGGGTCCCGGCTCAAAAGTGGCCAAAATGACATGCACTGACATGCTTGCAATACCACCCTGGGCCGATGGGGGTGGACCCGGAATAAGAATTAGCCAATGCTAACGTATAGCATTAGCTGACCTCTCAAAAACGTCTTTACAGGATGGACCAAAAGTTGGTTCTTGGCCCAAAGCTCCGTTCCACATGTGTGTCAATGCTCGTCTAAATGAATGGAGCACGTGCCAGCTGACGCATGCGCAGATGCAGTTTTTTTTCACACTTTCCAGCCCCCGCGGTCATTTTGAATCACTCCATGAAAGCCCAATTTTTGACCCATTAGTTAGAACGGCGGAGATAGGCATGACTACATCCATTAATATAGCTATGTCTATGGTCCTGACCAAGCCGAGCATCAGTATATGGAAATGGGTCCTGGGGGGTTGTATTACGGCGACCACTGCTCCTGACAGGCGCCCAGTGGCATTTGCAGGTTGGGTCAAATGCATGAATTGCCCTATGGGAATGAATAAAGTGAACCTTTACCTCTACTATAAGGGAAGAGGACACCACGACACCTTTACAAGTCCTGTTCTGAATGATTTCTTTCTTGCACAGACTTTGATGAGTGTGCAGCCAACGGAGGTCTGGGTCCTTGTTCGGAGCGCTGTCATAACTCTGCAGGGTCCTTCCACTGCTCCTGCTCTCGCGGCTTCACTCTGGCTGGAGATGGCCTCGCCTGCATCCCAGACTGCCCCAAAGGATACAGGAAACTGGCCATCTTCCCAAACAACTCCACACTGCCCCCTGCAGGCCAGTGTGTCGGTGCGTGTCTTATGATTACAGCTTTGTCCAGTCCATAAATGTTAACACATTTCCATAGATAATATAATAATAGCAAATGAATGGTTGAATTAGCGGTGGTGGGTTTCATCCTGCAAAATCTTCTTAAACCAGGATTTGCTGATGCGGAGGTGAGCAAAAATGTATTATTAACAAATGAGAGTAAAGCAAGCAATAACTTTACAGAAAGAAAATTCAAAAATGCTTGAAATTCTATTCAAAGACAATACCAAATCAAAAAAAATGCTTCCTAATACAAGGAAATATTAAAATGATCATTATCTATTCTCAGATATAAATGAATGTGAGGAGGAAGAGTGCGACTGGAAGTGCATAAATTTGCCCGGAACGTTCAGATGCATCTGCCCCAAAGGATTCAAGCTCTCAAAGGATGGACGCAAGTGCACAGGTCAAACATCAACTCTAATTTATTCATATGGCACATTTAAGAAGAGCGGATGCAAAAAAACACAGGTTTAAAGAGAGGGGAGCTATTGTACATGTTTTCAGTGGTATAGGAAAACAAGAGTGCCCGGAAGAAACTTATGCAGACACATCAAGAACATGCTAACTGTCTGAAGGCAAAATTGATGTATTAAAACAATTACAAATGCAAAAGATAAAAACTAGATTACTACAATATTATAATAAAACAAATTGAAAGTAATTGTTGAAAAATCAATTACAAACTTTATGCGACACTGGTTTGGAATATCGTTGCCGATCCAGGAAGACTATATATCAATATGTTGCACTTTTACTCATACAAAGTGTTTCAGGAAAACAGTTAAAAGTACAATTTGACCCATTTTGTACATACCGTACATTAGCTGCGATTGTTTTAATTTTAATTCCTTTCGGTGATACTGGCTATATCTTCATGCAGATGGCAGATCTTGTCAGACCTCTGATGCTAAATAGGGTAGGGCTTGGTTAGTGCTATGAAGGGAGACCTCTGGGAACATCAGGCAGAGCATCATTGCCTCGTTAGAGTCTTATGTGTGCATGAAAGGTTGATGTTGGTAGGGGGAGCTGATGGCACAGGCTGGATGCCTTTCTTCTGTCAGGGTGCCCCAGGGCAGCTGAAGCGACAGTTCAACCACAATTATTATATCAAATTATAATTATTATCAAAAGTCAAAGCAGGGAGCTCAGTGTTGCTCACAGAAGAAGATGGATTGGTGAATTCATATTTTATTCATAAGCAGTGATGGTAAACAAAAGGCAAATGACTGCCACACCGTAATATTAATTTTTATCAATTTTGATTTTTGGGTCAATTCGTTTTTGAAAAGTCTTTGAATGATATGGCACCTTTTATACAGACCTCTTTATTGAACCAAGTAAACTCTGGGGGAAGCCTCTGGGGGAAACATTTTTTCTGTTTTCTGCTCTTTCACAGATTTTGATGAATGCAGTCGGGACAATGGTGGATGCTCACATGTGTGTGTGAACCTCAGAGGGACGTTCAAATGCTCCTGTCCTTCGTCACTTCGTTTCTCCACCCACAGCTGGAGAAAGTGTGTCCCACGACGATGGAAACTGTAGTTCTGTGCTGACTGAGGAGGTTTTCCACAACAGAAGACTCCAGCCTGAACTCAATCACTTGTGTCATAACCTGGCCCAAGGCCATGACAAATATGGACGCAGACAACGAAATGGGATACTTGGTGGGGTGTTTTATTTTAAAAGAAGCTTAACCCAAGTATAACAAATAAATGTAACAATGAGGTGTGACTGTCTGTAGTATCAGTTGTGTAAGTGGGTGCAGTGCTTAATTTGTAAATCACAAGGTGCCGGAACGCAAAGTACACAATGACAGCGCAGGTAAATGAAACCAATACAGGTCCCGGACACACCACAGGCAAATGCCCACTTCACCACAGGTGGGACTTACAGTAACACATGGTTTTTTTTCTCAAAAAAATCAGAGCTTACAATAAATCACACAAATACTTTTTTTCTGAGCGTGCGTTGCTGTTTTTTAATATCTGGACTTCTGTACTTGACACCCACTCTCAGGTTTAATACCCCCGTCTTCTCTGGCCCCAAAGTCCCCACCACCTTACAAATTGCGCAGCCCAAACCTGAATTGTCCATAAGAAGTCAGTAACTGCACAGCTGCACATCCCACTGACCTGTCGCTGGATGACCCACATTCCTCTCCGCTCAGTGCGCGCTCCTCTCCTTCTGATGCTTCATGTATAAAGCGCGTTGATGTCGTGGTTCCTGCCTCTTGCTGCTGTAGTTGGCTTGCTGATGTCTCTGTATTGGCCTCTTGCTCCGGTTGTTGATGGCGGTATCTGCCCCCCACTTAGGACCGCGGTAAAGTGGCCCGCATCTTTCAGCTCTATGAACAAGCGGCCCGCATCGTGGAAAATACGGTGCGCGTTTCTTTGAGAACTTACGGTAACAGCGGAACATCCTTTCGGAGTCACCCATTTTTAGAGAAAGGGCAGGCTCCTTTTGTGGCACCGGCACCTGCCACAGCTGATCAGTGGCATGTACACAACAAGTGGCGTTTAAAACGGCATGTGGGGAATAAATGGCGTGTAAAGCGGCATGTGGGCAATAAATGGTGTTTAAAACGGCATGTGGACAACAAGTGGCGTTTAAAACGGCATGTGGACAACAAGTGGCGTGTAAAGCGGCATGTGGACAACAAGTGGCGTTTAAAACGGCATGTGGGGAATAAATGGCGTGTAAAGCGGCATGTGGGCAATAAATGGCGTTTACAACGGCATGTGGGGAATAAATGGCGTGTAAAGCGGCATGTGGACAATAAATGGTGTTTAAAACGGCATGTGGACAACAAGTGGCGTTTAAAACGGCATGTGGACAACAAGTGGCGTGTAAAGCGGCATGTGGACAACAAGTGGCGTTTAAAACGGCATGTGGGGAATAAATGCCGTTTAAAACGGCATGTGGGCAATAAATGGCATTTAAAACGGAATGTGGACAATAAATGGCGTTTAAAACGGCATGTGGGGAATAAATAGCGTGTAAAACAAATACAGTTGAAAGCAGCCTGTACAAAAGACAACAAGCAGCAGTATTAGAGATAGTGGTCCAGTGGCTCAGATGGAAAAGCACAGGACTACGGTGTTGATGGTTGCTACTTCAAATCCCCAGTGACTACCAATGACATTTGCTGATGTTGGGTCTTTGGGCATAACACTTCATGGAGAATGTCAGAAGTGCCATAAGCTGTTTGAAAAATGTAGTTTGAGTTATAATAAATTAAATTTAAAATCTGTTGAAAGACTTAATTTCATGTATTATATGTGGTTTAGATTCTGGAGAACTGTATATTCCTGTGTTGCACTTGGTTTATAACTGTCTCTCGTGCGGAAGATACCTGGTTCAATTCCAGATCTGGTCTTTATTTTTTTTTTTGTCAGATTAAATACAAATTGAATATGTATAAATATATATTTCATACATATGGTTATGTGTTGTTCCAATAGTAATCTTGCATTAGGATTAATATTGCATCATCGTTAGGGTAAAACTAAATGATGTGTAAAACACTCAAGACACAATTTTATTTAAAACCACCTGGTGAGTGGTATAGTTGGTGTGTGTCCGCCAATCATGCAAGAGTTCGCAGATTCAAATCCAGCCAAGATCTAAAACTTTTTTATGACTGTTATTTCTTTATACATATATATATCTATAAATATCTATATATATCTTTATATATATACAGTTTTTATATAACTGCCATAAAAAAAAAACGGTACTTTGATTCGATCTGCCAATCTCACGCACTATAGACGAATGTTTAATGACTGCGCCACTTATTTTGTGTTTTAGCAAAGAAAAAAACGAAATATTCTATTGTTGTTTTAGGACATTTCATCAAGAATGGAGCCTACCAAAGATGGTGAAGAGTGAATGTCTAACCAGTTGAAAAGGAATGTCTAACCAGTTAACTAACCAGTTGAAAAGGAATGTCTAACCAGTTAAACGGGAATGTCTAACCAGTTAAACGGGAATGTCTAACCAGTTGAAAAAGGAACGTCTAACCAGTTGAAAAAGGAATTTCTAAGCAATTTAAAAATTAACGTCTAACCTGTCGAAAAGGAATGTCTAACCAGTCAAACAGGAATGTCTAACCAGTCAAACAGGAATGTCTAACCAGTTGAAGAGGAACGTCTAACCAGTTGAAAAAGCAACGTCTAACCAGTTGAAAAAGGAGCGTCTAATCAGTTGAAAAAGGAATATATTTCAACATGGCCGGTTAGCTCAGTTGGTTAGAGCGTGGTGCTAATAACGCCAAGGTCACGAGTTCAATCCTCGTACGGGCCATTGTTTAATTTGGGCGAAGCACAGCATAGGGACTCATTTACAAGAAAATATTCCAACTTGATCTTGAATTCGCAAAATTTAACTTGGAAAAATAGATTCCTTGTTCAAAGTAATGTTAAGGTTGAAAAGGAATGTCCAACAATTTGAAAAGCAAAGTCTAACCAGTTGAAAAAGGAACGTCTAACCAGTTGAAAAGGAATGTCTAACCAGTTAAAAAGGAATGTCTAACCAGTTGAAAAAGGAATTTTTAACCAATTTAAAAATTGACGTCCAACCAGTTGAAAAGGAATGTCTAACCAGTTGAAAAGGAATGTCTAACCAGTTAAACAGGGATGTGTAACCAGTTAAAACAGGAACGTCTAACCAGTTGAAAAGGAACGTCTAACCAGTTGAAACAGGAACGTCTAACCAGATGAAAAGGAATGTCTAATCAGTTGAAAAAGGAAGGTCTAACCAGATGAAAAGGAATGTCTAACCAGTTGAAAAATGAACGTCTAACCAGTTGAAAAAGGAAGGTCTAACCAGATGAAAAGGAACGTCTAACCAGTTGAAAAAGGAACGTCTAACCAGTTGAAAAAGGAATGCCTAACCAGTTGAAAAATGAATGTCTAACCAGTTGAAAAAGGAACATCTAACCAGTTGAAAAAGGAATGTCTAACCAGTTAAACGGGAATGTCTAACCAGTTGAAAAAGGAACCTCTAACAAGTTGAAAAAGGAATTTCTAACCAATTTAAAAATTAATGTCTAACCTGTTGAAAAGGAATGTCTAACCAGTTGAAAAGGAATGTCTAACCAGTTGAAAAAGGAGCATCTAACTAGTGATACTATGTTGGCCGAATGGTTTGAGTTGCAGGTTAGGATGCGGGGGATCTGGGTTCGATTCTTGTCTGAGGCAATTACGTAACGTTATCAGCTTGTTATCTTCTTTCCTTGTCAAAAGGATTTTTTGCTCACTTCGGGCCTATCAAAACGCGGTTTAAAGTGAAAGGATTGACTCTGTAAAACACTGTACTAACTTACTGCACTGTATTGTAAGTACTGTAACAATACAATTGTATTTTACTTTATTACTTATTTTTACTTCTTAATTTTAAATAAAAACACTTCTTCTCAAAAGTTCCTTTCTGACTTCTTCTACAGTATGGGATAGCCAGCAGCAAGTGCGTTATTGAACGTGAAACATTGGAACAAAGCAAACACCAGTGTACACTGTATTCTGAATACTTTTACTTTGATTAGCAATATATAGGCTGTGTATAATTACAAAAATTTAAACTACAGGGGCGACAGTAGCTCAGTTGGTAGAGCATTGGCCTTAAGGCCAGAAGGTCGTGGGTTCAATTCCCACCTCTGCACCTTCTCCACCGACTCCCACTGATGACTGCTGTCGTTGTGTCCTTGGGCAAGACACTTAACCCCACTTTGCCCAAAGCCCCCTCTGAAAGATCAAGGCTATGCTCACAGTCAGAGAGCAGCCGTCCTCCTGTGGACTCACCACCTGCAGAGGGTCAGTGAGGGGCTGGTGCTATGAGACTTGGGTGCAGCTCTGACTGCCACCCCCCTGACCCAGAAATGGATTAAAGGGTAGAAAATGGATGGATGGATAAACTACACATGTTACATATAGCTACCATTAATTAGGAATTCTAAAATGCACAGGAGTAGCAGATCATATGGCAAACATTTGCATTAACTTGCATATAAGGCATTTTAAGCGTCCCGCACACACGCACGGCTCGTTCACTCAGCGATCTCTCCTATTAGATCCAGTGTTTTCTCCAGCGCCTGTGTGGCGTAGCAGGATTGTCCAAAACTTTCGCTTGAACGATCGGGGTTCGAGCCCCGGTATGGCGTCAAAATAGGGTCTGCTTAAACATAACCGTAAAGCAGGAATTGTAAACGTAGGTTGTAAGTATACATAGTTCCCACAGACCAATGAATGTCACATGACCTCCTCGGAGACGCCATCTTTGATGGCACGCTGCTGTGTTTGTGCATTCCATTAAACAGAAGAATGAGAATAAATGTAGATATTCAAACGCAAATTGGAAAAAAAGGGCAACTTTTGAGCAAATAATTGTATATTAATACGATGGCACCACAGTTTAACGTGCTACGGACATGTTTTACATATTTGATCAAATTATGCAGCAAAAATTAACAAGCAATGCAAACATTTCTCAAAAACTTTTTAGATTTAATACCAGTTGGAGTTCCATTTAATTATTTTAATTATATTAACAATTAATTTAATTAATGCTAATGCCACACGGACACTCTGGATTGCTGTTATTGTTTATTTCCGCGTTTTTGACCGTATGTTTTGGTGAATGGTGGGCAACTGATTTTTCCAGGCGTAAAGAGCAGTTTATTTTACGACACAGATCTTTTTACAGAAACAATGCTGTTTGTGAACATTGTTTTAGCCCACCATAGAACTATTATTATCTATTTAATACATTTACGTTGCCCTCGAGAGCCTCGGACGCGACACCGATCCTCCTCATAATAAAGTAATCTAACGCTAAATAATGAAACTCTCAAGTTACCAGATATCAGCATACACAAGTTAGTACTGAGTAAATTACGTCTGTCAACACATTATAAGATACGATACGCACCTGACACAAAGTGCTCCGAGCATATTCTTGCGTGTTTTGAGGGACTTTCTTGCCTGTTTATCTTCGCAAGCCATAACCTCCGTCGTTGTTCTGACAAAAGCTTAGTCTTCTCACATTCATGAAGTTTAATGATGGGTATACTGTAAAATCCAAGTTTAACAGAACCTCCGGCACGATTTGAACATCCATTGACCCAGCAGGAGATGACCATTTTCAACTTTATCACGACATTAACACGTTTCAGCTTCTTTTTCTATTGTTTTGCCCACAGCATGCCAACACAAATGGCGCCGGGTCGGCAAATCCCCGTATGTAGTGACGTCATGTAGGAACTATGTATTGTAAACATTAAAAATATATTGTAAATGAAAAATTTAAAACTTACATTTACGGTTCTGATTTTTCATGTTTCGCTTCAAAAGTTACGTTTACGATTCACAAGCTACGCTTACGGGTCAAAACTTACGGTTACGATACATTTTCATCTGACCCCTTTTTGGAGGGGCGGGCTCAGCGCGCCCATTGGCTGGAGAGAAGGGATGTTACAAAAGCAAAATACACGCACGTTGCTACAATCTTTACAGTCTGGTTACTACAGAAGACGAAGAACAGGCTTCAGGCCATCTACGGAGACCTGCGTACATAAATGCTAAGAGCAAACTTCAAAGCTGGTAAGTGTCTGTGTCCTACAGAAGCTAATAATGAAAAAGTCCAATCCATAAGTGATCACTTGGTTACATCATGTCGCTATAAGAAGAGAACTCTCTGTGACCTGATGTAATCATGATCAGTCAAGTTAAAGCCAGCTCACTTTTAGCGCCGCTATAACAGCTGACGTTGCTAAAATGCTAACATTAGCTGTTTTGATAAATAAGTAGCTAGTGAGGCTCCTTCGTTTTAGTCTGAGGAGAAACAGTCTTCAAATAACTAACCAGTTGTTCATAAGTGAGCCTGTGTAGCCTTCTAGTCACAACAATACTGATACTGTGAGTGGATGAAGGGCACACCAATATTTTAGAGCTGTAAAACTATCTAATATCACAAACTTGTCTTTTTACCATTAATACAAAGACAACTGGAGAACAAAAGTGATCAACCTGTATACCACTCAAAATGTAGTAACTACTTATCAATGTGGCTTTTTTCCTTTATCAGGAGAACTCAGATTCAGATTCAGATTCATTTATTGGCCATGTGCAGTATAAAAACTACATTGGAATACATTTGCAAAAAAAAGGTACTCTGTGTGCACCGACAGAATTAAAAGCACGATACAATGTAATATAAAATCCACTGAATATAAAAGAATAAAAAAAACAGCTGACACTGTGGCACCGATCAACAAAACGATACAAGGGGTAAAAGCAGGAATTAAAGTGCTCTGTTTAGGCACCTAACAGCCTGTGGAAAGAAGCTGTTAGCATAGCGAGATGTCTTGCATCTCAGCGACTGATATCTTCTGCCAGAGGGAAGAAGCTGGAACATGGCTTTCCCAGGGTGGCCAGAAGAGTCATTGATGATTTTAAGAGCTTTGTTTAAAAGTCTGGATTTGTAAAGAACCTCCAGAACAGGAAGCTCACAGCCCACGGTCCTCTTTGCAGAGCGGAGCACCTTGTTTAAAGCTCTCTTTTCTTTATCTGTGATGTTTCCAAACCACACAGACACAGAACCAACAAGTAAACTCTCAATGGTGCAGCGATAGAAGTTAAGCAGAATCTTAGAGTTAGTGGTAAATTCTCTAAGTTTCCGCAAAAAGAAGAGCCGCTGACGTGCTTTCTTAACAACCCGGTTAGTATTTTTGTCCCATTTCAGGTCGTTAGACAGAGTTAAACCCAGGAACTTGCACTCCTCTACGATCTGCACCTGGGAGTTGTCAATAACAACAGGAGTGTGAGAACTGCTACGACTGAAGTCAAAGACAAGTTCACATGTTTTTGCAGTGTTCAGCTGGAGATTGTTTACTTTACTCCACTGAAAAACATGTTCGATCTCTGCTCTATAAGAGGAATCATCATTGTCACTGATGAGACCGATGATGGTGGTGTCATCAGCATATTTGATGATCAAGTTAGAGTCAGAGGAGGACACACAATCGTGAGTGTACAAAGTAAAAAGCAAAGGACTTAAAATACATCCCTGAGGAGAACCAGTGCTCACAGAAACAACATCTGAAAAACAGTCATTGATTTTTACACTCTGAGATCTGTCAGTTAAAAAGCTAAAAATCCATTTACACATGGCAACATTCAGACCAAGGGACATTAGTTTTTCAACCAATATGCTTGGGACAAGACAATTAAAAGCAGAGCTATAATCAATGAACAGCATTCTCGCGACAGATTTACTAGTGTCCAAGTGACTGTAGACAGAGTTCAGAGCAAAGGAGATGGCATCCTCCACACTCCTGTTCTGTCTGTAAGCAAACTGGAGCGGGTCAACACTCACAGGGATCTGGCTCTTAATGAAGTCCAGCACGAGCCGCTCAAAAGTTTTCATAAGAACAGACGTGAGAGCCACAGGACGATAGTCATTGAGACATGTCACTGGAGACTTCTTAGGAACTGGAATAATGGTGGACCTTTTAAAGCTCACCGGCACCGTACAGCTCCTGAGTGACAAGTTAAAGATGTCCGTTAAAACAGGGGCAAGTTGCTCGGAGCACAGTTTCAGGACGCGGGGAGGAATGCAGTCCGGGCCTGCGGCTTTCCGAGCTGTGGTCCTGGACAAGACCCGCCGTACTTCCTCCTGAGTCACTGTGAAGGCACCCTGACATTCGGGGAAGACAAAAGGCAGGGGATCAGCAGATTCAAAGCGGCAGTAAAAGTCGTTGAGCTCGTTTGGCAGAGTTTGGCCAGCAGCAATTTTCCCTGCACTTGGTTTCCAGGACGTGATAAGACTGATCCCCTTCCACATGCGTCGGGGGTCCTCTTCCCCAAAGAAGCCCTCTAACCTGTCCCCATAGGAACGCTTAGCAGCTTTTATAGAGCGTTCCACAGCGTAGCAGGACAGCTTGTAAGCACCCTCATCACCGGATTGAAACGCCAGTGTCCGCTCATTCATTCTCACTTTGACGTCAGTGTTCATCCAAGGTTTTTGGCCGGAGTGTTCTTTGATAACTTTATAGGGGACACAACAGTCAATGCAAAATTGTATGTATCCTGTCACAGCCTCACAGAATTCATCAACATTCTCAGAGTTAAAAACAGACCAGTCTGTGGCATCAAAGCAGCCCTGCAGCTTCATGTTAGCCTCCTCAGACCAGCACTGCACAGTGCGGGAAGTAGGTTTGTGCTGTTTGTTCCTCTGTGTGTAAGAAGGAAGAAGGAGAACAGCGGAGTGATCAGACTTCCCAAAAGCAGGTCTGAGACTGGACCTGTAAGCTGCCTTCACGTTACTATAGCAGTGATCCAGGATGTGAGCTCCCCTGGTAGGCTGACTCACATGCTGATAAAAGTTCGGTAATACAGACTTTAAGTTACATTTATTAAAATCACCACCAACTATAATCACAGCATTGGGGTGAGCAGCTTCATGTTTATGCAAAATGTCACTTAAGTCATTCAGTGCAGCTGTACAGTCAGCCCGAGGATGAATATATACAGCACATAAGAAAATCACTGAGAATTCTCGGGGAAGATAGAACGGGCGGCATCTCAAAACCAGACACTCCAGGTTAGCAGAGCATGTTTTAGCATGAACTGTGAGCATGAACTGTGAGCATGAACTGTGCTCACAGTTCAGCATGAACTGTGCCATGAACTGTGCCTTGCATCTGAGGAGGGGACTGCTGAGCTGAATGCATGGAGAGACGTGAAGTGGATTTGTGTTTTATTTTGTGCAGAGCTACTAGTAAATGTCATTCAGTGGTCCTCCTTGTGTCCGGCTCCTTCTTCAGACAGCGCAGAACATGAAACATAACGCAGATTACACTAATAAAGGGGTCAATGGGTGTGCACCAGGTTAAGACTGTAATTGAACAATAAAAGCAAGTTACAAGTCCATACCCTACCATACAGGAGCAGTTCAGGGTAAGGATGTACACCAAGTCTTTGTGGACGTACACCCAGGCATCATAAGGCTTTGACTTAATGCCCACTCTCTGACTGAGGAGCACATCAGCCTCAAAACATAGAACTCAGTCCCAGAGTGGAAGTATTTCACATTCTTCACATGTCCACATAACACATAATTGTATGTATTTATAGATTTATATGCTTTTGGGTTTTCTTTTAATAATTTGTTTTCTTGACACTCATGGTTGCCTTACATCCAAGTAAAAAAAAGTGTATTTTAAAAACAGTTAAAAGCATCATGGAGAGAGGAGAGTGTGGTTATGTTGATGATGTGGTGAGTGGGCTTGGTGAGTGGGCTTGTCTGAACAGATGAGTTTTGAGGGTGGATTTGGAGAGGCTCTATTCCACATGGTGACAAGGCGGGCAGGAGGGACCAAGAGCTGGAGAGGATAGGAGGAGCGGAGGGAGCGGGCAGGTGTGGAGTTCAGTCAGGTATAAACACTGTATGTCTGGATGAGGAAGTTATAGATATTAGGCCAGGTAACAGACGGCCATTTACTCCTATCTACAACCCACTGTTCTGTGAGAATAAGTGCTATTATATGTTTATTTGATAGGCACAGAACTAAAAGTATTGATACAGGTGGCCGATACCATGTTCATAGGCTGTATAGCTAGTACTTAATTTGCAGACATGGTCCCTAAGACATGAAAATGCATCACATTTACATAGATTATTATAAAACCACAGTTTTACATCTTGCTGGTCTGCAATGTGTGGTGCTGGTGCCCATCGCAGAGATAACCTGCAAGATCAGAACTATTCAGGGTTTCTGTGTGATTTTAGGGATGTTAGCCATCCTAAATTAGCAAACACAGTACAGGTACAGTAGCCAAATATTGTAAAATTAATGGCCTTAACAGGTTAGCCCCGATGAGCTAATTAACCTTAAGTTAATTTTGATAAGATATCATGAAGCCAATGAAACGTACTATTTAGCAAGTTTCACAGATTTGTTTAATCATTCAGCTAGTTACCTCATTTGTTTCAAAACTTTATGTACAGGTTATGGACTGACAGATTCATTGCTAGCTAGCATAGGCTCATTAGATAAGCCGCTATAACCATGTAAATAATAAGCAAACAAAAAATTAAAGACATAGTTTTATTCACCTTTGATAGCAGTAGATATTCCTGACATAACAAAGCATTCAGTGTGAACAACGTACAGTGGTGATGAAGGTCCCGAGATGTAGCTTAGTTGGCTAGCCTTGGGGCAACATAGGCATATGACGTTATTACGAGAGCATATTTCACACGATCTAAACATGACCTGGTGTAATTATGGTGTCCACAAGAGTGCACATACCACGTGAAAGCCTATAATAGCCAGCCCAGTTGAAAAAATGTGATCAATCATACGATGTAGAGAGTTCGAACGAGACTTGAATTTTGAATGGTGTGTGTTTTGCTTTTGTGATGACGTAACATCCGGTCTCTCCAGCCAATGGGCGCGCTGAGCCCGCCCCTCCAAGAAGGGCTCAGATGAAAAATGTATCGTAACCGTAAGTTTTGACCCGTAAGCGTAGCTTGTGAATCGTAAACGTAACTTTTGAAGCGAAACATGAAAAATCAGAACCGTAAATGTAAGTTTTAATTTTTTTCATTTACAATATATTTTTAATGTTTACAATACTTACAACCTACGATTACAATTCCTGCTTTACGGTTACGCTACAGTTTTTTCGTTTACAATATTTTTTTTATGTTTACAATACTTAGAACCTACGTTTACAATTCCTGCTTTACGGTTACGTTTAAGCTGACCCTATTTTGACGCCATACCCCGGCCAATCCTCAATTTTTATTAGCGGGGGGAGTATATGAATCAGATTACTCCGTTACTGAATAAAGTTGCATTTTTTTCCTGCAGTTTGGTTGGTGCAGATTGTGAAGTTTACAACAGTTTACTACAGTCTAGCAACTATTTTAAATGTGTTGGCCTAATTACTAAGTATTTTTTATTTAACACTGGACAAAACGTGCTCGGTTTTTGCTCGCCTGAGTGATAGGCTATGTGAAGATGTTTTGCATATGTGAAGATGAACTGGATTTTCGACATTCCTGTGGACTCGAGCCCTGGTCAATCTAGTTCAATACAGTTCACAAACTAAGCAGACATTCATCAGCCAACTCCATTATATTTGTAAAACACGGAGAAAGAAAGTTTTCCCCCCATCATAAATTTGTATTAGCAATATCGTGAGAATGTGTTTTATGTTTAAAAGTGTCGCTACTGAATGCTATTTCAAAGTAAGTGGTATAACTGGTATAACTTTCAAATTGTTAGAATACTCATTTTGAGTAATTGTATTCGGTAGAGCTACTGTACACTTCAAAAACTCCGCCGAGATCGGGAGCGGCATGAGGCTGTGTCAGCCCTCGCTACAACAGCAGCGTCTAAGAGCGCCTTTTAAGTAGCAATTTCTATCTGAAATCTATCTGTCCTAAAGACAGAAGAGCCTGTGCGCCAGCCGCGGCGGCAGGGATAGGCCTGGGTAGGCCGGTGCCTACCAGTTTTTTTCTTGGCCTACTCAAATTTGTTCTTCGCCTCTCAAGTCATTAGCCTTTTTTATTAAAAGTCATCATTTAAATATTGTTATTTTTATACACAAATTATTGCTAAAGCCTAAATGTTGCGTTCTAATGTTTTAAGAAAATATAATCAATCAATCAATCAACTTTATTTGTATGGCGCCTTTCCAACACAAGGCCACTCAAAGCGCCTCACAACCCACATAATATCAGACAAATCAGAAACATCAAAAACTACATATACAAACAATAAATACATTAAAAACAGAATAAAATCACAAGTAATGAAAAAAAAACAACCTTTAAATATTAAAAGCACACACGGGATTAAAATAATAAATAACCACAATGCATTAAAAAAAAAGAGTATGTATCAATAAAATCCTTCAGCCGTATGCACAGCTAAAAAGAACAGTTTTTAGCCCTGATTTGAAAATTGCCAGAGTAGGTGCCAGCCTCACATCCTCAGGAAGATTGTTCCAGATTTTAGCTCCATAAATCTCAAACGCTGCCTCCCCATGCTTAGTTCTGACTCTTGGAACCAGTAAGAGGCTACCTCCTGTGCTCCTCAGAGTCCGGGCTGGTTCATATGGGACTAACATGTCACTAATATATTTTGGTGCGAGGCCATGGAGAGACTTGTACACAAGCAGTGCTGCTTTGAAGTCTATTCTCTGAGCCACAGGAAGCCAGTGCAGAGACCTGAGAACTGGACTAATGTGGTCATATTTCCTGGTCCTGGTCAGGACTCGAGCTGCAGCATTTTGGACATACTGCAGTTGTTTTACAGCCTGTTTGGAGAGACCTGTGAGCAGGCCATTGCAGTAGTCTAACCTACTGGAGACAAATGCATGGATGAGAATCTCCAGATCTGATTTAGACACTATGTTTCTAATTTTGGCAATGTTTTTCAGATGGTAAAATGCTGCTGATGTTACTGATTTGATATGACTGTTAACATTTAAGTCTGAGTCCATTATAACTCCTAGGTTTCTGACCTTACCTACAGGTTCCAGGGAGAGAGACTGGAGGTGACGAATAACGCTCTCTCTTTGTTTCTGAGGACCAAAGACAATCAATTCTGTTTTGTCTGCGTTTAGCTGAAGGAAGTTATTTTGCATCCAATCACTAATCTGTTGAGTACAGTGAAGGAGTGATTCCACTGGTCCATGTTCTCCTGCAGTAAGTGAGACATAAATTTGAGTGTCATCAGCGTAATTGTGGTAGGATACATTGTTGGAGCGTATTAACTGACCTAATGGCAGCATGTAAATATTGAACAGAAGAGGCCCCATAATTGATCCCTGTGGCACTCCGCAGGTCAGAGCCATATCATCTGAGACACAGTTTCCTATCTGAACCAAGTATTTCCTGTCTTCTAGGTAAGACCTAAACCAACTTAGGGCAGTCCCAGTGACACCCACCCAGTGCTCTAGTCTCTGCATGAGGATCTCGTGGTCGACTGTGTCGAACGCAGCACTCAGATCCAACATTACTAAAACTGTGACTTTTCCTGTGTCGGTGTTAAGTCGGATGTCATTTGTAACCTTCACTAGTGCAGTCTCAGTGCTGTGATTGGCTCTAAAGCCGGACTGGAGCGCATCAAAGGAACTATTAGTTACTAAGAATTCTGTAAGTTGTTGGTAAGCAACTTTTTCCAGAATTTTTCCCATAAACGGCAGATTTGAAATGGGGCGGTAATTCTTAAGAACTGTGGCATCTAGACTCCTCTTTTTTAGGAGGGGTCTGATGACTGCCGTTTTCAGGGCCATTGGAAATGTTCCAGATGAGAGAGACATGTTCACTATTTGTGTGAGCAAAGGTAAAAGATAACCCCCTGAGCGTCATCACGTTCCTACGTTGCTTCAAATATAGTCCTGTTTATTGGCTGAACAATTTTGTCCAATGTCATATCACACAGCGTGAAGCTCGTTCCCGAGAACAACCAGCTATTCCTCGTCTTAAAGATTGACAACGCTCTCAAAACATTCACAACAGAGCAGCCTTTTTCATTTTAGTTTTAAGACAGTTCAGCGTGAACTTTGTGAGGTAGAGTAGCCAGAGGCCCGGGCCCGTAGGTCCCAGAGGAGGAGAGCGTGGTCAGGCAGGCTCGCCACACACTGATGAGGTAAACTCTAGGCCTGTGTGAGACACACTGTGGGCCTCATGTATGAAACCTGCGTACGGACAAATCAGGGTAAATGAGGCATACGCAAAATATTACACTTTTCTGCATTTATCTATCTGGACGTGTGCGTACAATACGCAAAAAATATACGCCAGGTCTGGAGGTGGTGTAAATCTATACGCTGATCTCAACCTTCGGAACAACACGCCAAAACACGCATGAAATTCAAGATATGGACCACAATAAACATATTCCCTCTGGCAAAATTATATGCTGTGTTTTCATTGAGGATCATGTTTCAAAATTTGAATTTGCGCATCAGAAAAAGTCTAATGGAAACACGCAAACTTCGAATAAATCACAGCTCATGATGAGAACCTTCTATTAAATCTGACTTGTGTGTGTATTATTTTGATCTGTATGTTTTTTAAAATGTGAAGCGCTTTGTGATCCTGGACAGTGAAAGGCTCTATATAAATACACTTTACGCAACAGGGATGTGTGACCCGTCTATTGCTGTGGCAGGCTCTGCGCTGCGTAATTACGCACGGCTATTTGTATTCCTCATTCACATCTGGTAAAGCAGTGTGTTATTTCATTAGATTTGTGTAAGCCTCACACAGACACACACCCCAATAACGCATCGATGGTATTGCTTACTCACAAATGTCTCACTGCCCTGTCCAGAGTGCGCAGCGAGTGCCGTGAGAGGTCGCGCCACATGTGCAGAAGTTTTTTAACACTGGAGAAAACATGCTCGGTTTCAGGTGGGAGTTAAGAGGTTAAAAGCAGAAGATTTTCCGACAATGTTCCTAACCCTGCAAAGATAAAAAGCCAGTACAAAAGTGGAATAATTTTATCTTCATAACTTGGTGCTGATTGTGGAGTTGTATCAAAAGTCTTTAACTTGTACTCGAACCCAGGTCCTCCTGCGCCAAAGACTTGAGCTTTATGACTCATAAAGCTCAAGGTGGCACTGCTCACAAGTGCCACCTGGTGGTTTTTTGGGTCATTGCAGCATCACTGGGGGAAAAAAAAATAAAAGACGCGTGTTTCACACGTGAGTCTCGTGCTATTCACGCGTGAGTCTCGTGCTAAGGCGACAAAACGAAATGGGACCTTCTATATCAGGCTCTGCCATGAGCCCAAACTGCTTTTCCTTCGGTTCTTTCGAAGCAGTCTGCTCTGTGCACCTCATCCCTGCTCCTGCAGCAGTTCCATGCTTTACAGAAAGTTATCACACACGGAGCAATCACAGCGGAGCTTCCTTGCGGCGGCGGCCCACGTAGTTAGGGCCGGGAATATGGCTCTGAACACGGCTAAAGTTAGCTACTAACAGCTACATTCACCGCTGTCCTCAGTAAACTCCCGGAGGCCGGACAGAGCGCTCTCCGGCCTCCGGGAGAACGGCTCATTCGACTATAATGAATACACGTTCTTAACACACTTCTTTAGCTTTATACCTTTATAAAAATGAACAACGTGTCTTAACACTTACCGTACATTCAAGAGTCCTCTCTTCACGTTCCATGAGACCGCACCGTCGACTTCAGGCAAAGTATTTCCTTGCGTTTTGCGCATGCGCGACATGCGCATTCAGTTTGTGAAGCCCCAAGTTTTGGTTGTGTAAAGGGAGTGATGATAACACCAACAGCCGTTTGTGTGTATATATGTATATATATATATATATATATATATATATATATACAAAGCCCGGGCAATTAACAGCTACGCCCTGCCAGTGATCAGATACCCTGCAGGAATAATCAGGTGGCCAAAGGAAGAGATTCAGACCACGGATGTTAAAACTCGAAAGCTCCTTACCATGCATGGCGGGTTCCATCCCAAATCCAGCACCCTGAGACTGTACGTAAGCCGTAAAGAAGGAGGCCGAGGACTAGTGAGTGTGAGAGCCACTGTCCAGGACGAAACATCCAAACTCCACAACTACATCATGGAGAAGGCCAAAACGGATGACGTACTCAGTGAATGTCTCAGGCAGTGGCGAGATGAGGAGGTGCTGGAGGAGAGCCCATCATGGGAGATCAAGCCCCTACACGGCATGTACCACCGGAGCATAACAGAAGTGGCTGATCTCAAGAAGTCCTACCAATGGCTAGAAAGGGCTGGCCTACAGGACAGCACAGAGGCACTCATCATGGCTGCACAGGAACAGGCACTGAGCACCAGAGCGATAGAGGCCCAGATATACCACACCAGACAAGACCCAAAGTGTCGGTTGTGCAAAGAGGCACCTGAGACGATCCAACACATAACTGCAGGGTGCAAGATGCTGCAGGGAAGGCCTACATGGAACGCCATAACCAAGTGGCTGGCATAGTGTACAGAAACATCTGTGCAGAGTATGGGCTGGAAACCCCAAGGTCTAAGTGGGAAACTCCTCCAAAGGTGGTGGAGAATGAGCGTGCAAAGATCCTGTGGGACTTCCAGATCCAGACCAACCGAATGGTAATGACGAACCAACCTGACATTGTGGTGGTAGACAAAGGGCAGAGGACAGCCGTGGTGGTGGACGTGGCAATTCCAAGCGATGGTAACATCCGGAAAAAAGAACATGAAAAGCTTGAGAAATACCAAGGTCTCAGAGAGGAGCTGGAGAGGGCCTGGAGGGTAAAGGTGACAGTAGTGCCCGTGGTGATCGGTGCACTCGGGGCAGTGACCCCGAAGCTAGAAGACTGGTTACAGCGGATCCCTGGAACAACCTCGGACATCTCGGTCCAGAAATGTGCAGTGCTAGGAACAGCAAAGATACTGCGCAGAACCCTCAAGCTCCCAGGCCTCTGGTAGAGGACCCGAGCTTAGAGAGGGATAACCGCCCGCGGAGGGCCAAAGGTGAGTGGACCATTTTTTTTATATATATATGGTGCTACTTTGAACCGAGAATATAACACATATTTTCAGTTGGTTCATACTTTTTCTTTTAGGTATATACATAATTCAGTTTTGATGCCTTCAGTGTGAATCTACAATGTTCATAGTCATGAAAAAAAATAACAAATCCAAACTTTTGGTCTGTACTGTACATACATATATCCTTTGATGGGCACTTACACTTTCAACATGTCTTTTGTCCTATTGGATTTATTCAATTGATTTTGACATGACAAGCTATAATCAATGATGATAAAATATTTATCTGATGTGTGTGTGTGTGTGTGTGTAAACAGTTTGAGCATTTACAAAATCCGGGTCTACAGTGTGCTGACCTGATCCATGCTGCAGACTGACTGAAAGTAGTTGTGCGGCATGGAGCAAAGTTGTGCTCCCCCTCAACCCTGATTAGCATTTGTATAGCTCACAGCATTCCCATTTACATGTTAAAGCCTCCTGTGGAGGAGGGAGGAGGGGACAACAAACTACCGTCAACAGCCGAATCCCAGAAGTTTCACAGTAATATACAAGGCCGAAAAGAGACGAAAATAACACTTTTCATGCAGTGACGTGTTTGGGAGAACTGACCGTAATGAGTAACCTGGCAAGAGCCAGATTGATGATTGTGTAGAACTCTAAAGGCGCGTTCAGACCAAAAGCTTCAAAAAGCTTTTGACGCGCTTCAACTGACGCCGGGATAGTTTTGTCATTTTGGTGCTTGAAGCTTTTGACGCGAGTGACGCGCCTGACGCCGGTGGGAGGAGCTTCTCTGTTGTCTGTAGTCAGGACAGCGGTGGATTTTTCAATGAGCAGCGAGCCTTTATTTGTTATATAAAGCAAAATAACGTTGTTGTAGGGCTTCAACAAAACATGTTCTGGGTTCACCACAGACTTGAGAGGCTGCAGTGTTTGCAGAGTTCCGTCATTTACTCCAGGAGCTGCGTACGGAGGAGTTTCGCTTTCAGCGGTACTTCCGCATGTCACTTGCCCAGTCTGAGTTCTCAAACCCCGGAGCTCGCCTCTCCCTGCCTCTCCCCGGCTCTCGCTCGCCTCTCCCCGGCTCTCCCTGCCTCGCTCTCGCCTCTCCCCGGCTCTCGCTCGCCTCTCCCTGCCTCTCCCCGGCTCTCGCTCGCCCGGAGCTGCCTTGCTCTGAGCCAGACCCATCGTCAGCCTGTTCTTATAATTAATAAACTACGTTTACTACACAGCATGTGTACAATGATTTTTGTTACTCAGAATGTTACTACTCATACAAATAATATTACTAATAACAATAATGACAATAAAACAGCAGCAGCAGATACATGACTTCTCTTCATGACAGAGACAGACCCGCTGCTGCTGCTGCTCCTCGTCTCCTGATTGGTTGAAGCCCGCGTCAAAGCTTCAAAAGCTCAGCTTTGCTCAACTTCGGCGTCAAAGGGATTGTTGTGATACGCGAGCGTTTCGCGCGTCAAAAGCTTCAAGTGAGCGCGTAGTACGCGCGACTCTTGAAGCTTTTGACGCGCGTCAAGTGACGCCGGGGCTCTCGGCTTCACCTGACGCGCTTCACCATTCACTTTCAATGGAAACCTGACGCTTTTGACGCCGAAGTTAAGTCCGGTGTGAACGCCCCTTAATGCGTTCTCCACAATATCAATCTGGGACTTCTGCAGGAGAATCCTTTCGGGGAAAGGAGGGATAAGCAGCAGAATACTTCAAGCTGATTGGGCGAAGTGACGCTGTGTGCCCGCCTACCAAGGTTGCCGTCCAGAAATGCACAAAGCGCCTCTCGGTGTTCATCTTTCAAAAAAGAAATTGGAGATTCTGCTTAAACTGACTTGATAGCCTCAGCTACGCGTCCGTCCTCCTGCGTAGCCATGTTTGTTTTGCTACGGCACGGCACTTCTTGCTTTCGTCAAACCCGGATATCCCGCCCTAAACCCCCAGACTGGCGCGTGATTGGCTTGAACACCTAGATGTTCTACTCGAAAAGGGTTGGCGGGAGAGATGTATTCTCGAGTGTTTGTGAACTCACAAATACCGCGAGAATTCAGCTTGCAGGCAAGGTTACATAATGAGACCTTTTGAGAGACCTTATGTGACCTTACAAGACATTTAAAGAACTTTTATTTAGTGCCTGTAGATAGAAGACTTTTGTTTTCCTTTTGACTTTAAGTTTTGTTCAGTACTCTTGTTTACTTTTCTGCCCTAAGAATAAAAGGCCATTTACTTTGCCAATTACATCTGGTTGTTTATGTTATATTTCCTTTCCCCTTCTCAGAGCCAAGTTTAGGGTTGTAACCATAGACTGTATATATTAACGGACAGAGTCACGCCTATCTCCGCCGTTCTAACTAATGGGCCAAAAAATGTTATTAACGCGTTAACGCAAATCAATATTAACGGCGTCATCTTTTTTATCGCACGATTACAGAAAAAAAATAGAAACAAAGAAAAGGACTAGTTCAGATACATTGTAGACAGAGATTACAAACAATATGTAGTTGGAGATACAGGGGGCCAAAGCAGAAACCCAGAAGGGCACATAGGAGGGGGGGGGGGGGGGGGGGGGGACATGAAGTGGGAGATGGGGGGAGGGGTTAATAAAAAAGGCAATACAAGCAAACAGTATACAGTCATAGATATACCGAAAGTAAACAGAGAAACAGCATAGAGTATTTACATGAACAAATTTACAAAATATTTACAGATTGTTTATCATCATCATAATGACACCATGATGTTTCTATACAGTCTATGGTCTATACCCACCCACACACACACACACCCACACCCATAAACACACACACACACACACACACACACATACACCCCACCCACACACACACACACCCACACCCATAAACACACACACACACCCCACAGATAAGATAAGATATAAAGTCTGCCCGCCTGAGTTTCACCAAGCTAAGCGGAACCCAGCCAACATCAAAACCAAATCCGACAAACACACAGACCCCCAAGCAGGCCCCCACCCCAAAAAGGGGGTGAGGGAGCCCACGCCCGGCCCATTCCCTCTCTTATTTTGTTCCTTTTTCCCAAGTGTTTTTCTTAACTAAACGTGTCATGCATTAAAATAAGCTTTCGCTTACCCTGACTTGTGTATTATCATTATAAGCACAGATTATCCATCCATTTTCTTCCCTTTAATCCATTTCTGGGTCAGGGGGGTGGCAGTCAGAGATGCCACCCAAGTCTCAGAGCACCAGCCCCTCACTGACCCTCTGCAGGTGGTGAGTCCACAGGAGGACGGCTGCTCTCTGAGTGTGAGCATAGCCTTGATCTTTCAGTGGGGGCTTTGGGCAAAGTGGGGTTAAGTGTCTTGCCCAAGGACACAACGACAGCAGTCATCAGTGGGAGTCGGTGGAGAAGGTGTAGAGGTGGGAATTGAACCCACGACCTTCTGGCCTTAAGGCCAATGCTCTACCAACTGAGCTACATTATATGCACATATTATTCATGTTATTATTATATTTATCTACTTATTATTATTATTAATTTAATTGTATTATTTTTATTTTATTTCAATTAATTCAAGGGACATAAAGAATAGATACAAATGTGTGACTAATTTGCGATTAATCGCGAGTTAACTATGAAATTCATGTGATTAATCGCGATTAAATATTTTAATCGTTGGACAGCACTAGAAAAAACGCATCTGCGCATGCGTCAGCCGGCGCAACTTCATTCATTTGAACGAGAGACTTCAAAAATTCACAGCAAGTAAACTAGAGTGGACCAAAAAAATCCACCCCCCCTCAGCATTGACACACATGTGGAACGGAGCTTTGGGCCAAGAGCCAACTTTTGGTCCATCCTGTAAAGACGTTTTTGAGAGGTCTGCCAATGCTATATGTTAGCATTGGCTAATTCTACTTCTGGGTCCACCCCCATCGGCCCGGGGTGGTATTGCAAGCATGTCAGCGCACGTCATTTTGGCCACTTTTGAGCTGGAACCCTCCTCCACTGGTTGTAACAGTTGTGAGGTTGTATGGTGCGATGTGAGGTGAAACAGAAAACAAAGAGGTGTGGCACAGTAGGCTGGGAGAGAGAGACTGACAGCAGGTAGGTCCATAAATAGGCGTGGTCCGTCGGGCCCTGACGCACCACGCACAAAAGATCCGCCCACAGCTCCACCTGCACACAGATATAACAAGGCAGTCCTAGAGCACGAACACAGAGAGGAGGAAGGGGTCGCGACACTACAAATATCCATCTTAACTTCCGATTTGCACTTGTTTAAATGAATGGGGCTCGTGCCGGTGTTTTGTCGAGTTGGTCTGCCAGTCGAGATGATCTGCCTCAGCTGTTAATGATGTAATGCAAACCTGCGCATGCGCGTCTCACGGCAGCCGAAGCAATCCAAGATGGCGGACATGTAGTCCGCGAATTGCTTTAAAAGTTAAAATACGAACGAATTAAGACACAAATGTCACTTTTAATGCAATTTAATCTTATCTTATCTTTTGTTCTGTTTCTTTTCTTTCCTGTTTTTTATGGATCAATCAGCAATCCAGCAAAAAAAACAGTAACAGACTTCTTTTTTTCTCTTTTTGTCCAGTTTCTCTGTTTCTTTTCTTTTTTTCCTGTTTTTTTTATGGATCAATCAGTGATCGGACAAAAAACAGTAACAAACTTCTTTTTTTACTGTTTTATTTTCTTTATTTACTGGAAGTCACTTCTTTCTTCTTTTTTTAACTTTTCTTTTGTTCTGTTTTTTCTTTTTTTTCTCTTTTCGAGGTTTTTTCTGTTATTTTTCATCTGTTTTTTCCTTTTTTCCAGTTTGTTTTCAATCGATAAATCAGTGATCCGACAAAAACAGTAATAAACTTCTTTTTACTATTTTTTCTGTTTTGTATGGATCAAACAGTGATCCGACAAAAGCCACAGTAACAAAGCATTCTTGTAAAGTAATGTGATAATATTCTTACCTCTCCTATACTCACTTTAGTCGTCCTTATTCCTCGTTTCAAGCCCAAGGAGAGATCGTGGAAGAAACCACTGGACGGAACATTCTTTTCTTTTCTTTTGTTCTGTTTTGGCTTTTTTTCCTGTTTTTTATGGATCAATCAGCGATCCAGCAAAAAACAGTAACAAACATCTTTTTTTTCAGTTTTTTTCTTTTTTTACTGGACATAACTTCTTTGTCCTTTGTTTCTTTTCTTTTGTTCTGTTTATTTTCTTTCCTGGTTTTTTTATGGATCAATCAGCGATCCAGCAAAAAAAACAGTAACAGACTTCTTTTTTTCTCTTTTTGTTTTTCTTTTTTTTCCTGTTTTTTTATGGATCAATCAGTGACCCAGCAAAAAAACAGTGACAAACTTCTTTTTTTCTTTTTGTCCTGTTTTTTATGGATCAATCAGCGACCCAGCAAAAGACAGTAACAATTTTTTTTTTTCTGTTTTTTTTTTTATTTTCTACTGGACATAGCTTCTTTCTCCTTTGTTTGTTTTTCTTTTTTTCAGTTTTTTTTTCTTTTTTTTCTGTTTTTTTATGGATCAATCAGCAACCCAGCAAAAAAACAGTAACAGACTTCTTTTTTCTCTTTTTTTCCAGAGTTTTTCTGTTTTTTTTGTGGTTTTTTTCTTGTTTTTTTAATCGATCAATCAGTGATCCGAAAAAAGCCACAGTAACAAAGCGTTCTTGTAAAGTAATGTGATAATATTCTTACCTCTCCTATACTCACTTTAGTCGCCCTTATTCCTCGTTTCAAGCCCAAGGAGAGATCGTGGAAGAAACCACTGGACGGAACATCTTCTTTGTTTCTTTTCATTTGTTCAGTTTTTTTTCTTTTTTTCCTGTTTTTGTATGGATCAATCAGCGACCCAGCAAAAAACAGTTGCAAATTTATTTTTTTCAGTTTTTTTTTAAATTTTCTACTGGACATAGCTTCTTTCTCCTTTGTTTTTGTTTCTTTTTTTCAGTTTTTGTTTCTTTTTTTTTCAGTTTTTTTTATGGATCAATCAGCGATCCAGCAAAAAAACAGTAACAGACTTATTTTTTCTCTTTTACCTCTCCTATACTCACTTTAGTCGTCCTTATTCCTCGTTTCAAGCCCAAGGAGAGATCGTGGAAGAAACCACTGGACGGAACATCTCTTTTCTTTTCTTTTGTTCTGTTTTGGCTTTTTTTCCTCTTTTTTTATGGATCAATCAGCGACCCAGCAAAAAACAGTAACAAACTTCTTTTTTCAGTTTTTGTCTTTTTTTCCTGTTTTTTATGGATCAATCAGCGACCCAGCAAAAAACCGTAACAAACTTCTTTTTTTTTTTTTTTTGTCCTGTTTTTTATGGATCAATCAGCGACCCAGCAAAAAACAGTAACAAACTTCTTTTTTTTTTTCTTTTTGTCCTGTTTTTTATGGATCAATCAGCGACCCAGCAAAAAACAGTAACAAATGAATTTTTTTCTGTTTTTTTTTTATTTTCTACTGGACATAGCTTCTTTCTCCTTTGTTTTTGTTTCTTTTTTTCAGTTTTTTTTTTCTTTTTTTTCAGTTTTTTTTATGGATCAATCAGCGATCCAGCAAAAAAACAGTAACAGACTTATTTTTTCTCTTTTTTTCCAGAGTTTTTCTGTTTTTTTTGTGGTTTTTTTCCTGTTTTTTTAATCGATCAATCAATGATCCGACAAAAAACAGTTACAAACTTCTTTTTTTCTGTTTTGTATGGATCAAACAGTGATCCGACAAAAGCCACAGTAACAAAGCATTCTTGTAAAGTAATGTGATAATATTCTTACCTCTCCTATACTCACTTTAGTCGTCCTTATTCCTCGTTTCAAGCCCAAGGAGAGATCGTGGAAGAAACCACTGGACGGAACATCTTCTTTCTTTTCTTTTGTTCTGTTTTTGGCTTTTTTTCCTGTTTTTTTTATGGATCAATCAGCGACCCAGCAAAAAACAGTAACAAACTTCTTTTTTTCAGTTTTTTGTCTTTTTTTCCTGTTTTTTTATGGATCAATCAGCGACCCAGCAAAAAACCGTAACAAACTTCTTTTTTTTTTTCTTTTTGTCCTGTTTTTTATGGATCAATCAGCGACCAGCAAAAAACAGTAACAAACTTCTTTTTTTCTTTTTTTTTTCTTTTTTTTTTCTTAGTCCTGTTTTTTATGGATCAATCAGCGACCCAGCAAAAAACAGTAACAAATTAATTTTTTTCCTGTTTTTTTTATGGATCAATCAGCGACCCAGCAAAAAACAGTAACAAACTTCTTTTTTTCAGTTTTTTGTCTTTTTTTCCTGTTTTTTTATGGATCAATCAGCGACCCAGCAAAAAACCGTAACAAACTTCTTTTTTTTTTTCTTTTTGTCCTGTTTTTTATGGATCAATCAGCGACCAGCAAAAAACCAACCCACTCTCTCAGAAAACTGTGTAATAGTCACATTGGTCCACCTCTTAAACTGTGAGAATACCACAGTTTGGGCTCTGAAACTGTGGCACTCTTACATATTTTATTGCAATGTTATTCTACGGGAGTCACGTGACCACATCGTTTCCTGCGAGGGAGGAAATAAAAATGGCCGACATTTCTCATAATTATAGTCCAAAACTGCGGTTTATAGCATTATTTAGAGACTAAAGTCAACTTATTTCACAATTTTGAGCGAGAAATATACACTTGTATTTCGTTATTTTTAAATAAAATGGTTCCTAATGGCTTCATTTACGAAATTGAGCGATCTTTTTTTTGGTCCCTTAAAAATATGTGTTATTGTTACAGTTCGCCATAATAACACGTAGATCTTCGCCCCTCAAAAACAATTGTGATTTCAAATTTGACCATTTGACTACCCTTGTACAGAATGCTCGTGCGTGGTTACCTTCAATCGTATACATTGAAAATCACGTAAATCATCGATTTTGATAGATCCGTTCCGTCTGAAAATGTGCTATTGTTACAGTTCTGATGCCGGCGTCGCTCCTCATTGGTCCATCCCCAAGCTGTAAGAATACCACAGTGCACTGTAACTGTGGTACTCTTACAGATTTGTTTTATAATATTCTATGGGAGTCACGTAACTACACCATTTCCTGCGAGGGTGGGAATTAAAACATCAGAATCAGAATCATTTTTATTGCCACGTAAGTAACAGGAAGTCACAAACTTGAAAACATGACCAACATTTGTCATAATATCACCGACAACAGTGATTATTCTTAGGATTAGGGATCTTTTTGTGTCCCTGAAAATAGTTATTGTTGAATATCGCTCAGTGATCACAGCGTTCACCGCGTTGCCATGACGACACGTCCGTTGCGACGAAAATGACGTTGGGATCATGTGTCTGTCTGTATAATTAAAATAAAAACCTTACAAGATTAATTGATGTGTTTTTAAACTGATAAGAATATTTCCACATTCTTTAAACAGGTTTAAGTCGATATTATGGCCAAAGCGGTTATGGAGGAAGTAAAGTATTATTTGAGTAAAATTACGTAAATACCTTTTTGTAAATTTTGTGCAGGACCCCACCTAGTGGAGTGTCAGGGTAACAGCAAGTCTACAGAACCTCCAAGGTTATGATCAAAAATGGTTTTATACTGTATATGATGCAGTGTACATTATCAAGACGGCGCAGTAGGTATGAATACATGTTTTACAAAGGTAACTTTTTAATGCTTAACACAACTCACAACCAAACTATAGAACACAAACTTTTAGATTACAGAAAGGTCACAGAAGCAGAGGTAATGTAGCCGCTGGAGCAGCACAGATCACAGCAGTAGAGGTGGTGTAGCTGCTGGAGCAGCAGAGGTGGTGTAGCTGCTAGGTGGAGCTGCATCCTATCCAGCTTGTTTCAGATAATTTTCTCTGCTCTGAAGTGGGCTTCCATGTCAGCGCACTGAACCTAAAAGAGAAAATTATAAAACAATATTTATTTTTTGGCCCCCTATTTAAGTAATTTCTGAACTTTTGGTATTGTTCTTGTGTTTAATGTTTTACTACAATATTCAATATATTCAGTGTAATTGCTCAAAAGAAAAAGTAAATATACATACCTTCTACTACCCCTCAAGCTCTTCGTCCTCCCCCTCGAGCTCTTCATCCTCTTCAGATGAAGAGCTATTTATTCACTCATCGTCGTCAAATTCTGCACTCTGTCCTTCCAAAACCCTCCTGTACAAACTTCTTGCAGCATCTTGCTGCTTCTTTAGTTGGTCTAGCCTTTTCTTAATAACAGACTGAAGTCCATCATGTCCATCCACTGGACAGCCTTGCGATCCTTACATTACAAATATGTATAGTTATTATTTATTTGTTGCATACAAAATATAAGAGATTACCTTCTGTATTATTAAGCAGCTCTCGGAGAGAGCCAGCTGCCTTTTTCATAAAACCCCAATGCTGCTTTATCTCATGAACAAGGATAATTTCCTCTTCCTGGAATCTGTCCCGAAGCATGACCTGGTCAAACACCTTCTTCTTTTCGACACTTAATCCAGAGCCTAAGAAGAATTACATTGTAAACAGAAAGTGAGTAGCCATAACAACAAAACATGAAGTGAATGTGTATTTGTTATATCATACATCCCCAGGGCCAAGAGTAGTGGTCCTCAGCCAGAACTTCATTTGCAGAGGGAAGAGGAGTTGATTCATTTTTCCCATTATACTCTCCAATGGCCTCCTCCAGCTGAACCTTCTCCTGGGCAATCTTTCTCCTCTGTTTCTGACGGCCTTTGTTTCCAGCTAGAAAAAAAATCTTCATTTACAATGGATACCTTCACACAAAGCGAATAGCTAGTTTGCAAATAGCCATCTTACTGCTCTGGCGATATAAATAATATTTTCTCTGCTTGATGCTGAGATACAGTGCCTCAATGGTGGATTGAAGCTTGTTGGGGCATGAACTTGCCTCTTTGAGATGTTAGAAATAATGAAAAACATCAGACTAAAAGAAGAAACAAGCATATTCATTGAAAATGTATTTTACCTGTACTCCACTGCTGGACGTCAGATACCCATTGGGCTATAGTTTCTTCAGTTAGACCACATTCATGAGCCAGCTTGCTGAGATCCACAGAAGTTTCCTTTTTCCTGAGTGATGTCTATGAGAATTCATAGTTGTCTTTATCATCATTATTATTATTCATATTAATAATAGAAAAAAATATTCAAACTTTTTGGTATCTTTTTGCAAGAGACTTATGAAGATTTTCTGCCTTCCTTTTGTTCCAGCCAATGGCATGGACAGTGAGCATATCAGTGCGGGCTTAAGGAAATGCATGAAATGTTAAAAAAAAGATATTTGGTATTAACAAAGGAAAGATGTTACCTGCTTTGCTCATGTACTTGGTACAAAGAGCTGCACGTGATAAGAAGCTATTGACCTGCTCCACTTCCTCTCCGATTGTTGCCCCAGCTCCAGCTTGATTGCGACCACCCCACTCAAGCTGAAAAAACCATAATACATTTAGTTTAAATATAGATGTTTTGAATGTAGGCTTAATTCAAATTACCTCACACATCCATGAATGTGCCTTTGCATGCATAATCGATAGGAAAGGTCGCATGTTGGTAAGGTTGTCCAACTCTGGACAGTGCTGGGACCACCCTTTTCAAATAAGGCCAATATTTGCAAATTACATCCATACAGAAGAACTTGGCATCTGGAAGTTCTTTTTGTAAAAAGAGGGGATATGCAAATATTTCTCCCCTAAACATATTGAGCCCACGTAAAAGAAAGCCATGGCGGCAAACAGCGACCTCCATGCCTTCTTCATCAATTTTGGATGAGCTCTTTCTACATGTTTCTCTGGCGGCTGACCATTGGCTCGAGCCACATCTTCCCTTTGCACTATACTGGAGATAATAGTCATTATTATAATCATTATAAGAAGTATACATGCTATACATTTTATTGGAATGCAAGAATAATGACAACATACATGTCTTGTTGCAGCATGCACCTGGTCCACAAATGAAGCCACATCCTCATCCTTAGCCAGGAAGACACCATCATAGAGACCGCTTTGCCTGAGAAAAAAAATATACAGATAGGGGCAGAGAGTTCCAAACCATGACATCTAATGCTGTATTTTTTTCAATGCTTACACAGAGGAAGATTGGCCCTTGAATCGGTACAATTTCCGATTTCCATCGACTGCAACAGCCAACATTGATGGTGTGCAGGCTGGACATTTAAATAGAGGCACATCAAGTACAACATCTATGAGGTACTGTGCATAGCTCCACTCTGAAAAGGCCCTTTGAAGAGCCTCTCCAGATATTTTACCACTCTGTTGACAAAGACAAATGCAAATGTGTCTTTAAGAAGAAGTTGGTATAATGTGTATGTGAAAGTATTAATGAATGAATAATAAGCCTTTATTACAGACTCATGGTCCATCATTGACACACAAAAAACAATGTTGGGCAATAGGCAATAACAAAATATCTCAAGTTTTACATTTTCACAGGTCCTCCTCAAGGTTTCTCATATTTTTCCCAATAGGTTTTAGAGTTATCCCGTGCTGGTGCAGAAGGCCTGAGGACAGTGATGACCCAGGACTGGTAGATATATCTGGACATAAAATGTATTTTGTGTAACGTCCTTAGAAACTGTTGTTGCCATGATTTGGGCGTTACAAAAATAAATCTAATACAATTGAATTACAGCCCTTCTCTTTGTAACTGGTCATAAGAAGTGTAACCAAAGAGGGATTATTCCAAAATAATTCTCAAGTTTATAATGTTTTGCATCTGTAAGTGGTAGATCAATCTTAGACATTTGGGCTTATTGCCTAGCCCAACGAGAAAGTGCACTCACCCTTCCGAATGATGTGGTTCTTTGGTCAAGGAGACCAACAAATGCCTGCCTTGACAAAGCTGGGGCTGTGACTTTCAGTTCCCCAAAGCTGTTGAGCAGGTCCATTTCAAAGATGGTATCATAATTAATGCTGGCCGGCCAGTACCCCCCATCTACTATTGTTTCAACCTCCACATTGAAATGTTTTCCACAGGAACAGGTCCAGGTTGGGAGATGTAGATTGTATCGCCCTGAAGAAAATGTACAATTTATATATAAACGTGATAATTAATACATGGAAGAAGTTTAAATATATACCGTTCATTCCGACCACTATCACTGCTTTTCCAGATGATACAGTTATGGTACCATTGGAGCAGCACAGTGGAACAGATAATGGCAAAAGGCAATCTCGAAAAAGACAATATTCTTTGTTATAATTTTATCATTATTAATTATGAGTTTTCATATTTTCTTGCAGCGTATATACCTTTCTCATATGTTGATATGACTCCACCCTCATCTTCTTGGAAAAAAGTCGATGGGGGAATTGGCTTCATGAAGCCATCCACCATTGAGATCCTATTGTGGAGCGTGTGTAGATGTCGTGCAGCATCACAGGAGGGACAAAAAAAAGGAACAGGGACACACTCCTGGCATTTAATTAAAGCAGTCCTCTGGCCACAATGTTGGCACAAGCATTTTGGGGGGTTTTGTGCAGAAAGAAGATGACCAACTATCTGTGGCCGCAATAAATCCCATTGGTGACATGACTTGCTTTGACGAGTCCACCATGTAGACTCGTGCTCAGCTGGCTGGTCGACAGGCTCCAAAAGTTGCTGAACTTCTTTGATAAGGGAAGCTAAGAATATAATGCAAATATGTGGTAAGACACAGGTAAGTATTTTCAATATGGTCTGTAATAATTGATGTAATAAAATAAATGGAACCTAGACTGCTGCATTCATTTAATGTCGGCTCATTGTCACTGAGGTGGCAGGATGTAGCGGTTCACTGCGCCTCGTTACTGTAAACAGGGATTGGATACAATGAATGGGAAGAACATAGTCCGAAGGGTGTGTGCATGCGTGTGTGATCAGGAAGATGCATGGCTTTCTATCCTCAGAGTTTATTCTCTGTTTTGATTCATTCAACTATAGGAATATTTCTGTCAATTACTCCCCCAAAAACACGTACAGGATTACATCATTTTACATGTTAAAATGTTCAACCGCGTCACACATTTAAAAGGATGTATTAAAAAAACTGTGTGTGAATGGATTTTATGCTTTGATAGTGCGTATTTAATTCACCTTTCAAGTCACATGACTCTTCCCTATCATGACGTCCAAGTAGTGACTACAGAGAGACAAAGACACCGCACAGTTGGCCGTTGAAAGGCCCTATACACTCTCAATGTCAATTCTACTACTTGGATCACGGCCACCCACTTCAAACTCACCTGTCCTACAACATTAACCCCAAAGTTTGCAGATACGGTAATAAATGTGTTATAATAGTGAAATGTATTGGGCCTACCGTTAGGCGCATTACGTCGCCGTGTCTCACCACTTCTGGATCTCTTCGAGACACTCGGGCCTTCAGTATCTTCCTCCCACCTATGGACTGTAGGCCTAATGGAAACAGTTTCTGTCGTTTTCTGCAAGACAAAAAATTTAGCATGGAAAATTGTTTCTAAGAAATGGTGACTTCCGATGACTAGTAACATTGAAAAAGAAGATAAATCATTCAACTTTAAAGCTTAAATATAATCTTTCATTATAATTTCAATCTAAACTGTTGAAATATTTGCAAAAAACCCTGGGTCACACATTTCACAGAAATGACATTTTCAGCGGGAAAAGGGTAGAATTCGCGGAAAATTCTCATCACAACAGTGACATAAAAGTTTTGATATTGAGGTGCGTTAATGCTGCCTGTAAGAAAAAAGTATTCCAACATACAGTTTGCTATTAAATTCAGTCTTAGTGACAGCTTAGCTTTCCGATCAAAACTGAAATACAACCGTATGGTTTTTTGCCCATGGTATATGTCCGTTCCATATATCTAAATAATCGAATGCGAATAAAGCATTATTAATACAAATTCCAATAAATATACTTACAGCATATTCTTGCAAAGCGATGTCAGCCAGGAAAATGTCATCATCTTCCGTGATATCCATTTTCATTGAAGACGAAATCCAAAGACAGCCCAAAATCCAGATATTGCGCGCAAAATGAAACCGCGAGATGCATAAATGACTCTGATGACTGCGCATGCGTGTTGAAAATAATGAAGATCAAAATCACGGAAAGTTTCACGAACATCGCGTTACACGTATTGCTTTGTGTAATCGATAGATCTTCGCTTTTATATAAAGTTTATTTGTTGTTTTTTTCCATTTCAAACGTGTCAAACCCAAACCTGTTCAAACCCACCACACGCGCACAGATGTGACGTTACACAAACGTACCCAGCTAAAACAACTACAAACATGGCGCCCATTTGTATTACGCTAAATTGTCACAGTGGCTAAAATTGTAGTTTTAAATAGTATATATTAAAAACACAGTTCCAACCTATTAACGAATACATGCATTACAATTATGAAATAAACACTCCTTGAACAATCAGATGTTGAATAGATAAATAACGTTTTTGAGACTTCTCATAATTTAAATGTAATTTTTCTCTACTCCCATTTTTTGAAAACCAATTCCGCCTCATATCATGAAAAATTAACATTGTGAGTATGTGTTGAATATTTGTCAAGAAATAAGATTGATCTCACAATGGAGAATCTAGGCAAGGCAAGGCAAGTGTATTTGTATAGCACAAATCCTACACAAGGCAACTCAAAGTACTGAACAAAACAAGAAAGCATTAAAATCATAAATAATCACAGAACATTAAAAAGGAAGATAAAAATATAAAAATCCCTCAGTTGTATGCACAGCTAAACAGCACCGTTTTTAACCTGGTTTTAAACATTGTCAGAGAGACAATGTGAGACAGGCCTCCTGCCTGTCTCACATCTTCAAGGAGATTATTCCAGATTTTAGCAGCATGAATCTGAAAAGCAGCCTCCCCATGTTTAGTTCTGACTCTGGGCACTAACAGGAGTCCAGTCCCTGTGCTCCTCAGAGTCCGGGCTGGTTCGTATGGTACTAACATGTCACTAATATATTTTGGTGCGAGGCCATGGAGAGACTTGTACACAAGCAGAGCTGTTTTAAAGTCTATCCTCTGAGCCACAGGAAGCCAGTGCAGAGACCTGAAGACCGGACTAATGTGTTCAGGGTGGGGCTGATCTCAGAGCGAAGGTGGATGAGGATGAGCTGCCCTAAGGTCTTCATCAGGTTGAAGGTCAATGCGGTTCCCAAAAGGGGATTTTCCACAGAACAGGGCCCTTCACCAGGCTGAGGCATATGTGTTGTCTTGAGGAATGTCTTTTAGTTTTGGAAGAGAAATTACTCTAGACTTTGGTCTTCAGAACTTTGTGTCTTTTTCTGTTTCTATAAAGATTCTTTCAAGATGAGATAAGATAAGAAGATAAGAAATTCCTTTATTCGTCCCACAGTGGGAAAATTTTGATGTTGCATCGCATATACAGTATAGGACAGTAGTAAGAGCACACAGGGATCACACACAATATATACACTATATACAAATAAGTAGCTATGTTTCTTAACTAACATAACTAGCTGTAGATGCTGAAAATCCTTCAATACCAGTCAAAAAATATATATGTAGTAGTGCAGTTATATACTGTACAGTTAAATAGTGCAGGATAAAAAGTATATAAGTAAAGTGACATGAGGTAAAGTGACATTGTTCTGTGACATTCTGAAGTTGCACATTGCACATGATTTAAGAATTTACTTAATTACAGATTAATGAAATTTACAGGCTCAGCAGTTCTTATTGTACAGTCTGACAGCAGCAGAAAGGAAAGACCTACGGAACCTCTCCTTCACACAGCGAGGGTGAATTAGTCTGTCACTGAAGCTGCTCTCCAGAGCAGAGAGAGTGTCCTGCAGGGGGTGACAGTCATGGTCCAGCATAGATGTTAGTTTGCTCAGGACCCTCCTGTCCCCCACCTGCTGCACTGTGTCCAGGGAACAGCCCAGGACTGAGCTGGACTTCCTGATGACCTTGTCCAGCTTCTTCTTGTCCCTCTCTGTGATGCTGCTGTTCCAGCAGACCACACCGTACAAGAGGCTGATGCCACCACAGAGTCATAGAAGGTCTTCAGGAGTGGCCCCTGCACTCCAAAAGACCTGAGCCTCCTCAGCAGGTAGAGGCGACTCTGGCCCTTCTTGAAGCGGGCGTCTGTGTTATGAGTCCAGTCCAGTAGTTCAATGTCCTTGTTTTTGAAATGCGATATAGTTTTACCATGTATTCCTACAAAAAAAGAGGCAGTACTAGATAACATAGCAACTGTACTGTAACAATTATCATATGACCTTTGTTGTATTGTTGGAAATCAGCCAAAGTCTGGGATCATGTCTTTAATTCAGACAGAAGACATGTTTTATTGATGGTAGAGCCAGCACAAACTCAAGCACACGAACAAGGATGTAAGAAAATGCAAGTGTGTTGAATGAACACCGTCCAATCAGCTTTCGCCGCGATGCCTGTAGCTACAACCTTGAGATACCAAAACATCAAGTGGAAAAGTACTGTGACTGTCTCGTGCATATTAGAATGATGAGTTTAACTTTAACTACAGTTGTTTCAAAGTGTTATGAAATCTCTACAGTATTTCCAATTATGTTCACCAGCACTTATAGTCTAGTAATAACGGCTTATTAACCGAGCAAGCAAGGTTAATAAATGTTTTATTATATGACTCTCCTCTGTGTCTTTACCAATGCTTTTTAGATATTTGTGAAGTATGTTCACATCCGACTTGGTTTTCCTTATTGTGTTTTTAGCTTTCTGGTCTGCAACAAAGTTGTCAATCTCTTCTTGACTGTTAGTTATTTTTTTTTGTCGTTATTTTCTGTAATTCCTCTGGTTCTTCAAACTCGTCCGGATAATAGAATTCACTGAGAGAATGCTCCCAGTCGTCGCCCATTATTTCTTTTTTTTTTACTGAGGAAAGATATCAAATGTGATGCGCTGCGGACCAATTGTCATGGTAACGGTCCTCTCGGACCTCAGCGTGCGGGGTGGGTGATAAATTTGGATGAGGTCCGAGATGTAAGGAGGGGCCAGTCCGTTCAAAGTTTTCAAAACAAACAATAAAATCTTAAAATCAATTCTAAAATTAACAGGAAGCTAGTGCAAAGAAGCTGTTAAAATCCGTGCCGCGGAGTTCTGGACTAACTGTAAGCGGGAAAGTTATAATAAATGTAAAGTTATAATAAATGTAAATACCTTATAATAAATCTATTGAAAAACAATTTGCTTAAAATATGTTGGTGGAATTTCTTATAATTCCATTGGTTGGAATGGAGCCAAAATGACGGCTATGGTAGTTTTTGTAGTTGTAGAATGAACAACAGTCAAGTTTTATTTTCTTCATCCTTTGAACCCGAAATCAAGATTTATATCATTCATAATTCTCTTGCCTGTAGAATCGTGAGCCCAGTGCGTGTTTAGCTGTCTGTACCATTAGTACGCGAATGCATGCGCGTGCGTTTTGAAATGTGTGCGTGTATGCATTTATGAGCGCATGCATGTTAGTCACCACGCAGTGCACGGTGTCATTTCAGACTTTGGTAAATCTCAGAAAACACCATGTATATAATAAAACAATGCATGCATCTAAGAAATCACTGTTAATAAATGTGCCTGAATATTTTGGCGTATAACCCGGTCCTTCCCGTGGAACATAATCAACAGGAAACTATCCAGGTGTACCCGGAAGTATGAGCTCCGTCATTTTTCTCAGCTGAAGATACGTCCCACGCACGCGGTAAGAACGATGTATTTTCATATCCAGAGTTAAATGTTACTGTAAAATCGGAATACGCTTTTCCACCATGCTTTTATGTTGTTAGACATAGATATCGTGTCGGAGTTGCTGACAAAATTCGCAGGTGAAAGTATGATCAGGTTTCCCCGCAATTAGCATACCAGCATAGGGCATGCTAATTGTATGCTAAACAGACAGAACGTGGAACCCTGAAACCGTATAAGAGCTGTAGGATGGATCAATATAATACACATATAGATAAGGTTTGCTGGGAGTTTCATGGATTCATGTGTTTGTGAGCTTTGATGCCTAACTTTTAATGATTCACAGATGACCTTTTTATTATGTTTTCAGAGTCGACATGTCAACGGGGTCGACTAAAACTACATGTACAGGCTGCTCAAGCCAGATCCACGTTGCGACTAAAAAATGCAAAATCTGCCAGGCATTGCAACCTAGGAAAGTGAGGTTGAAAAAAAAATTGGACATATTTGAAAAAAAGAAAGAAAAATGGATACTTCAACAAAAAAAGAACTATTCAGCAACACACGTTGTGGATGAAGCATCCCTAATCGTAAGTTAATGTTGTTACACTAATTTTGATAAATGTTTAAGATAAAGGATCTTAAACATTTTATCAGAAAAAATAACTAAACACAAATGCAGTACATCTCACATTGGGAACTGTGTAAAACTGTCAATGTTGCATCAGAGAAACAGCAATGTGTTTATTTAAAAAAATAATTCACTGAAATATGTATGATTAGAAATGTGTAATGTGCACCATTACAAATGTATTAGTGACAATAACAAATGTGTCGAAGCCTCTGAACTCAAGACTAGTTAAACACGGGCATCTAGTAGACAAGAATAATCATTGCTGCAGAATTAAATAATAACTTGCATTGTTTGTCTCAGGTGGAGAAACTCAACGCCCTAGGCTATAGGGCACTTCTACTTTTGGCAAAGCCACAAAAAAAATGGGTGGAAGAATTCACTGATACACCCAATGTGGAGCCTGGGTGAACCAGCAACAAAATGCCTGGACCGAATAAAAGCCCTGTTTGGCGTTGTAATTGACAGTAAGTTACTTTTTTTATGCCAACTTTAAAACTAATACATAAATTGTATTGAAATAAACATAGAAGATATGCTTTGCACAAAAGTAGACTTCATCAGGGCTTTTTTGTTTCCTCTTTCAATTTTCATGTGACCCAAATTTTACATTAATAAAATAATTTATTTACAGATGTGTATTTATAGCAGAGTTTGATATAAAGAATGATAAAAAATGTTTTAACCTCAAATATTATTAACCGTGAGTGTAATCACAGTGAAAGACAGATGAAGGTCACATCCATTCTGCCTGTTCTTACTTACATTTTTCAGTTTTGCTTTTCTTCAGCCTTTTACTGCTACAGCATTGTAGTTTTGAGAATCTTGGTCTGCAAAACTTCCGTTTTGATAAATTTGGTATCCCTTTTCAACTCCAGACATTTAAGTAGCGGCAGTGATGGAGTACATATGCGAAAAAAAACATAGTATTTTTTTTGTGTTTGTCTAGATTGGAACAGCAGTCCACCCCCCTCTAGAGATACAGTCTATGTGTCCTCTCCGCCCTCCAGTGCGACAGTGTCCTCTCCGCCCTCCAGTGCGACAGTGTCCTCTCCGCCCTCCAGTGCGACAGTGTCCTCTCCGCCCTCCAGTGCGACAGTGTCCTCTCTGCCCTCCACTCCGCCCTCCAGTGCGACAGTGTCCTCTCCGCCCTCCAGTGCGACAGTGTCCTCTCCGCCCTCCAGAGCTCGAGCGTCCTCTCCGCCCTCCAGAGCTCGAGCGTCCTCTCCGCCCTCCAGAGCTCGAGCGTCCTCTCCGCCCTCCAGAGCTCGAGCGTCCTCTCCGCCCTCCAGAGCTCGAGCGTCCTCTCCGCCCTCCAGAGCTCGAGCGTCCTCTCCGCCCTCCAGAGCTCGAGCGTCCTCTCCGCCCTCCAGAGCTCGAGCGTCCTCTCCGCCCTCCAGAGCTAGTGCGTCATCTCCGCCCTCCAGAGCTAGTGCGTCATCTCCACCCGAGTCCATGCCCCCCCCACCAGCCAGCAAAGACACCACAGGTAGTTTTTATGTCCCACTTTTAGTATGTATATTGCATTCATACAATGACTTGAAATGTTTATTAAAATTCTAACTGAACCGTTATCCATTCCAGTTTTGAAAAGATCAAAGAGAGTCCCAAAAGCGACTGCTAAAAGTAAGTGTCATCACATTAATTGACAAATAATGATGTTTTATAAAATTGTATGCATCAATTGACATAAACAACCATTTCTCCTCAAGTGGATTGATATAGTAGTAATTGATAGTGTGCATATTATTTTTATCACCCATACTAGTCTACTAGTATATATATTTTTTTGATCCAATATAGAGGTGCAACGGTTCATCACTGATCCGTGATCCGTTCGGATCAACGTCTTCGGTTCGGTACAGACGTGATCCGCGGTTTGATTTATGAAAAAAAAGTTGTGCGCATGTTGTTCAGTCCACACACAGCATAATCATGGCGAGCAGAGGAACGGAGGAGCTTGAAAGCCCCGCGTCATTTAAATCCCTGGTATGAGAGCATTTTGGCTTCACTGTAACTCTACTGATAATAAAATAGTCGACAAAACTGTCACGGTGTGTAAATACTGTGGCACAACAAAGACTGAAAAAAAAAGACCGCTTATTTGAGCGGCATTTAAGCAGCTCTTAATGCTCAGTCAGACCGGGCTAAAGTTAACTCTCCCGCACATCGACAGTTGCGTTCACGACTGACGCTTGGACGTCCCGCGGAACCTATAATAGATCCATGAGCGGAACGAAGAACTATGTTACGATAACAGGCCTAGTACTAATATCCCAGTCACAACTGATAATGCCAAAAATTAAATGAATGCAGTAAATGAGGCTGGACTGGGCCCAGAATGGAGCGCCTCCTTGGGAGAATCAGGAAGGTGATAATATATGAGGGTAAATGACCTCAAAGTGCCTTTTTAAGTTGCACTTTGTGTTGTTTTTCATTAATTATGTTAAAAAGACATAATTGGATGGATGGAATATGCTCTCGATCCATCCATCCATCCATTTTCTTCCCCTTAATCCATTTCTAGGTCAGGGGGGTGGCAGTCAGAGCTGCACCCAGTACACAGAGCACCAGCCCCTCACTGATCCTCCTGCAGGTGACGAGTCCACGTGAGCTGTGTTTATTAAAAAGACAAAACTTTTTTTTTTTTTTTTAAATGAACCGAACCGAGGTACGATCCGAACCGTGATTCTTTTCAAACCGTTGCACCCCTAATCCAATACAATTAATCCAATCCTCTCCAACAAGAAAGTATTTGGATTGTCTAATATAGACTACTCGATCTATTTGGTTATTTATTTTTACAGTGTATAGAACAGCAACCATTTAGCCGTGATCGACCTTGAAGTTATGTGGGAATCTTAGTTTGTGTGTAATATTAGGAAGATGACGGCCCCTACACACCGTAAGCACGGTGAGACGCCTCTCCTCAGCAAAGTAGACCTCCATAAACACTCCAGGAGGCGCACAGAGGTGCGGCGGCCAGACGCACCACAGTAAAAATAACCTATGCATATTATTTGGACCATGAGAAGAAACTTACATCTGACACAGACCATGTGGACACACACATGCATCTGACACAGACCATGTGGACACACGCATGCATCTGACACAGACCATGTGGACACACACACATGCATCTGACACAGACCATGTGGACACACACACATGCATCTGACACAGACCATGTGGACACACACACACATGCATCTGACACAGACCATGTGGACACACACACATGCATCTGACAAAGGCACAACATGCATCTGACACAGACCATGTGGACACACACACATGCATCTGACACAGACCATGTGGACACACACACATGCATCTGACACAGACCATGTGGACACACACATACACATGGCATCTGACACAGACCATGTGGACACACACACATGCATCTGACACAGACCATGTGGACACACACACATGCATCTGACACAGACCATGTGGACACACACACATGCATCTGACACAGACCATGTGGACACACACACATGCATCTGACACAGACCATGTGGACACACACACATGCATCGACACAGAGACCATGTGGACACACACATGCATCTGACACAGAGACCATGTGGACACACACATGCATCTGACACAGAGACCATGTGGACACACACATGCATCTGACACAGAGACCATGTGGACACACACATGCATCTGACACAGAGACCATGTGGACACACACATGCATCTGTCAGAGATCATGGGGACAAAGACGTATACACATCTATATATTGTATCCAATGTATTAATATGACTAATTGATTTGTGATTATACTGCATTATGCCATCCCTAATAAGAACCCTCCAATTTGTGTTTGTTTTTTTCACCCTGTAGATGCAGCCAAAAATATTTGTGAAGAGTGTAACAAGCAGCAGACAGCAGGAAGTTACCCTATGTCTAAGATAATAAAGAAGCGGGGGAAAAAAGTAGGTTGCATTAACTTTTCTTTAATTTTACATAACAAGCAGTATTTTTTATAAAGAATTATCTTTATCTTATCTTTATCTTTATCTTGTGTCCACATGAATGTTTGTTTATACTGATTTTGCTGGTGATCGCAAGTGCAATGTAGAGTCTTATACTGATAAATATATATTTTGTTTTTTTTTAGGTTCTTGTGGAATGGCTTCCATGTGGGACTTGGTAATTGATTTACTGTGGTTAAACAATAATATTTAGCTTTGAGACGTTTTTACCCTGAATGCTTCATATACCTTTTCTTTTTGTTTCAGTAAGCGTATATGGAAGCCCACTTGGGAGCCTCTTGAGAATTATGGACATTGATCATCTGCCCCCTTTAAGTTTTTTGAATCATTGCAATTCCTGTGTTTGAACGTTTTTTGTTTTTTTTCCTCTGTTCTCTGTTGGCGAATTGACAGATGAGTAAAGTCCTCGAGATAACTGTTGTGATTTAGGACTATAGAAACCTACATTGAATTAAAATTAATGTTGTATATATGATCATCTACAGCAGGGGCGTCATGCTGGTCCTCAAAGGGCTGGTTGTGGCTGCAGTTCTAACCTTAGCTACATCAGACTCCATTGAATTAAATACCTTGAAGCTGCACATGTTTCAGAATCCTTTATTATGTTATGTGATTGATGTTACATATATTTCGATAATCTAAAAATGTGCCGTAGTTTGGTTTGGTTGAGTTGTGTGAAGCATTAAAAAGTTACCTTTGTAAAACATGTATTCATACCTACTGCGCCGTCTTGATAATGTACACTGCATCATATACAGTATAAAACCATTTTTGATCATAACCTTGGAGGTTCTGTAGACTTGCTGTTACCCTGACACTCCACTAGGTGGGGTCCTGCACAACATTTACAAAAAGGTATTTACGTAATTTTTCTCAAATAATACTTTACTTCCTCCATAACCGCTTTGGCCATAATATCGACTTAAACCTGTTTAAAGAATGTGGAAATATTCTTATCAGTTTAAAAACGGACATCAATTAATCTTGTAAGGTTTTTATTTTAATTATACAGACAGACACATGATCCCAACGTCATTTTCGTCGCAACGGACGTGTCGTCATGGCAACGCGGTGAACGCTGTGATCACTGAGCGATATTCAACAATAACTATTTTCAGGGACACAAAAAGATCCCTAATCCTAAGAATAATCACTGTTGTCGGTGATATTATGACAAATGTTGGTCATGTTTTCAAGTTTGTGACTTCCTGTTACTTACGTGGCAATAAAAATGATTCTGATTCTGATGTTTTAATTCCCACCCTCGCAGGAAATGGTGTAGTTACGTGACTCCCATAGAATATTATAAAACAAATCTGTAAGAGTACCACAGTTACAGTGCACTGTGGTATTCTTACAGCTTGGGGAATGGACCAATGAGGAGCGGACGCCGTGTTACGTCGAGCCGCGTTTCCCGTCAGATACTGTTTCCCCTGCGTCTACTCGCCGCTCCCGCCCCGCTCCGCGCCTCGCACGCGGCAAATAGTGCGCGTGCTTGTTCAGCACTCGTAACCAGCGAGCCGTGCTTGCGCGGCGAGGCAAACTACAGACACAGTGAAAGCACCTGAGTGAAGTTGGCCCCTACCCCACGCAAAACTCAGTGAAAAATAGCCACACACTCGTTAGTGGGCTGGTTTGTGCAGAAAAATATCGTTTGTGCTGTTTTTGGTTTTTTCAGGTATGACAACTTTATATTAATATAGCCTATATATATATAATATGATATGACAAATAAACTAAATAAAATCATGTATGTATGTATGTATGTATTACAGTATGTATGTATTATGTATGTATGTATGTTGTATGTATGTATGTATTATGTATGTATGTATGTATGTATGTTTTATGTATGTTGTATGTAGTGTATGTATGTAGTATGTATAGTATGTAATGTATGTATGTATGTATGTATGTATGTATGTATACACATGATAGATAAATGTATTTATATATATATATATGCTTATATATATATATAAATATATAAAATATAGCCTATATATAATATATATATATATATATATATATTAGCCTATAGATATATATATATATATATAGCCTATATATATATATATACTATATATAGTATATATAGCCTATATATAATATTAAATACATTATCTATCATGTGTATAATATACATGTATTCCCTCAGTGTTAAACAGGGGAAAACGCGTCCTTTATGGCCAAATTATAACCCCCGTCAGATACCGTTCCCCCTGTGTTAAACGGGAAACGCATCCTGATGTCCAAATAACCCCCGTCAGATAAACCGTTCCCTCAGTTTTAAAACGGGGGAAACGGTATCTGATGGCCAAATAAACCCCCGTCAGATACGTTCCCCCTTTTAAAACGTGGAAACCGCAGCCTGATGGCCAAATAACACCCGTCAGATACCGTTCCCTCAGTTTTAAAACGGGGGAAACGGTATCTGATGGCCAAATAACCCCCGTCAGATACCATGGCCAAATTCCCCCCTGTGTTAGAACCGTGGGAAACCACATCCTGATGGCCAAATAACCGCCCCATCAAATACCGTTCCCCCCCCTCAGTTTAAAACAGGGTAAACCGCATCCTGATGGCCAAATAACCCCCGTCAGATACCGTCCCCCTGTGTTAAACGGGGGCAACACATCCTGATGGCCAAATAACCCCATCAAAATACCGTTCCCTTCAGATTTGGTTAAAACAGGGGAAACACATCTCTGATGGCCAAGCATAACCCCCATCAAAGACCGTTCCCGTCAGTTTTAAAAACAGGGGAAACCGCATCCTGATGGCCAAATACACCCCGTCAGATACCGTTCCCATCAGTTTTAAAAACAGGGAAAAACGGAATCTGACGGCCAAATTACCCCCATCAAATTACCGTTCCCTCCCTCTTCAGTTTTAAACAGGGAAACCGCATCCTGATTGCCAGTTTTAAACAGGGGAATAACCCCCCATCAAATACCGTTCCCTCACAGTTTTAAAACAGGGGAAACGCATCCTGATGGCCAAATAACCCCCGTCAGATACCGTTCCCCCTGTGTTATTTTTTAAAACTGGACACAAAAAACACAACCTCGAATCAAAATCACATTTTTCAAAACACAATTTTCCATTGCTTGGATACAACACTAACAATGCAAAGATCACTGGGGATCATTTGACTTTGATCAACCTTTCAAAAGGATACGATCTAAACATCAAAGTGCCATTGTTTTACAAAAAAACTGAGTTTCACCACCTTTAATATTGAGGACCATTGGTTCATCCATTAAATTCATCTTTCTGCTATTTGATAACACCTCAATCTAGTTGAATAATGGGAAAAACAATCAGAGTAATGTAAAGACACATTTTTTTCCCACAGTAAAGATCCTCCCCACTGTTTGTAAAGGACAGTACCACTCACAGAAAACAGATGTGTTACGGTTAATTAGCAGTAACCTACTTATTCTGCTGGTTCCCTGGTCTTGATAGAGTATAGTCATCACAGTGAAGAACTGTAAAGGTTATAGGTTGTCTAATTTACAGCAAACAAGTGTTTATGTAGTGCATTACATACCATAGTATTTGCCAAATACTTTCTCAAGCAGTCCAGTAGGCCTAGCACTCTTACAGGCTGAATCACTTATCGTTGGGTTGGGGTGTTTGCTACAGAGAGACTGAGAGAAAGCAGGTGCTATGCTCCATGTGCAGTGATGGTCCTGCCACTATGGCTCTGATGATCATGTGCCCTGGCTACTTAGCTCAGATACAGTGCCTAGGCAAAGTATTCGGGCCCCCTTGAACTTTTCAACCTTTTGCCACATTTCAGTCTTCAAACATAATTAAACCTTCAAACTGTAATTTTTTGGTGAAGAATCAACACTAGTTGGAACTCAATCATGAAGTGAAAACGAATATTTATTGGATATTTTCAACAACATTTTTATAACAAATAAAGAACTGAAAATTGGGCGTCGCAAAATTAATTCAGACCCCATTACTTTCAGTGCAGCAAACTCTCTCCATAATTCAGTGAGGATCTCTGAATGATCAAATGTTGTCCTAAAATGACTGAAGAATATAAAAAGAAATGAACCGTGTGTAATCAAGTCTCCGTATAAATCACCTGCTTCTGTGATAGTCTCCGAGTTTCATTTAAAGCGCAGAGAGCATCATGAAACAAGGAACAACACCAGCAGTCCCAGATACGTTGAGGAGAAGTTTAAAGCCGGATATTTGGATACAAAAAGATTTCGCCAAGCTTTAAACAATCCCAAGGAGCACCGTGCAAAGCGCTAATATTGACATGGAAAGATCAACCACTGCAAATCGACAAAGACCCGGCCTTTCCTCTAAAACTTTTCAAGCTCATACAAGGATAAAACTGATCAGAGATGCTGCCAAGAAGGCCCAGATCACTGCGGAATGAAACTGCAGAAATAACAGTGTGGAGACTGTCCACAGGACAACAATCAGTCGTATTACTGCTCAACTCTGGCCTTTAGGAAGAGTGCAAGAAGTAAGTCCAGTGTTAAATGAAGAATTGTGTTTTGAAAAATGTGGCATTTGCAAAAAACAGTAACAAATTAATTTTTTTCTTAAAAACTGAGGGGTTTTTTTTTTATTTTCTACTGGACATAGCTTCTTTCTTCTTTGTTTTTGTTTCTTTTTTTCTGTTTTTTTTTCTTTTTTTTCAGTTTTTTTATGGATCAATCAGCGATCCAGCAAAAAAACAGTAACAGACTTATTTTTTCTCTTTTTTTCCAGAGTTTTTCTGTTTTTTTTGTGGGTTTTTTCCTGTTTTTTTAATCGATCAATCAGTGATCCGACAAAAAAACAGTTACTAACTTCTTTTTTTCTTTTTGTCCTGTTTTTTATGGATCAATCAGCGACCCAGCAAAAAACAGTAACAAATTAATTTTTTTCTGGTTTTTTTTTTATTTTCTACTGGACATAGCTTCTTTCTCCTTTGTTTTTGTTTCTTTTTTTCAGTTTTTTTTTCTTTTTTTTCTGTTTTTTTTATGGATCAATCAGCGATCCAGCAAAAAAACAGTAACAGACTTTTTTTTTCTCTTTTTTTCCAGAGTTTTTCTGTTTTTTTTGTGGTTTTTTTCCTGTTTTTTTAATCGATCAATCAGTGATCCGACAAAAAAACAGTTACAAACTTCTTTTTTTTCTGTTTCGTATGGATCAAACAGTAGTCCGAGAAAAGCTCCAGTAACAAAGCATTCTTGTAAAGTAATGTGATAATATTCTTACCTCTCCTATACTCACTTTAGTCGTCCTTATTCCTCGTTTCAAGCCCAAGGAGAGATCGTGGAAGAAACCACTGGACGGAACATCTTCTTTCTTTTCTTTTGTTCTGTTTTGGCTTTTTTTCCTGTTTTTTTCTGGATCAATCAGCGACCCAGCAAAAAACAGTAACAAACTTCTTTTTTTCAGTTTTTTGTCTTTTTTTCCTGTTTTTCTATGGATCAATCAGCGACCCAGCAAAAAACCGTAACAAACTTCTTTTTTTTTTTTGTCCTGTTTTTTATGGATCAATCAGCGACCCAGCAAAAAACAGTAACAAACTTATTTTTTTCTTTTTTTTTTCTTTTTGTCCTGTTTTTTATTGATCAATCAGCGACCCAGCAAAAAACAGTAACAAACTTCTTTTTTTCAGTTTTTTGTCTTTTTTTCCTTTTTTTATGGATCAATCAGCGACCCAGCAAAAAAACAGTAACAAACTTCTTTTTTTTCCTCTTTTTTTCCTGTTTTTTATGGATCAATCAGCGACCCAGCAAAAAACAGTAACAAATGAATTTTTTTCTGTTTTTTTTTTATTTTCTACTGGACATAGCTTCTTTCTCCTTTGTTTTTGTTTCTTTTTTTCAGTTTTTTTTATGGATCAATCAGCGATCCAGCAAAAAAACAGTAACAGACTTATTTTTTCTCTTTTTTTCCAGAGTTTTTCTGTTTTTTTTGTGGTTTTTTTCCTGTTTTTTTAATCGATCAATCAGTGATCCGACAAAAAAACAGTTACAAACTTCTTTTTTTTCTGTTTCGTATGGATCAAACAGTGATCCGACAAAAGCCACAGTAACAAAGCATTCTTGTAAAGTAATGTGATAATATTCTTACCTCTCCTATACTCACTTTAGTCGTCCTTATTCCTCGTTTCAAGCCCAAGGAGAGATCGTGGAAGAAACCACTGGACGGAACATCTCTTTTCTTTTCTTTTGTTCTGTTTTTGGCTTTTTTTCCTGTTTTTTTATGGATCAATCAGCGACCCAGCAAAAAACCGTAACAAACTTCTTTTTGTTTTTCTTTTTGTCCTGTTTTTTATGGATCAATCAGCGACCCAGCAAAAAACAGTAACAAACTTCTTTTTTTCTTTTTTTTTTCTTTTTGTCCTGTTTTTTATGGATCAATCAGCGACCCAGCAAAAAACAGTAACAAATTAATTTTTTTCTGTTTTTTTTTTTATTTTCTACTGGACATAGCTTCTTTCTCCTTTGTTTTTGTTTCTTTTTTTTCAGTTTTTATCTTCTTTTTTCAGTTTTTTTTATGGATCAATCAGCGATCCAGCAAAAAAACAGTAACAGACTTATTTTTTCTCTTTTTTTCCAGAGTTTTTCTGTTTTTTTTGTGGTTTTTTTCCTGTTTTTTTAATCGATCAATCAGTGATCCGACAAAAAAACAGTTACAAACTTCTTTTTTTTCTGTTTCGTATGGATCAAACAGTGATCCGACAAAAGCCACAGTAACAAAGCATTCTTGTAAAGTAATGTGATAATATTCTTACCTCTCCTATACTCACTTTAGTCGTCCTTATTCCTCGTTTCAAGCCCAAGGAGAGATTGTGGAAGAAACCACTGGACGGAACATCTTCTTTCTTTTCTTTTGTTCTGTTTTGGCTTTTTTTCCTGTTTTTTTCTGGATCAATCAGCGACCCAGCAAAAAACCGTAACAAACTTCTTTTTTTTTTTTTTTTTGTCCTGTTTTTTATGGATCAATCAGCGACCCAGCAAAAAACAATAACAAATTAATTTTTTTCTGTTTTTTTTTTTTTCTACTGGACATAGCTTCTTTCTCCTTTGTTTTTGTTTCTTTTTTTCAGTTTTTTTTTCTTTTTTTTCTGTTTTTTTTATGGATCAATCAGCGATCCAGCAAAAAAACAGTAACAGACTTATTTTTCTCTTTTTTTCCAGAGTTTTTCTGTTTTTTTTGTGGGTTTTTTCCTGTTTTTTTAATCGATCATTCAGTGATCCGACAAAAAAACAGTTACAAACTTCTTTTTTTTCTGTTTTGTATGGATCAAACAGTGATCCGACAAAAGCCACAGTAACAAAGCATTCTTGTAAAGTAATGTGATAATATTCTTACCTCTCCTATACTCACTTTAGTCGTCCTTATTCCTCGTTTCAAGCCCAAGGAGAGATCGTGGAAGAAACCACTGGACGGAACATCTTCTTTCTTTTCTTTTGTTCTGTTTTTGGCTTTTTTTCCTGTTTTTTTTATGGATCAATCAGCGACCCAGCAAAAAACAGTAACAAACTTCTTTTTTTCAGTTTTTTGTCTTTTTTTCCTGTTTTTTTATGGATCAATCAGCGACCCAGCAAAAAACCGTAACAAACTTCTTTTTTTTTTTCTTTTTGTCCTGTTTTTTATGGATCAATCAGCGACCCAGCAAAAAACAGTAACAAACTTCTTTTTTTCTTTTTTTTTTCTTTTTGTCCTGTTTTTTATGGATCAATCAGCGACCCAGCAAAAAACAGTAACAAATTAATTTTTTTCTGTTTTTTTTTTTTTTTTTTCTACTGGACATAGCTTCTTTCTCCTTTGTTTTTGTTTCTTTTTTTCAGTTTTTTTTTCTTTTTTTTCTGTTTTTTTTATGGATCAATCAGCGATCCAGCAAAAAAACAGTATTAGACTTATTTTTCTCTTTTTTTCCAGAGTTTTTCTGTTTTTTTTGTGGGTTTTTTCCTGTTTTTTTAATCGATCATTCAGTGATCCGACAAAAAAACAGTTACAAACTTCTTTTTTTTCTGTTTTGTATGGATCAAACAGTGATCCGACAAAAAAACAGTTACAAACTTCTTTTTTTTCTGTTTTGTATGGATCAAACAGTGATCCGACAAAAGCCACAGTAACAAAGCATTCTTGTAAAGTAATGTGATAATATTCTTACCTCTCCTATACTCACTTTAGTCGTCCTTATTCCTCGTTTCAAGCCCAAGGAGAGATCGTGGAAAAAACCACTGGACGGAACATCTTCTTTCTTTTCTTTTGTTCTGTTTTTGGCTTTTTTTCCTGTTTTTTTTTATGGATCAATCAGCGACCCAGCAAAAAACAGTAACAAACTTCTTTTTTTCAGTTTTTTGTCTTTTTTTCCTGTTTTTTTATGGATCAATCAGCGACCCAGCAAAAAACCGTAACAAACTTCTTTTTTTTTTTCTTTTTGTCCTGTTTTTTATGGATCAATCAGCGACCCAGCAAAAAACAGTAACAAACTTCTTTTTTTCTTTTTTTTTTCTTTTTGTCCTGTTTTTTATTGATCAATCAGCGACCCAGCAAAAAACAGTACCAAATTAATTTTTTTCTGTTTTTTTTTTATTTTCTACTGGACATAGCTTCTTTCTCCTTTGTTTTTGTTTCTTTTTTTCAGTTTTTTTTTCTTTTTTTTCTGTTTTTTTTATGGATCAATCAGCGATCCAGCAAAAAAACAGTAACAGACTTCTTTTTCTCTTTTTTTCCAGAGTTTTTCTGTTTTTTTTGTGGGTTTTTTCCTGTTTTTTTAATCGATCAATCAGTGATCCGACAAAAAAACAGTTACAAACTTCTTTTTTTTCTGTTTCGTATGGATCAAACAGTGATCCGACAAAAGCCACAGTAACAAAGCATTCTTGTAAAGTAATGTGATAATATTCTTACCTCTCCTATACTCACTTTAGTCGTCCTTATTCCTCGTTTCAAGCCCAAGGAGAGATCGTGGAAGAAACCACTGGACGGAACATCTTCTTTCTTTTCTTTTGTTCTGTTTTGGCTTTTTTTCCTGTTTTTTTCTGGATCAATCAGCGACCCAGCAAAAAACAGTAACAAACTTCTTTCTTTCAGTTTTTTGTCTTTTTTTCCTGTTTTTTTATGGATCAATCAGCGACCCAGCAAAAAACCGTAACAAACTTCTTTTTTTTTTTTTTTTGTCCTGTTTTTTATGGATCAATCAGCGACCCAGCAAAAAACAGTAACAAATTAATTTTTTTCTCTTTTTTTTTTATTTTCTACTGGACATAGCTTCTTTCTCCTTTGTTTTTGTTTCTTTTTTTCAGTTTTTATCTTCTTTTTTCAGTTTTTTTTATGGATCAATCAGCGATCCAGCAAAAAAACAGTAACAGACTTATTTTTTCTCTTTTTTCCAGAGTTTTTCTGGTTTTTTTGTGGGTTTTTTCCTGTTTTTTTAATCGATCATTCAGTGATCCGACAAAAAAACAGTTACAAACTTCTTTTTTTTCTGTTTTGTATGGATCAAACAGTGATCCGACAAAAGCCACAGTAACAAAGCATTCTTGTAAAGTAATGTGATAATATTCTTACCTCTCCTATACTCACTTTAGTCGTCCTTATTCCTCGTTTCAAGCCCAAGGAGAGATCGTGGAAGAAACCACTGGACGGAACATCTCTTTTCTTTTCTTTTGTTCTGTTTTTGGCTTTTTTTCCTGTTTTTTTATGGATCAATCAGCGACCCAGCAAAAAACCGTAACAAACTTCTTTTTTTTTTTCTTTTTGTCCTGTTTTTTATGGATCAATCAGCGACCCAGCAAAAAACAGTAACAAACTTATTTTTTTCTTTTTTTTTTCTTTTTGTCCTGTTTTTTATGGATCAATCAGCGACCCAGCAAAAAACAGTAACAAATTAATTTTTTTCTGTTTTTTTTTTATTTTCTACTGGACATAGCTTCTTTCTCCTTTGTTTTTGTTTCTTTTTTTCAGTTTTTTTTTCTTTTTTTTCAGTTTTTTTTATGGATCAATCAGCGATCCAGCAAAAAAACAGTAACAGACTTATTTTTCTCTTTTTTTCCAGAGTTTTTCTGTTTTTTTTGTGGGTTTTTTCCTGTTTTTTTAATCGATCATTCAGTGATCCGACAAAAAAACAGTTACAAACTTCTTTTTTTTCTGTTTTGTATGGATCAAACAGTGATCCGACAAAAGCCACAGTAACAAAGCATTCTTGTAAAGTAATGTGATAATATTCTTACCTCTCCTATACTCACTTTAGTCGTCCTTATTCCTCGTTTCAAGCCCAAGGAGAGATCGTGGAAGAAACCACTGGACGGAACATCTTCTTTCTTTTCTTTTGTTCTGTTTTTGGCTTTTTTTCCTGTTTTTTTTTATGGATCAATCAGCGACCCAGCAAAAAACAGTAACAAACTTCTTTTTTTTATTCTTTTTGTCCTGTTTTTTATGGATCAATTAGCGACCCAGCAAAAAACAGTAACAAACTTCTTTTTTTCAGTTTTTTGTCTTTTTTTCCTGTTTTTTTATGGATCAATCAGCGACCCAGCAAAAAACCGTAACAAACTTCTTTTTTTTTTTCTTTTTGTCCTGTTTTTTATGGATCAATTAGCGACCCAGCAAAAAACAGTAACAAACTTCTTTTTTTCTTTTTTTTTTCTTTTTGTCCTGTTTTTTATTGATCAATCAGCGACCCAGCAAAAAACAGTACCAAATTAATTTTTTTCTGTTTTTTTTTTTATTTTCTACTGGACATAGCTTCTTTCTCCTTTGTTTTTGTTTCTTTTTTTCAGTTTTTTTTTCTTTTTTTTCTGTTTTTTTATGGATCAATCAGCGATCCAGCAAAAAAACAGTATTAGACTTATTTTTCTCTTTTTTTCCAGAGTTTTTCTGGTTTTTTTTGTGAGGTTTTTCCTGTTTTTTTAATCGATCATTCAGTGATCCGACAAAAAAACAGTTACAAACTTCTTTTTTTTCTGTTTTGTATGGATCAAACAGTGATCCGACAAAAGCCACAGTAACAAAGCATTCTTGTAAAGTAATGTGATAATATTCTTACCTCTCCTATACTCACTTTAGTCGTCCTTATTCCTCGTTTCAAGCCCAAGGAGAGATCGTGGAAGAAACCACTGGACGGAACATCTCTTTTCTTTTCTTTTGTTCTGTTTTTGGCTTTTTTTCCTGTTTTTTTATGGATCAATCAGCGACCCAGCAAAAAACCGTAACAAACTTCTTTTTTTTTTTCTTTTTGTCCTGTTTTTTATGGATCAATCAGCGACCCAGCAAAAAACAGTAACAAACTTCTTTTTTTCTTTTTTTTTTCTTTTTGTCCTGTTTTTTATGGATCAATCAGCGACCCAGCAAAAAACAGTAACAAATTAATTTTTTTCTGTTTTTTTTTTATTTTCTACTGGACATAGCTTCTTTCTCCTTTGTTTTTGTTTCTTTTTTTAAGTTTTTTTTTCTTTTTTTTCTGTTTTTTTATGGATCAATCAGCGATCCAGCAAAAAAACAGTATTAGACTTATTTTTCTCTTTTTTTCCAGAGTTTTTCTGTTTTTTTTTGTGGGGTTTTTCCTGTTTTTTTAATCGATCATTCAGTGATCCGACAAAAAAACAGTTACAAACTTCTTTTTTTTCTGTTTTGTATGGATCAAACAGTGATCCGACAAAAGCCACAGTAACAAAGCATTCTTGTAAAGTAATGTGATAATATTCTTACCTCTCCTATACTCACTTTAGTCGTCCTTATTCCTCGTTTCAAGCCCAAGGAGAGATCGTGGAAGAAACCACTGGACGGAACATCTCTTTTCTTTTCTTTTGTTCTGTTTTTGGCTTTTTTTCCTGTTTTTTTTATGGATCAATCAGCGACCCAGCAAAAAACAGTAACAAACTTCTTTATTTCAGTTTTTTGTCTTTTTTTCCTGTTTTTTTATGGATCAATCAGCGACCCAGCAAAAAACCGTAACAAACTTCTTTTTTTTTTTCTTTTTGTCCTGTTTTTTATGGATCAATCAGCGACCCAGCAAAAAACAGTAACAAACTTCTTTTTTTCTTTTTTTTTTCTTTTTGTCCTGTTTTTTATGGATCAATCAGCGACCCAGCAAAAAACAGTAACAAATTAATTTTTTTCTGTTTTTTTTTTTTTTTTCTACTGGACATAGCTTCTTTCTCCTTTGTTTTTGTTTCTTTTTTTAAGTTGTTTTTTCTTTTTTTTCTGTTTTTTTTATGGATCAATCAGCGATCCAGCAAAAAAACAGTAACAGACTTATTTTTCTCTTTTTTTCCAGAGTTTTTCTGTTTTTTTTGTGGGTTTTTTCCTGTTTTTTTAATCGATCATTCAGTGATCCGACAAAAAAACAGTTACAAACTTCTTTTTTTTCTGTTTTGTATGGATCAAACAGTGATCCGACAAAAGCCACAGTAACAAAGCATTCTTGTAAAGTAATGTGATAATATTCTTACCTCTCCTATACTCACTTTAGTCGTCCTTATTCCTCGTTTCAAGCCCAAGGAGAGATCGTGGAAGAAACCACTGGACGGAACATCTCTTTTCTTTTCTTTTGTTCTGTTTTGGCTTTTTTTCCTGTTATTTTATGGATCAATCAGCGACCCAGCAAAAAACAGTAACAAACTTCTTTTTTTCAGTTTTTTGTCTTTTTTTCCTGTTTTTTTATGGATCAATCAGCGACCCAGCAAAAAACCGTAACAAATTAATTTTTTTCTCTTTTTTTTTTATTTTCTACTGGACATAGCTTCTTTCTCCTTTGTTTTTGTTTCTTTTTTTCAGTTTTTTTCTTCTTTTTTTCAGTTTTTTTTATGGATCAATCAGCGATCCAGCAAAAAAAAAACAGTAACAGACTTCTTTTTTCCCAGAGTTTTTCTGTTTTTTTGTGGTTTTTTTCCTGTTTTTTTAATCGATCAATCAGTGATCCGCCAAAAAAACAGTTACAAACGTCTTTTTTTTCTGTTTTGTATGGATCAAACAGTGATCCGACAAAAGCCACAGTAACAAAGCATTCTTGTAAAGTAATGTGATAATATTCTTACCTCTCCTATACTCACTTTAGTTGTCCTTATTCCTCGTTTCAAGCCCAAGGAGAGATCGTGGAAGAAACCACTGGACGGAACATCTCTTTTCTTTTCTTTTGTTCTGTTTTGGCTTTTTTTCCTGTTTTTTTTATGGATCAATCAGCAACCCAGCAAAAAACCGTAACAAACTTCTTTTTTTTTTTCTTTTTGTCCTGTTTTTTATGGATCAATCAGCGACCCAGCAAAAAAACAGTAACAAACTTCTTTTTTTTCCTCTTTTTGTCCTGTTTTTTATGGATCAATCAGCGACCCAGCAAAAAACAGTAACAAATTAATTTTTTTCTGTTTTTTTTTTTATTTTCTACTGGACATAGCTTCTTTCCCCTTTGTTTTTGTTTCTTTTTTTCTGTTTTTTTTTCTTTTTTTTCAGTTTTTTTTATGGATCAATCAGCGATCCAGCAAAAAAACAGTAACAGACTTATTTTTTCTCTTTTTTTCCAGAGTTTTTCTGTTTTTTGTGTGGTTTTTTTCCTGTTTTTTTAATCGATCAATCAGTGATCCGACAAAAAAACAGTTACAAACTTCTTTTTTTTCTGTTTTGTATGGATCAAACAGTGATCCGACAAAAGCCACAGTAACAAAGCATTCTTGTAAAGTAATGTGATAATATTCTTACCTCTCCTATACTCACTTTAGTCGTCCTTATTCCTCATTTCAAGCCCAAGGAGAGATCGTGGAAGAAACCACTGGACGGAACATCTTCTTTCTTTTCTTTTTTTCAGTTTTTTGTCTTTTTTTCCTGTTTTTTATGGATCAATCAGCGACCCAGCAAAAAACAGTAACAAACTTCTTTTTTTCTTTTTGTCCTGTTTTTTATGGATCAATCAGCGACCCAGCAAAAAACAGTAACAAACTTCATATTTTCTTTTTTTTTTCTTTTTGTCCTGTTTTTTATGGATCAATCAGCGACCCAGCAAAAAACAGTAACAAATTAATTTTTTTCTGTTTTTTTTTATTTTCTACTGGACATAGCTTCTTTCTCCTTTGTTTTTGTTTCTTTTTTTCAGTTTTTTTTTTCTTTTTTTTCAGTTTTTTTATGGATCAATCAGCGATCCAGCAAAAAAAACAGTAACAGACTTCTTTTTTCTCTTTTTTTCCAGAGTTTTTCTGTTTTTTTTGTGGTTTTTTTCCTGTTTTTTTTAATCGATCAATCAGTGATCCGACAAAAAAACAGTTACAAACTTCTTTTTTTTCTGTTTTGTATGGATCAAACAGTGATCCGACAAAAGCCACAGTAACAAAGCATTCTTGTAAAGTAATGTGATAATATTCTTACCTCTCCTATACTCACTTTAGTCGTCCTTATTCCTCGTTTCAAGCCCAAGGAGAGATCGTGGAAGAAACCACTGGACGGAACATCTCTTTTCTTTTCTTTTGTTCTGTTTTGGCTTTTTTTCCTGTTATTTTATGGATCAATCAGCGACCCAGCAAAAAACAGTAACAAACTTCTTTTTTTCAGTTTTTTGTCTTTTTTTCCTGTTTTTTTATGGATCAATCAGCGACCCAGCAAATAACCGTAACAAACTTCTTTTTTTTTTTTTTTTTGTCCTGTTTTTCATGGATCAATCAGCGACCCAGCAAAAAACAGTAACAAATTAATTTTTTTCTCTTTTTTTTTTATTTTCTACTGGACATAGCTTCTTTCTCCTTTGTTTTTGTTTCTTTTTTTCAGTTTTTTTCTTCTTTTTTTCAGTTTTTTTTATGGATCAATCAGCGATCCAGCAAAAAAAAACAGTAACAGACTTCTTTTTTTCCAGAGTTTTTCTGTTTTTTTGTGGTTTTTTTCCTGTTTTTTTAATCGATCAATCAGTGATCCGCCAAAAAAACAGTTACAAACGTCTTTTTTTTCTGTTTTGTATGGATCAAACAGTGATCCGACAAAAGCCACAGTAACAAAGCATTCTTGTAAAGTAATGTGATAATATTCTTACCTCTCCTATACTCACTTTAGTTGTCCTTATTCCTCGTTTCAAGCCCAAGGAGAGATCGTGGAAGAAACCACTGGACGGAACATCTCTTTTCTTTTCTTTTGTTCTGTTTTGGCTTTTTTTCCTGTTTTTTTTATGGATCAATCAGCGACCCAGCAAAAAACCGTAACAAACTTCTTTTTTTTTTTCTTTTTGTCCTGTTTTTTATGGATCAATCAGCGACCCAGCAAAAAACAGTAACAAACTTCTTTTTTCTTTTGTCCTGTTTTTTATGGATCAATCAGCGACCAGCAAAAAACAGTAACAAACTTCTTTTTTTTTTTTGTCTTTTTTTCCTGTTTTTTTATGGATCAATCAGCGACCCAGCAAAAAACCGTAACAAACTTCTTTTTTTTTTCTTTTTGTCCTGTTTTTATGGATCAATCAACCCAGCAAAAAACAGTAACAAATAATTTTTTCTGTTTTTTTTTTTATTTTCTACTGGACATAGCTTCTTTCTCCTTTGTTTTTGTGTCTTTTTTTCAGTTTTTTTTTCTTTTTTTCAGTTTTTTTTATGGATCAATCAGCGATCCAGCAAAAAAAAACAGTAACAGACTTCTTTTTTTCCAGAGTTTTTCTGTTTTTTTGTGGTTTTTTTCCTGTTTTTTTAATCGATCAATCAGTGATCCGACAAAAAAACAGTTACAAACTTCTTTTTTTTCTGTTTTGTATGGATCAAACAGTGATCCGACAAAAGCCACAGTAACAAAGCATTCTTGTAAAGTAATGTGATAATATTCTTACCTCTCCTATACTCACTTTAGTCGTCCTTATTCCTCGTTTCAAGCCCAAGGAGAGATCGTGGAAGAAACCACTGGACGGAACATCTTCTTTCTTTCTTTTGTTCTGTTTTGGCTTTTTGTCCTGTTTTTTTATGGATCAATCAGCGACCCAGCAAAAAACAGTAACAAACGTCTTTTTTTCAGTTTTTTGTCTTTTTTTCCTGTTTTTTATGGATCAATCAGCGACCCAGCAAAAAAACAGTAACAAACTTCTTTTTTTTCCTCTTTTTTTCTGTTTCTTTATGGATCAATCAGCGACCCAGCAAAAAACAGTAACAAACTTCTTTTTTTCTTTTTTTTTTCTTTTTGTCCTGTTTTTTATGGATCAATCAGCGACCCAGCAAAAAACAGTAACAAATAAATTTTTTTCTGTTTTTTTTTTATTTTCTACTGGACATAGCTTCTTTCTCCTTTGTTTTTGTGTCTTTTTTTCAGTTTTTTTTTCTTTTTTTCAGTTTTTTTTATGGATCAATCAGCAATCCAGCAAAAAAAAACAGTAACAGACTTCTTTTTTCTCTTTTTTTCCAGAGTTTTTCTGTTTTTTTGTGGTTTTTTTCCCGTTTTTTTAATCGATCAATCAGTGATCCGACAAAAAAACAGTTACAAACTTCTTTTTTTTCTGTTTTGTATGGATCAAACAGTGATCCGACAAAAGCCACAGTAACAAAGCATTCTTGTAAAGTAATGTGATAATATTCTTACCTCTCCTACACTCACTTTAGTCGTCCTTATTCCTCGTTTCAAGCCCAAGGAGAGATCATGGAAGAAACCTGTGTTTCTCTTTGACTCTTTTTGGGCTGAGAGCTGATTGAGACTTTTTCACTTTTCTGTCCGAGAAATCCAATCTAAAAATCTATGAAATAAACAGAAGCATATTACAGTTTTTCTCAGTCGCTTTGGTGCATTTCTCACATCAGACTCTAAGTTCTCAAAACTATCAGTTCAACCTCCACAACATTGGGTCATTGGTGCACATCATTGCAGCAGTTTCTCCTATGAACACATTTCAAATGCTTTTGGACATGTATCAGTTACTTTCATCCAATTCGCTGCTGTTTTTTAACATTATCATTTTCTTCTGTCCTGTCAGTCAAAATGAAACATACTTATCACTTCTGAATACTCTTTCCTTATAAAACCAATAGTCCTAATTTCATCGCTTTGGTCATCACATACAAAATAATCAAGCTAATTTCATACATTCCTTTATCTTTTTTTTCCTGTAAATCTATTCTAAATTGAACAATTCATTTCAGGGGAATTTCAGCTTCACTCATGAGGAGGTGTGTGTTTTATTGTTTACATTTGTCACAGTTCTACCATAATGATAATTCTTGTATGTTTGTTCTATGTATACACATATATGTGACTGTATTTTTGTTGCACAATGCTGTTGAATTGCAAAGAGCATATGTACTAAATATGTGAAAGACATGCAGTACACAAACATACGTACAGTACATACTGTACATACATAGATACACACATACATACTGTACATATACATACATATAGTACATACATACATACATAGATACACACATACATACTGACAGAGGACCGGGAGGACGGTCAAAACCGCATGTAAAATTTGACAAAACTGAGTATCATTGACGTGACCGAGCAGCCTCAGCTTGTGCATGTGTTTCTGGATAGGTTATTACTAGCTTGGAGCTGAAGGACCACCGTGCTCGGGGGATTCTCACGGTAATGCAGACTAAACAAGCCTAAATTCATGTGGGCTACCCAGAAATTTTCCCCATAGAACTCGATGTAAGCTAAAACAGCTTGACCTCAGCTGACAGAGCACCTAAAGTTTTTACAAAAATTTGAATTTTTGGGGGGATTTTAGTGTTCCTTGTCATCCTGAACTTGTTTTCTTCTTAAATCCTTCGGCCACAAACTCTACCTCTTGGCTCCCGCTCTAACGCCGCTCTGATTGGTCAGAGTGCGGTCGAGTCCCTCTGTGCCATGGATCTATTATAATAACTGGATAGGGTTTTACTAGCTTGTAGCTGAATAACTCAAGTGCTCAGGGGATTCTCGCGGTACTGCAGACTAGACCAGACTAAATTCACGTGGGCTACCCAGAAATTTTCCCCATAGGACTCAATGCATATTAAAACAGCTCGACCTCAGCTGACAGAGAACCTACACCTTTCATAAAGGTCGGATTTTGTGGGGATTTTAGTGTCCCTTGTCATCCTGAACTTTTTTTCTTCGTAAGTCCTTCGGTTTTGTTTAAATCCACAATTTAGTGCCACAAACTCTGCTCCTCTGGCTCTCGCTCTAACTCCCGCTCTGATGAACTGCTCTGATTGGTCAGAGCGTGGCTGAGCCCCTCTGTTCCAAGCGTGAGACCCGGTGTGAGACCCACACACGCGTGTTTGGCGCAACGCATTATGGGAGATCATCCACTGCGCAGAACCGGGAGGACCAGACGATGCCCAAATACAGGCGAGTTTCCCATAGATCTTTGCGAGTTCCAGGCGACTTCCGCTAATCTTTCAGCCCCCATGCCGTCACAAAGCGCCACTGAGCACAACCATTCATTTGAATAGGGCGCCATCTTGGATTGCCGGGGCTTGCTCTGTGCACGTACATGAGAGCCACACACGACAATTTGGCATCATGGGAGCTCATACATTGCGCAGAACCAGGAGGACCAGACAATGCCCAAATAGATCAGATTCAGATTCAGTTTATTTGCCATTTGCAGTAAAAAAAACCACATTGGAATACATTAGCAAAAGTCACCAGTGTGCACAGACAAATACAGACATAAAACAACATTAAAAGACAAAAATAAAACAAATAAAACAGTAAACAAATGTCACTGTGAAATCGATCGACTAAAACAGTTTCAAAACAAGTGCAAATCATTAAAGTGCTCTGTTCACACTGATAACAGCTTGTGGATAAAAACTGTTAGCGTAATGAGATGTCCTGCATCTCAGAGAGCGATATCTTCTGCCAGAGGGAAGAAGCTGGAACATGGCTTTCCCAGGGTGGCCAGAAGAGTCATTGACAATCCTAAGAGCTTTGTTTTAAAGTCTGGATTTATAAAGAACCTCCAGAACAGGAAGCTCACAGCCCACGGTCCTCTTTGCAGAGCGGAGCACCTTGTTTAAAGCTCTCTTTTCTTTATCTGTGATGTTTCCATACCACACAGACACAGAACCAACAAGTAAACTCTCAATGGTGCAGCGATAAAAGTTAAGCAGAATCTTAGAGTTAGTGGTAAATTCTCTAAGTTTACGCAAAAAGTAGAGACGCTGACGAGCTTTCTTAACGACTTGGTCAGTGTTTTTAACCCATTTCAGGTCGTTAGACAGAGTTAGACCCAGAAACTTGCACTCCTCTACGATCTGCACTCGGGAGTTGTCGATTATGACAGGCAAATGAGAACTATTGCGACTGAAGTCGTAGACCAGTTCACATGTTTTGGATGCGTTCAACTGGAGGTTGTTAGTTTTACTCCACTGAACCACATTTTGTATCTCTGCTCTATAAGAGGATTCATCATTGTTATTGATGAGACCGGTGATGATCAAGTTTGAGTCAGAGGAGGACACACAATCATGAGTGTACAAAGTAAAAAGCAAAGGACTCAAAATACATCCCTGAGGAGAACCAGTGCTCACGGAAACAACATCAGAAAAACAGTCATTGATTTTCACTCTCTGAGATCTCTCAGTTAAAAAGCTAAAAATCCATTTACACATGGCAACACTTAGACCGAGAGACATGAGCTTTTCAATCAGTTTACCTGGAACAAGGCAGTTAAAAGCAGAGCTATAATCGATGAAAAGCATTCTCGCGACAGATTTACTAGTGTCCAAGTGACTGTAGACAGAGTTCAGAGCAAAGGAGATGGCATCCTCCACACTCCTGTTCTGTCTGTAAGCAAACTGGAGCGGGTCAACACTCACAGGGATCTGGCTCTTAATGAAGTCCAGCACAAGCCGCTCAAAAGTTTTCATAAGAACAGACGTGAGGGCCACAGGACGATAGTCATTCAGGCATGTCACAGGAGTTTTCTTAGGAACTGGAATGATGGTCGACTCTTTAAAGCAGTTCGGCACAGTACAGTTCCTTAGCGACAGGTTGAAAATGTCTGTTAGCACAGGGGAAAGTTGCTCACAGCACAGTTTCAGGACACGAGGAGGGATGCCGCCCGGGCCTGGGGCTTTCCGGACTGTGGTCCTGGACAAGACATGCCTGACTTCCTCCTGAGTCACGGTGACGGTACCTTGATTGAAACACTCAGGGAATACAGTAGGACAGGCATCAGCGGATTCAAAGCGACAGTAGAACGTGTTCAGCTCGTTTGGCAGACCTTGGCCGACAGATGCAATTTTCCCAGCGCTAGGTTTCCACGATGTGATGGCTTTAATACCGTTCCACATGCGCCGAGGGTCATCTTCCTCAAAATAACTCTTTAACCTGTCCCCATAACTGCGCTTTGCAGATTTAATAGAACGTTTAAATGAGTAACAGGATAGCTTATAAGCAACTGTATCATTTGATTGAAACGCCAACGCACGCTCATGAAGTTTCAGTTTCACTTCTGCGTTCATCCAAGGGTTTTGACTAAAATGTTCTTTAATTACCTTCTGTGGGACACAACAGTCAATACAGAAGCGTATGTATCCAGACACCGCGTCACAAAATTCATTGACGTCCTCTGACTGAAATACAGACCAGTCCGTAGCATCAAAACAACCTTGTCTCCTCACACAAACACTGCACAGTGCGAGAGGTTGGTTTATGTTCCCTGCTCCTCTGAGTATACGAAGGAAGAAGGAGAACAGAGGAGTGGTCAGACTTTCCAAAAGGAGGTCTGAGACTGGACCTGTAAGCTCCCTTCACGTTACTGTAGCAGTGATCCAGAACATATGCTCCTCTTGTAGCTTGAGTCACATGTTGGTAAAAGTTCGGGAGTACAGTCTTTAAATTACATTTATTGAAATCCCCAGCAACAATGATGACTGCGTTAGGATGAGCACACTCATGTTTGTGAAGGATCTGGCTCATCAGATCCCCCTGTAGGGCTATCTTTGTAATCCGCACGTTGGTGAATGTAAACCAGCACATAAAAATATCACTGAAAACACACGGTAAGAAAAAATAAGCAATGGCCAGACTCAGTGGAAACGCTGTCCGTGAAAAGAGTCGCTCGGTCTTACTCACGTTAGTTCAATTGATTTCTGACAGCTAAATAATCAGAATATATAGCTACCACCACTAGCAATAAACCTTATTTTAATTCCATAGAATCCATAAAATGTGTGCATGGTTCTGATATTCCTTTATTTCCTGAGATATGAATTAATAAAGTTGACAAAATATGAGCCAGAAGTGGGCCACAGATAGTCCTGGACTCTGATAAAAAATGAGTCCGGATATCCGCGCGGCATTCCCGCGCGGGTTTAATGACGGTCGCCGCGAGGTGATATTTACCGGGTAAACAGCTCACTTATTACTGCGCATTACGGTGAAAGCGGCATCTCTCCAGCTGTTGCGGTACGGAGATATAATCCGACGAACTTAATAGCAAAATACACGTAAGTAACCGGGATTATAGGAAAACCACACCGACACCACATACATCTAAGACTAATAAGCTTTAGAATGATGGTAATATTTGAATCATGTCACGGTTGTTTGACCCGCGGAACTAGTGAATAAAGTTGAAAAACCGCCGCGCTTATCACACACGCTGCTCTGCGCCGAAGCGGCAGGCCAATTCCAATAGCGAGTCCACTTTTCAGGGGGTAGAAACGCGAGTCACGTTGGCCCAAACATTCGCCCAATCCTTTGGTTGGACTAATCCATTTTACATGTTAACAAGGGTGTTTGGTTAGTTTAACATGTTTAAAGCTCGAGTCTGTAACTTTAGTCTCATACATACACATGCTTTAAAGCTGAGGCTGTAACTTTAGTCTCGTAAATAACACATAACCACAAGGGGGGTGGCGGGGTCTGTAACGGTAGTCGCATAAATAACATTTTAAAGCTCGGTCTGTAACTTTAGTCTCATAAATAACATGTTTAAAGCTCGGGTCTGTAATTTTAATCTCATAAATAACATGTTTAAAGCTCGGGTCGGTAACTTTAGTCCTCATAAATAACATGTTTAAAGCTGAGTCTGTAAATTTAGTCTCGATAAATACATGTTTAAAAGCTGAGGGTCTGAACTTTTCGTCTCATAAATGAAGCATGTTAAAGCTCGGGTCTGTCAACTTTAATTCTCATAAATAACATGTTTAAAAAGCTCGGGTCCTGTAACTTTAATCTCATAAATTAACATGTTTAAAGCTCGGTCGTAACTTAAATCTCATAAATAACATGTTTAAAAAGCTCGGTATGGAACTTAATCTCAGAAATAACATTGTTTAAAGCCCCCCCCCTCGGGGTCTGTAACTTTAATCTCATAAATAACATGTTAAAGCTCGGGTCCTTGTAACTTTAATCTCATAAATACAAGTTAAAAGCTCGGGCTGGTAACTTTAATCGCATAAATAACAGGTGTAAGCTCGGGTCTGTAACGTTAATCTCATAATACCATGTTTAAAGCTCAGGGTCCCTGTAACTTTAATCTCATAAATAACATGTTTAAAAGCTCGGGTCTGTAACTTTAATCTCATAAATAACAATTTAAAGCTGAGGTCTGTAACATTATCTCATAAATAACATGTTTAAAAGCTCGGTCAGTAACATTAATCTCATAACTAACATGTTTAAAGCATGAGGTCTGGTAACTTTAGTCCTCAAATTAACACAAGGTTAAAGCGCGCTGAGGTCTGTAACTTTAATTCTCCATAAATAACATGTTTAAAGCTCGGTCCTGTAACTTTTAATCTCATAAATAACACATTGTTTAGAGCTGGAGGTACTGTAACTTTAGTCTCATAAATAACACATGTTTAAAAAAGCTAGGTCTGTAACTTTTAGTCTCATAAATAACATGTTTTAAAAAGCTGAGGGCTGTAACTTTAGTCTCATAATTAACACATGTTTAAAGCTAGGTCTGTAACTTTAGTCCTCAAAAATATCACATGTTAAAAGCTGAGGACTGTAACTTTAGTCTCATTAATAACATGTTTAAAGCTGGGGTCTTAACTTTATTCTCATTAATAACCAATGTTAAAGCTGGGGTCCTGAACTTTTTGCTCCGGCTTCAATTTCTTGATATTTGGAGCCAAACCCGAATGGATTACTTTACTATCGCATTCGCCGCAATTGCCAAACTACACGTACTTAGGGAAATAATAATTGACCGGAGTTTTCAGATGGCTAAGGCCAGGCTAATATTGTCTGACATAGTGGAAAAAGTGCAAATCTTCTTAGAAAGTGAGCTGTCTGAGCGATGCCAACAGTGACTTGTAAACAGAGACGCACATTTTTAATAGTAGGCTTTCCCTCTGGAGTGGGTGGTTCTAAAATTTGGGAAAATCCTCCTAAAGGAACTTCAAGCAGCCAAACAGCAATCCCGAATGGTGCGCACACACACACAAACACCTGTTTGAGGTGTGAATATTGTTTTGTTGATATTCATGTTTGTTTACACTATGTGAAGTTAGGCCCTGTTTACAGTTGGCTATCAGATTGGCCTTTCGTTTACACGGCGACTCCTCTAGAGTGAAACAAAATGAATTCGCTACATGGTGGGGGCTCTATCGCAGCCGTATTTTATATTGGTGTTTTAATGATGTGGTTACATACATAAAATATAGTTACATATGTAGGCCTATACATTTTGTTTCTTCACAAAAGTCCCTTTAGTGAGAGTTATGGTCTTTACGAAACAGCCTTGTCAAATGGTGTAAATGGTGTAACCAGATTTTAAAGTTGAAAAAATATGATGTCCAAAAAATAGAGACTAGTGATCGACTGTCAATCTTTACTGATGTAAACTAAGATGATTTATGCTTTTTAAATTAGTTTGGTCAACAAAGTATTTAGAAAATGAATGTGTTCCGCAGTACGTTTCCAGCTTTGAGTGGTTAAAATGATTAATATTCAGAATTGGATATTATCAAATAATTTATTTTCAATGGTCTGCTTGCAACAATAATCAGTTATTTCCATCTGTGCTCTTATCTTCACTTAAAGTATGTTAATACTACTATATTTTTTATTCACTTTTTTGGTTACACCACTTTATTTGCGTCCAATCATATCGCAGAGGGGCACAAGTGAAAATATAGTTTAAAAAAATAGGGAACATGCATAACTTAAAATTAGACACCCTAACCAACATGGTATGAGGTGTTGTATTAAGCAATCAAAAGATTTTTTAAATGTATATGGTCTTGCCAACCCTTATTTGTCCTCTCTGTGTGTGTTGCATGTGAACTACTGAGTCTGAAATAGGGGTGCAGGATTTATGGCTGCTGCAGTGGAGAGAGTTCATGTAGTGGAGGGGTGGTAATTGCAATCACTTCTCAGCAAGAGGGTCCTGGTTCAAATCCTGGTCAGAACAGGGCCTTTCTGAGTGGCGTTTGGATGTTGTCACTGTGTCTGAGTAGGTTTGCTCCGCATGCTCCGGTTTCCCCTACCACTAAAATCATGTGCAATATGCAAAAATCCTTCAACACTGCACCTGACCTACCCAAGCATCAACATCTGGAGATGGGGTGACCACTGCTCTTAGACTCTGGCAATGGACAAAAGACTAAAACCTCAGTTTTGTCCTCCTGGTTCTCATGGTGGGGGAAGTTTTCTGCCATCCAGGATTTCAGTTCTAAAATGCAGTTAAAAAGACCATCCATTGGCCTGGTGTCATCAGGATACATGGAGATGTACAGCTGTGAATCATTTGCAGAACTGTGAAAGTTAATTCTCCTGATGACACCGCCAAGACGGAGCATGTACAAGTTAAAAAGGACTGCACTTAGTTTTCACAACACGTTACCATGGTGATGACAGACACTCCCCTTTCTGTGTCAATTGGAAAATCATAAAACCTCTCAAATTCACAGCCTTGGTTGTTTCATCGACAGGACTCAAAGTTGCTCCAGATCATCTAAACAAGAGTATAGCATCAAAAGTTAGCTTTGAAATGTTGATCAGGTGTAAAACAACTAATAACAGTTAAAAATTAAATTAATACAGGCAATGATTTTAAAATATATAATTTGATTTTGTAAAAATGATAAAATACTCTAAAAAGGATCCGTGCCTCAAAATAAAATGGTCAATACAACATTTTTAAAACTCCTAGAAAAATCTTTAAGGGGGGGTTCCTGCTACTTGCCTGGACTCCACTCGCTTGCCCCCAGTTTAAGCCCAGGGCATAGTAGAGATGAGCCCAGACTCTCTGCTCCAGCCAGGCTGTTCCTCTGTGTCTTGGTCCCAGCTTATACTCAGCTTTACCGGGCGTTGTATTAAGAGGCCTGCTCTGTTGGGCAGGCGTCCGATTCAAACCAGCGGCTGGTGTTCAATGGGCGCATGTGCCACCATGGGGACCGAAAGATGAGCGGAACTCGCCCATATTTGGGCATTGTCTGGTCCTCCTGGTTCTGCGCAATGTATGAGCTCCCATGATTCCAAATTGTCGTGTGTGGCTCTCATGTACGTGCACAGAGGGACTCGACCGCACTCTGACCAATCAGAGCGGCGTTAGAGCGGGAGCCAACAGGTAGAGTTTGTGGCCGAAGGATTTAAGAAGAAAACAAGTTCAGGATGACAAGGAACACTAAAATCCCCCCCAAAATTCCGATTTTTGTAAAAACTTTAGGTGCTCTGTCAGCTGAGGTCAAGCTGTTTTAGCTTACATTGAGTTCTATGGGGAAAATTTCTGGGTAGCCCACATGAATTTAGGCTTGTTTAGTCTGCATTACCACGAGAATCCCCCGAGCACGGTGGTCCTTCAGCTCCAAGCTAGTAATGCCCTATCCAGAAACAAATGCACAAGCTGAGGCTGCTCGGTCACGTCAATGATACTCAGTTTTGTCAAAAGTTACATGCTGTTTTGACCGTCCTCCCGGTCCTCTGTGCACCCTGGTCCACCCTGAGACCTGGTTCTCTTACTATACTAACTAATCCGAGGGCCATTAGATGCCGCTTGCGGCTTTCATTATTTTTGCTTTTATTATTCATGAAACACAGTGTTAATTCCGCTATCTTCACCCTTTATTTATGCCGTTGTAGTGACACTGTCAAGATAAAAATCAAGATTAGGATTAAGCTCTTTTATTCATCCCACAGTGGGGAAATGTAGTGTTGCCTCCAAGGTCCCAGAACAGTATGAGTTGTGAGCAGAGATCAGTGTGTAGAGACCAATTTGAATGATCAGTAGAGTTTGTAAAATGACGCCAGTTCACCTCAGGGTGGCGCTGTTTGCTCTGCGAAAGCCTCTTTCAAGCGCCTCTTGTATTCTCCTCACGTATGTATTCGCACCGGCTGTCCCGGGGCGTCTTAATATATGTTCTTACAGACATAATTTGCATATGATGGACATCTTTGTTTTGCTGCACGTAAAATGTATTCTTTTCACCCCGTTTCTCATTGGATCTCATGTTCATATCAAAAACACGCTCTGCGCACGTGCCCTTTGTTGTCAGGTGCGCGTTGCTAAGATCATCAGTTGCTAAGGGCATCTTTTAAAACAGCGCATCTTTTGAATCGGTGCAAACCGGTGCAAACCGGTTTGGCTGCTGCACAAACTTTTATTGCACAAACTTCACTCGAGGATTTCTTCCACCAGGAAACATCACTGCTGACCAGTGACACACAGACCGCTCCTGACCACCTGCCTACCACCTGACGACCACCTGCTGACCCTCTTCTGTTCGGACTGTGACACTGTGTTGACCACAAAACGTGAGCTTTTCCACTTTCCCTGTTCAGTCCCTATGGGTTTGGCCCGTGTTACTCAGACACACAGTCACTTGGATCTAAGTTAAAGTAGGTTTATGTAAGTTTAGACAAAGGAATATAAGTGCTCTTGTGCTGTGAGTTCCTGTCATATAGTTCCTGTACGTGTAAACCAATTAGTATAAAGTATGCTAGCTTAAAATAGATCAAGTGCTAAAGTTACATGAAACCACTGCCCCGCTGCTGGAACAGTCCATTACAACTGCTCACTCATTTAAAGCTGGGGTACCTTACTTTTATAACACAAAATAGATAGATATTTTATTGATCCCCGTAGGAGAATTCAGGTGTCCAGCAGCAGAAGACTCATCCAAGTCTGTTGTACAGTCTGACAGCCAAAGGAAGATAAGATAAAATACAATAAGATAGACTTAATTTCACACTGGAGAAATGTATATGTGACATTTGGCACAGATAAAATCACTCAGATTGTGCAAAAAACAAAAGTGTGCAACCTTTTTAGACTACAGAGTCCAGGGAGCAGCCCACAGCCGAGCTGGCACAGAGCCTTAAAGGTGGAGGCGACTTTGGCCCTTCTTGTAGGGCAGCCATTCCCAAACTCAGTAACACCGAGGCCCCCTTAAAAATATGACGGGTCTGCGTGGCCCCCCAAAATAATAACCAAGAAGACAACATTAAGAATAGGCTCTTCTGGTTATTTTATTTTGGGGAAATAGCCTCTGCTACAAACATTGTAATACAAAAATGATTACAGTGGATTATTCAAGTCAAATAATGAACACAAATATTTTAATATTACAAACAAAACATTATAAATTTAACATTAAATAATTATATTATTATTATTTTTTTTTTATGACCTCCCGCGGCCCCCCTGCAGTACCCTCGCGGCCCACCAGGGGGCCGCGGACCCCACTTTGGGAGACACTGTTGTAGGGCATTGGTGTTGATGGGACCAGTCCAGTTTATTGTTATTGTGAACACCTAGGTACTTGAAGCTGTCCACCAGCTCAATGTCCTCCCCCTGGATGTTCAGTGGTGTATGGGAAAGTGGTTTTCTCCTAAAGTCGATTACCATCTCCTTGGTCTTACTGGTGGCATCTCTTTTAGGTGAACAATATGGATTTTTAGGCAAAAATGTCTAAGTGGTGTAACCCAAAAAATGTTTGCAAAAACTTCCCCTTACTTAAAAATGGCAAAATTCTTTTTTTATTTTTTATTTAACACCATGTGATACAGATTCCATAAAAAACATAAATTACTATGTACAACATAGTAGTGCAGAATATATTGGTGCGGGAGTGGGGGGGGGGGGGCATTTTTAAGGCATCCAGAGCATGAAACAAAGAAAACAAAATACTTAATAAAAATAAAATAACGAGCAAGTACTGTCGTGGAAATATGTTGGTGCTAATGTGTAAGTGTGGGTGTTAATGTAGGTGGTAATGTATTTGAGTGTTTGTGTATATGTATGAATGTATGATTATATATGTCTGAAGAAGAAATAGAAAAACAGAACAATAACAGTAAATAAAACAAAAATAATGAGTGCTGCCACTTTGTATTTGTATTTGTATTATTTGTATTTTTTCATTTATTTATTTATTTATATTTTAGTGCGTGTCTAATGCATTAAAAACATGCAAGGTTTTTTTTTTAGTCCTGTCACTGTTGGGTCTCCTCTAGCAATAGCAGGGCCACTTCCTTGTTTAGTCTTGTTTCTTGTGTATGTTGTGTGTATTGTATGTGTGTGTTGAGCGTGGCTTATGTTATGCATTAAAAATCCAGGGTTCTGTGGAAGGTCTGCGCTCCAGGGGAATCACCTCTAGAGCGCATGCTCCCCTCCTGAATGGCCTGATCTAGTAGGTGTGAGTCTGTTGTTGGTTTTTATCATTTTTCCAGTTTTGGTTTGGTAAAAAAGAGCTTTGGTTACTGTGGTGACAGGGTTAGCAGCATAATACTAATGGTGTTAGGATTCTCGTGTGTGTGTGTGTGTGTGTGTGTGTGTGTGTGTGTGTGTGTGTGTGTCAGTCAGTGGATAGTGGGGGGACTTCCAAACACTAGTGATTAGTCTATGGTGATATTGAGGTATTTGATGAAGGGTGACCAAGTTTCCGTGAAGGACAGTACGTTATCATCCTGAGATGATGGGTGATGTGAGGTGATGTGATGGGTGAGGGAGTTGATCCAGTGGTTGATACTTATTGAGTTTTTGGTTTTCCAGTTTAGTAAGATTATCTTCTTGGCGATAGCTAGAGATGTCAGAAGGCATTTTGTGTATCTGGTAGGTATGGGGCTGGTAGAGGTGGCGCTCAATAGACACAGAGATGGGGAGAGCGGGACTCTGCAGCTCAGGAAAAATGGCAAAATTCTTAACAATTTAGTTTGTAAAACAGTCTGGCATAATATCTAACTATTTATATTAATGATAGATGTAAATATATTCTTCAGTTTGGTTCGACCTTTTTTGTCGGAATGGGCTCTATGCACTTCCGCGTTATAGCTACAACCCCACTTCACTTCCTGTTCGCGGGAAACGGCTTGAGTTTCACTGGAGTTCAGCAGTGGTTTACACGAGTTTCCCAAATAATGCTCAAACGGGAATTAAACTGTGAGGATACTGGGCATTTTTGGGACACAACAGTGCTCTTTGATTGTGCTGTCATTGTGTTTTTGTAAAGTTTAAAAATCGCTCTGAGTGGCCACACTCAAAGCTCTACCTCAGAGAGAAAGCACAGCGACACTTTTGGGTCAGTCTCACAGCTGAATGTATCAATCTAATTACTAAAAAACTTCACTAAAACTCACCTAAATGCCATAGGATAGCATAGGCAGGAAGTGAACGGGCTGATCTGCGTTAACAGGAAATGACGTCACGCCTCCCCGTGCATATAGCCCATACAGGAATTTTGAAAGTCAAGCTTACTTCACTTAATGTCAAGGTGGTGTAATCGGCATTCAGGCGGCCATTTTGCTCATAATTCAAAAGAATATTAAATGACAGTAAGTTACAGTACATCTGGCAGCAGGACCCCTGATGACATTACAGGCCGCATGTCAAGGCCAGTATCTCTCCTCAAAATATGAAATAATTTGACATATTTCAGACATGAGGATGTATACAATCGTTTACATGTCAAATGGTATGCCCCATGAAAACCGTAAATAATTGATTTATAATGTATAAACAAATATCAAGTAGAAAATGTTTAACAGATTACACAAAGACTATGTGTTCATGGAGTAGTCCATGTTGATGCCTGAATAAAATGATTTAAAAATGAAACGTCTAACGGTGTAACCGGTTACACCATTTGACTCTTACTATAGACCTTTCTATTTGAGGTAAACTTTAATGGATGACACCCACAATTATCCATATTACAAGTCCAATAATTACATGTGAACACTAAATAACACGAAAATATGTTAATTCTGTTTGAAGTGACAGGGAAAGGCTGAGGAGTGATACTAAATTAAAAGCTATCAATGTCTATATGGTCTTACCATATACCAAAGTACACATTTCTTTTGGTACTAATTCTCCATTCAGCTCCGTTAACAGGTGGGAGGGGTTAACTCCTTTTGCAGATTGAAACGATTGGATCTGAGTTTACCGTAATGCGCCCGAGTGAGTCGCTAGCCTTTAGTATTTAGCCTAGCTTTAGTCGTCTCCTTTGCCTTTGACGGAGCCCGTGGGGAGTAGAGCCACAACATCTTGGTAGCAATGACATTTGTTAAACATTCTAAAAACATAGGAATTTTGACCAATACCTCTGCGATTGACAAGACCCTTTACCGATCTAAACCCTTCTATGCAAAAGAGCCTCTGAATTTTACTTGTTATTGATCTGAATAATAGTAATCTTCCACTCCAAAAGTCAAACATTCTGACACATTTAGTGTCAAATTCCAACATTTCCTGTGTTCCGGGTCAACACAGCATTTTAACACGTTTAAAACCATGAGGCCGCAGTGGGAAAAGCCTAATACTGAATTAGATGTTTATTTGTACCAGTGACTGTGGGAATAACAACCCATTCAAAATGTGTCGAACGTGTAAATGTAAGAACGCAGCTGTAATAAAAACCTTAAATAATTCCAGTCTTGCAGTAGCACTCTCTCAGGATATGAGTTTTACTATCAGGCTGGAAGCATGAGAGAATTGTTTCAATGTGCCAGTACAAGGAGATATCAATAAGCTCTGAGACTTAACCAACAAGGTCCTCCTGTGGACTCACCACCTGCAGAGGGTCAGTGAGGGGCTGGTGCTATGAGACTTGGATGGCATCTCTGACTGCCACCCCCCTGACCCAGAAATGGATTAAAGGGTAGAAAATGGATGGATGGATGGACTTAACCAACAAGTCATCGAAACAGAAATTAATAAGTCCAAAATAATTTAGATAAAAAAAGTATTTTTCATTTGTTAATTTTGTCTTGTCCATGTCTTTAAATATGCACCATAAGAACATTGTGTTTACATTAGCATTTCACCATTTCCGGAAATGGTGAGTGTGACACATGTAGTAGTAGCAGCAGCAGCAGTAGAAGTATTTGAATAGATTTAGAAAGAAATCTAACATGGCACAGTCTCAGGTTAAAACATTTTTTACAAAACTAGAAGCAGAACTTACTATTATAGCCATCCATCGATCCATTTTGTACCCTTTAATCCATTTCTGGGTCGGGGGGGATAGCAGAGATTCCATCCAGTGCACATAGCACCAGCCCCTCACTGATGGCAAGGCAAGTTTATTTATATAGCACAATTCATACACAAGGCAATTCAAAGTGCTGAACAAAACAAGAAAGCATTTAAATCATAAATTATCACAGAACATTAAAAAGAAAGATAAAAATATAAAATCCCTCAGTTGTATGCACAGTTAAACAGAACGGTCTTTAACCTGGTTTTAAACATTGTCAGAGAGGAGGCCTGTCTCACATCTTCAGGAAGACTGTTCCAGATTTTAGCAGCATGAATCTGAAAAGCAGCCTCCCCATGTTTAGTTCTGACTCTGGGCACTAACAGGAGTCCAGTCCCTGTGCTCCTCAGAGTCCGGGCTGGTTCATATGGGACTAACATGTCACTAATATATTTTGGTGCGAGGCTATGGAGAGACTTGTACACAAGCAGAGCTGTTTTAAAGTCTATTCTCTGAGCCACAGGAAGCCAGTGCAGAGACCTGAGAACTGGACTAATGTGGTCGTACTTCCTGGTTCTAGTCAGGACTCGAGCTGCTGCATTTTGAATGTACTGCAGCTGTTTTACAGCCTGTTTGGACAGACCTGTGAGCAGGCCATTGCAGTAGTCTAACCTACTGGAGACAAATGCATGGATAAGAATCTCCAGGTCTGCTTTAGACACTATGTTTTTGATCCTGGCAATGTTTTTTAGATGGTAAAAAGCTGCTGATGTTACTGATTTGATGTGGCTATTAAAATTTAAGTCTGAGTCCAGTATTACCCCTAGATTTCTGACCTTGTTTGAAGGTTTTAGGGAGAGAGACTGTAGGTGACAGATGACGCTCTCTCTTTGTTTCTGGGGACCAAAGACAATCATTTCAGTTTTGTCTGCGTTTAGCTGAAGGAAGTTGTTTTGCATCCACTCACTGATCTGTTGGATACAGTGAAGGAGTGAGTCCACTGGTCCATGTTCTCCTGCAGTCAGTGAGACATAGATCTGAGTGTCGTCTGCATAGTTATGATAGGAAACTTTGTAACTGCGTATTAACTGACCTAACGGCAGCATGTAGAGATTGAACAGAAGAGGTCCCAGGATCGACCCCTGTGGGACTCCACAGGTCAGGGCCATATGATCTGAGACACAGTTTCCAATCTCCACAAAGTACTTCCTGTCTTCAAGGTAAGACCTAAACCAACTTAGGGCGGTGCCAGTGACGCCAACCCAGTCCTCTAGTCTCTGTAAGAGGATCTCATGGTCGACGGTGTCAAAGGCAGCACTTAGATCTAACAAGATTAAGATTGAGACTTTGCCTGCGTCAGTGTTCAGCCGGATATCGTTTGTAACCTTAACGAGTTTAGTCTCAGTGCTGTGGTGGGGTCTAAAGCCGGACTGAAACATATCAAATGAGTTGTTGATTATAAGAAATCTAGTAAGCTGTAGGTAGACAACTTTCTCAAGGACTTTCCCCATAAATGGCAGATTTGAGATGGGACGATAGTTGTTAAGTACCGTAGCATCGAGACTGCTCTTTTTTAGCAAGGGCCTGATGACTGCAGTTTTCAGGGCCTTTGGGAATATTCCAGAATGAAGGGACATGTTTATTATCTGTGTGAGTGAAGGTAACAGACTGCTCAGAACAGACTTCAGAAATCTAGTGGGCAGTACATCCAAGCTGCATGTGGAGGAGCTCAAACTGGAGATTATCTCTTGGACAGTTTTATCATTTACAGGTGCAAAGTGAGTTAGCTCAGAGAGCCTTTCTGGCTGTTGGATGGTTATCTGTGGATTGGAGACAATGGCGTTTTTGATGCCTTGAACCTTGTCATTGAAAAAATTAGCAAACTCATTGCATTTACGTTTGGAAGTAAGCTCTAATGGCATTTGAACAGGGGGGTTTGTTAATCTATTAACTGTTGAGAACAGAACACGCAGATTGTTGCTGCAGCCTTCAATCATTTCAGAAAAATACCTTTCTCTCGTACTACGTAGCACCCGGTTAAACTCGCACAACTTATCTTTGAAGATCTCGTAATCTACCTGGAGGTTGGACTTGCGCCACTTCCGCTCGGCCCTCCGGCACTTTCTCTTTTGTGCCCTGATCGAGTCTGCTTTAGCCCACGGCGCCTTCTGCTTATTTTTCACTATTTTAACCTTCACAGGGGCAACGGTATCCAGAACATTCAAAACACTAGAGGTGACAGAGTTAAACAGTTCATCTACAGTAGAATACGATGCATTCTCAAAGTTTATCATTTCCATAAATAGTTCACTCGTATTTTCATTTATGTGCCTTCTTCGAACAGTTGCAGAGTCCACTGGTGGTTTGTTAGTGAAACACATGTAAAAAAAAAACACAGAAATGATCCGAAAGAGCAACATCGACCACGTTTACATTTGAAATATTCACCCCCTTTGTAACTAACAGATCTAGAGTGTGCCCTCTGCTGTGGGTGGGGCCACTTACGTGCTGAGTGAGATCAAAGGATTCAAGTACAGAACTCAGCTCATTTGCATTTCTGTCATCAACATTATCCACATGAATATTAAAATCACCTGTAATAACCAAACTATCAAAATCTGTGCATACAACTGAAAGCAACTCGGTAAAATTATCAATAAAACTGTGACATGACTGCGGTGGCTTGTATAGGACAACGAAGAGTATTGGAGGAGATTGTTTTTGTTGTATTTTAAAAGACACATATTCAAAAGATGGAAACTTCCCAAGAGACATTCTATGGGAGACAAAGTGGTCTCTAAAAATGGCAGCTAAGCCTCCTCCTTTTTTGTTTTCCCGTATTTCAGATTCAAACTTGAAATTTGGTGGTGATGCTTCTATTAAAACTGCATTTTCAGAATTTTGGTCAAGCCAAGTTTCAGCCATGAACATAAGATCAAGATTATGAGAACAAATAAAATTATTGATTAAAAAAGACTTGTTACAAAGAGATCTGACATTAAGCGTAGCAAGTTTCAAAGTTTCAGTATCAGCGGTTGCGGTCGGCTGATTCTTATACGGAACAAGAATTAGATTTTCCAGATTAGACTGATTAACTCCAGATGTTTTTCTGTAATGTATTCTTTGTGTTATCACTAAGGGAATGGCACAGGTGGCTTCATGACAGGGCCCCAGCCGGGTCTCTCCTCTAACTAGACTGCCAGTGGCTGCGAAGCAGAGACCCTGTGCATCCTAGTGTTTAGAGAAAAGAGGGGAAGGGGAAGGCAGGGGAGGAGGATGGAGAGGTGGGTGGCTTTTGGGTGTTGAACGAGGGGGGCAGGGAGGTGGAGGGGTTTTAGGTGATGGGTTAGGGCCGGGGTGGGCTGAGGCAGAGGTTTTGGATGTTGAACGAGGGGGAAGTGGGGGTGGAATGGTCATGAGGTTAGGGGAGGGACTGGCTGAGGTGGTTTTTGTAGGTGAATTGGAAACCCTAGGTGGTTTTGGAGGTACATATGGGGAGTGGTTTAGCATGTTGGACAGGACTCTAGATCGAGCTAATATGGGTGTGAGAGGAATAGTCTTCATCGCCGATTTTATTAGCCCTGCAGAGTGTTCAGGTAGGTCTAACAGTGAAGGCGGGGATGAAAAACAAAGGGAGGTGTCCCCATTCTCTCTTGATGGAGTGGACGTGGCAGGGGGGGGACCCAAGACAGGTCCATGGGAGGTGGCGAGGGAGTCTTTGATGGAGGGGCAGGTGGTTGAGGAAACCCCAGCACAGGCCTGTCTGCTGTAGGCTGGGGTGAGGATGGGGGTGACTTCAGAGGCGCTGTAGATGAAGAAGGCGTGGCTGCTTTGGAGCAGGCTGGGGATGAGGATGTTGGTGGTGGTGGTCGTGCTGCTGGTGCTGCTACTGGTGATGATGCAGCTGCTGCTGGTGATGATGCAGCTGCTTCTGATGACAGTGGAGGTGTTGAGATCCTGTCGAGGTGGTGGTGGTGTTGAGATCCTTCGAGGTGGTGGTGGTGTTGAGATCCTTTGAGGTGGTGGAGGTGCAGAGACTTTTGGAGTCGGCTTCCTCCCTTTCGATGGCTGCACGCGCTGCGCAGGCTGAGGTCTCAGGGCAAAAGAAAGGTTATCCATCAACACTTTTACTCCGTAAGTGTTCAGATGTGGCCCTTTCCCTTCAAAAAGCTCATGCCTATTCCAGAACAGATTAAAATTCTCAATGAAGGCAAGTCCTCTGCGTGAACATTCGTTGAGTAGGAAAGTATTTAGCTGATACAGACGACTGAATTTCATTTGCTTACCGTCCACATTTGGTAGTGGGCCACTGATAACGATTTTTACGTCCATTTTAGCAAGGTCGTCCAATAAGAGAGAATAATCCCGTTTCAACTTTTCACTTGTGTTGTCATAGACGTCTACTGCCCCCACGTGGATCAACAATCCAGTAGACTCAGTCCTGTAGACCCAGGACTGAGGCTGCAGACCCAGGACCGAGGCTGTAGACCCAGGACCGAGGCTGTAGACCCAGGACTGAGGCTGTAGACCCAGGACTGAGGCTGTAGATCCAGGACTGAGGCTGTAGACCCAGGACTGAGGCTGTAGACCCAGGACCGAGGCTGTAGACCCAGGACTGAGGCTGTAGACCCAGGACTGAGGCTGTAGACCCAGGACTGAGGCTGTAGACCCAGGACTGAGGCTGCAGACCCAGGACCGAGGCTGTAGACCCAGGACTGAGGCTGTAGACCCAGGACTGAGGCTGTAGACCCAGGACTGAGGCTGTAGACCCAGGACCGAGGCTGTAGACCCAGGACCGAGGCTGTAGACCCAGGACTGAGGCTGTAGACCCAGGACTGAGGCTGTAGACCCAGGACCGAGGCTGTAGACCCAGGACCGAGGCTGTAAATCCAGGACTGAGGCTGTAGACCCAGGACTGAGGCTGTAGACCCAGGACTGAGGCTGTAGACCCAGGACCGAGGCTGCAGACCCAGGACCGAGGCTGTAGACCCAGGACTGAGGCTGTAGATCCAGGACTGAGGCTTTAGACCCAGGACCGAGGCTGTAGATCCAGGACTGAGGCTGTAGACCCAGGACTGAGGCTGTAGACCCAGGACCGAGGCTGTAGACCCAGGACTGAGGCTGTAGACCCAGGACTGAGGCTGTAGACCCAGGACTGAGGCTGTAGACCCAGGACGGAGGCTGTAGACCCAGGACTGAGGCTGTAGACCCAGGACTGAGGCTGTAGACCCAGGACCGAGGCTGTAGACCCAGGACCGAGGCTGTAGACCCAGGACTGAGGCTGTAGACCCAGGACTGAGGCTGCAGACCCAGGACTGAGGCTGTAGACCCAGGACTGAGGCTGTAGACCCAGGACTGAGGCTGTAGACCCAGGACTGAGGCTGCAGACCCAGGACTGAGGCTGTAGACCCAGGACTGAGGCTGTAGACCCAGGACTGAGGCTGTAGACCCAGGACCGAGGCTGTAGACCCAGGACTGAGGCTGTAGATCCAGGACTGAGGCTGTAGATCCAGGACTGAGGCTGCAGACCCAGGACTGAGGCTGTAGACCCAGGACTGAGGCTGTAGACCCAGAACTGAGGCTGTAGACCCAGGACCGAGGCTGCAGACCCAGGACCGAGGCTGCAGACCCAGGACTGAGGCTGTAGACCCAGGACCAAGGCTGTAGACCCAGGACTGAGGCTGTAGACCCAGGACTGAGGCTGTAGACCCAGGACCGAGGCTGTAGACCCAGGACCGAGGCTGTAGACCCAGGACTGAGGCTGTAGACCCAGGACCGAGGCTGTAGACCCAGGACTGAGGCTGTAGACCCAGGACCGAGGCTGTAGACCCAGGACCAAGGCTGTAGACCCAGGACTGAGGCTGTAGACCCAGGACTGAGGCTGCAGACCCAGGACTGAGGCTGTAGACCCAGGACTGAGGCTGTAGACCCAGGACTGAGGCTGTAGACCCAGGACTGAGGCTGCAGACCCAGGACCGAGGCTGTAGACCCAGGACTGAGGCTGTAGACCCAGGACTGAGGCTGTAGATCCAGGACCGAGAGGCTGCAGACCCAGGACCAAGAGGCTGTAGACCCAGGACTGAGGCTGTAGACCCAGGACTGAGGCTGTAGACCCAGGACTGAGGCTGTAGCCCAGGACTGAGGCTGTGACCAGGACAGGCTGTAGACCCAGAGGCTGTGTAGACCCAGGACTGAGGCTGTAGACCCAGGACCCAGGACTGTAGGCTGGCAGACCCAGGACCAAGAGGCTGTAGACCCAGGACTGAGGCTGTAGACCCAGGACTGAGGCTGTAGGGACTGGCTAGACCCAGGACTGAGGCTGTAGACCCAGGACTGAGGCTGTAGACCCAGACGCTGTCAGGACCGAGGCTGTAGACCCAGGACCGAGGCTGTAGACCCAGGACTGAGGCTGTAGATCCAGGACTGAGGCTGTAGACCCAGGACCGAGGCTGCAGACCCAGGACCAAGGCTGTAGACCCAGGACTGAGGCTGTAGACCCAGGACCGAGGCTGCAGACCCAGGACCAAGGCTGTAGACCCAGGACTGAGGCTGTAGACCCAGGACTGAGGCTGTAGACCCAGGACTGAGGCTGCAGACCCAGGACCGAGGCTGTAGACCCAGGACCGAGGCTGTAGACCCAGGACTGAGGCTGTAGATCCAGGACTGAGGCTGTAGACCCAGGACTGAGGCTGTAGACCCAGGACTGAGGCTGTAGACCCAGGACAGAGGCTGTAGACCCAGGACTGAGGCTGTAGACCCAGGACTGAGGCTGTAGACCCAGGACTGAGGCTGTGTAGACCCAGGACTGAGGCTGTAGACCCAGGACTGAGGCTGTAGACCCAGGACTGAGGCTGTAGACCCAGGACTGAGGCTGTAGACCCAGGACTGAGGCTGTAGACCCAGGACTGAGGCTGTAGACCCAGGACTGAGGCTGTAGACCCAGGACTGAGGCTGTAGACCCAGGACTGAGGCTGTAGACCCAGGACTGAGGCTGTAGACCCAGGACTGAGGCTGTACAGTTCAGTTCAGATTCAGTTTATTTGCCATTTGCAGTAAAACCACATTGGAATACATTAGCAAAAGTCTCCAGTGTGCACAGACATATACAGACAATAAAAGACAGAAATAAAACAAATAAAACAGTAAACAAATGTCACTGTGAAATGGATCGACTAAAACAGTTTCAAAACAAGTGCAAATCATTAAAGTGCTCTGTTCACACTGATAACAGCCTGTGGATAAAAACTGTTAGCGTAACGAGATGTCCTGCATCTCAGAGAGCGATATCTTCTGCCAGAGGGAAGAAGCTGGAACATGGCTTTCCCAGGGTGGCCAGAAGAGTCATTAACAATCCTAAGAGCTTTGTTTAAAAGTGTGGATTTATAAAGAACCTCCAGAACAGGAAGCTCACAGCCCACGGTCCTCTCTCTGGTCTCTCTCTGGTCTCTCTCTGGTCTCTCTCTGGTCTCTCTCTGGTCTCTCTCTGGTCTCTCTCTGGTCTCTCTCTGGTCTCTCTCTGGTCTCTCTCTGGTCTCACAGCCCACAGTCCTCTTTGCAGAGCGGAGCACCTTGTTTAAAGCTCTCTTTTCTTTATCTGTGATGTTTCCAAACCACACAGACACAGAACCAACAAGTAAACTCTCAATGGTGCAGCCATAAAAGTTAAGCACAATCTTAGAGTTAGTGGTAAATTCTCTAAGTTTACACAGAAAGTAGAGACGCTGACGAGCTTTCTTAACGACCCGGTCAGTGTTTTTAACCCATTTCAGGTTGTAGGAGCCTAAATAGAGGTTTAGTTGTTTTGATTTTATTTTGATACATTTCTATTTGTTTGTATTGTGGGGCGACAGTAGCTCAGTTGGTAGAGCATTGGCCTTTGGGCCTGAAGGTCGTGGGTTTGAGCCCACCATAAGACCTACTTCACGACTCCCACTGAGAACTGCTGTCGTTGTGTCCTTGGGCAAGACACTTAACCCCACTTTGCCTGAAGCCCCCACTGAAAGATCTCACTCCTGTGGACTCAGCACCTGCAGGAGGATCAGTGAGGACCAGGAGGAGCAGGAGGATCAGGAGGACCAGGAGGATCAGTGAGGACCAGGAGGACCAGGAGGATCAGTGAGGACCAGGAGGAGCAGGAGGATCAGTGAGGACCAGGAGGATCAGGAGGATCAGTGAGGAGCAGGAGGATCAGTGAGGACCAGGAGGAGAGGGAGGATCAGTGAGGAGCAGGAGGATCAGTGAGGACCAGGAGGATCAGTGAGGACCAGGAGGAGCAGGAGGATCAGTGAGGACCAGGAGGAGCAGGAGGATCAGTGAGGACCAGGAGGAGCAGGAGGATCAGTGAGGACCAGGAGGATCAGGAGGATCAGTGAGGAGCAGGAGGATCAGTGAGGACCAGGAGGAGAGGGAGGATCAGTGAGGAGCAGGAGGATCAGTGAGGACCAGGAGGATCAGTGAGGACCAGGAGGAGCAGGAGGATCAGTGAGGACCAGGAGGAGCAGGAGGATCAGTGAGGACCAGGAGGAGCAGGAGGATCAGTGAGGACCAGGAGGAGCAGGAGGATCAGTGAGGACCAGGAGGAGCAGGAGGATCAGTGAGGAGCAGGAGGATCAGTGAGGACCAGGAGGAGCAGGAGGATCAGTGAGGACCAGGAGGATCAGTGAGGACCAGGAGGAGCAGGAGGATCAGTGAGGAGCAGGAGGATCAGTGAGGACCAGGAGGAGAGGGAGGATCATTGAGGAGCAGGAGGATCAGTGAGGACCAGGAGGAGAGGGAGGATCATTGAGGAGCAGGAGGATCAGTGAGGGGCTGGTGCTCTGTGGACTGGGTGCAGCTCTGACTGCCACCCCCGACCCAGAAATGGATTAAGGGGAAGAAAATGGATGGATGGACATTATTTTTGTGATTATATTAGATTTATGATTAATTGGCAATTGATTTAATTTTGATATTTTGCATCTAATTTAGTTACTGTTTTGTAAGTCATTATTGCTAAGTTAATCATTGATTTATTTTGATTTAATATATATTTGTGTATTTTTTCCCAGTCCTGGCCCTAGTTAAGGTGCAGGTGTGCCAGGGGGAGTGTGGAGTGGAGCCACTCTCTCCTCTAGTTCTTTTCTTTTGTACAGTGTGTTTTTGTTTTGTGAATACTCAGTAAAGAGTTTTTTATTGCATTTTACTGTTCCCTGGATTTATTCACTCACTTTACACACTATATGGATTATGAGAGCGTCAACTACATGGCTTCACTGTTTGGACCCTACATTTAGTCAAAAAACTTGCTCCACGATGGATTAATGGACAAATGGACATGTTTGCTGAAGTTTGTGAGTACAAGTTGGACTATGATCTTTCACTGTGGAACAGAGGATTTATTGAAAGAAACATCGGAAGTTTGATCACTGCTAATCTGAACTATCCAAGCACCTGCGGCATAATTACGCATGGATTAAATGAATTATAATACCAATATTTGTGGATATACTGGACTATTTTGTGGATTATTCGTACCCTTATACTGTGGATTAATATTGTGCGTAAAAGACAAGCAAAATGTCTGAGGGAGCGTGATAAAGCTGTTTCAGCTACAGTTGAACCTGATGAAATCTCACACAACAAAGAGACAAAGTTAATCTTTTACTTGTTACATTGTACAAGGAGAATGTCTTGACAGAGGCAAGGCACAGACCCCAGCCTCTCTCAGGACAAGTCTGAAGATTCACAGATGGCAAGCCCCTTTTGGTAGAGCAAGACACACCTTCGTATGCAGATGGCAAAGGAAGAAACCAACACAACAAAAGACACTCCGAATTATCGTATACAAAGACTGCTTCCTCTGGTGTTTAACATATGAGCTCCCCAGACCTCCCGGAGTTTTGCTGAAGCTAAAGTGTGTAAGGTGAATTAAAGGACACCCAGTCGGACACTGACCAGCAGACCAGGATACGTAAACATGCCCTCCTGAGCATGACCCATCCTGAGCCACATCTAAGGAACGACCAGGTCAACCAGAGGACATCATCGGTCACCGAGACCATAAGTGTCAACCAGGGCAATAAACTGAGCCCCAGAATAAACATCTTTGTACTTTCCTGCCTGGCAGAGATCAGAGCTCACAAATCTGCTCTCACTCCCGGGACATTCCTGTCCCTGGACAATCAACGACTCACCCACGGCGTTCTGGCGCCCCCCCAGTGGACACTGAACACTATCACACCCGAGACGGACATTCTAAACCATCACTCGTGAGGCCATTATTCTGATAACCTGTACTGTGCCCTACACGTGTGTATCATTATCAGTAATGTAAATGCGTGGTACGCCTGTACATGTGTTATGAATGTTGGTATTAACCCTGCATCTGAGTAGGAATGTCTGTGTGATGTGTTTTTGCCTTGTGACATGTCGGTCCAGAGAGACGCACAGGGATGACGTCATGGACGCACAGGGATGAAGTCAATAAAGCCACGCACAACTCAGAGCTCGACCTCTTGGATTTCCTGAAACTATTGTATCAACCTCTGTGTTCCGCGGGTACGTGTCTTCTACTACGACCCGCGCCTGTAACGCACTGAGGCCTCTCCACTCCGCGAGTACAGCCCCGATACTGCTGTCGGAGATCACGAACTGTCCCATCATCAGCCTCTTTCCGGCTCTGGGCACTACGCATACAGCGCTTTCCGGACGGCGTGCGTATGCGTGGATCAAAGTTGGACTGGACCCGCTGGCTTCGTGTCTCCCTCCTGCTCGAACAAAGGAACACGTGGACTGCCCATTCATCCTCAACCTTTTTCTTCATCCCTCACCTCTCCACTCGGACTGCTCAAAGTAAGACTGTTCCACGCTAATGTGTGATTCATATGATATGCATAACATCTCCCTTTATGTGACCAAAACCCTTTTCGTTGATATTCTTCTATTTTCGTATGTAGTCAATAAACCCACGTTTAAGTCAAATCATCTTTAAGCGTCCTGTTTTTAAATCTTTTGACGTCAATGGCTGATTTCGAACTCACAACCTATTAGATTATAAGACTGATTTGAGGCAAATTAGTTGGATCTGTGCAGAAGTTTTCAAACTCTGCTGGTGCCCAAAATAAAACTCAGATCCCCCACTCGTGTAGTACGGCCAGACTCTGATCTGGAGACTAGCCGCACTACACTACATTTTCATTACCCTACAAGTGAATTACAGTACAGAGCATTTAGCATATATATAGCCACATATGATTTACCAAAATGATAACTTAAATTACATTCCAATAACATTCCCTCCTTTTTATCCTTTTGATAAATCAAACAATCTATGTTTAAACATGGAGAACATGGAGAACTGAAAATGAAAAAACACACATCCAAACTGAAAAAGAAAAAAATGTTCATAGTACAATTTCATATTGTTGTTCCATAAACTATTCCCCCTATTGAGACATACATGGCTCAAAACTGAACAATGTATTAACTTGAAATGTATTAACTTTGGTTATCAAATTCAACACCACGCACACGCCCAAAAGCCCGAAAACCCAAAGTCCATTTTCACAGTCAGTCCATTTGACACGTCCTCTCGACCCCTCCTCATGTTTGGTTATGACCAGAAATGTCCACTCTGTTCCTGTTTCGAAACTCTTCTCTGTCTGTGTTTCCGACGCAAGAATCCAGTTAAACAGAAGCTGCGTGTTGTCTTCGATTGCGGAGCTGGATACGGTGGAACATCTCTGAATCAGGAACTGCTGCAAGGTCCAGACTTGACGAGTACATTAATTGGAGTGCTTTTGAGATTCCGTCAAGAGACAATTGCCATGATGGCTGACGTGGAGGCTATGTTTTATCAAGTCCAAGTGAGTGAGTCAGACACAGACCTCCTCAGATTCCTCTGGTGGCCTCATGGTGATTACACGCAGGAGCTGGTGGAGTACAAGATGAAAGTACACATTTTTGGAGCTACTTCTTCACCAAGTGTAGCCACATTTGCAATGCAAAAATGTGCATCTGATTTTGGAAAGGAGTTTTCCCAAGAAGCTGAAAGAGCTGTCTTCAAGAATTTTTATGTGGATGATTTGATTAAGTCAACTGTGGATGAGGACAGTGCTATTCTGCTTGCATCTGATCTAACAAAGTTGCTGGCAAAAGGAGGCTTCAAGTTAACAAAGTGGTCTAGTAATAGCCGAAGATTGTTAAATACCATTCCAGCAAATGAAAGAGCCAATGGATTTCAAGATTTGGATTTGGATCAGGATTACTTACCAGTGGAGAGAGCTCTTGGAGTACAGTGGTGTGCTGAAACGGACAAGTTCATCTTTCAGATCAATCTAAGAGAGCGCCCACACACTAGAAGAGGATTACTTTCCCTGGTTAGTTCTATTTTTGATCCACTAGGGTTCCTCGCTCCAGTTATTTTGCCAGCCAAGAGACTTCTGCAGGAGATCTGTCACCTGAAGTACTCTTGGGATGAAGAGCTCCCGGAGAGCATTGTTAAGAGGTGGACGAAGTGGATCGCTGGACTCAAGCATCTGGAGGGATTTGGAGTGGACAGGTGCGTTAAAACTAAACATTTTGATTCACATATCTCTGCGCAGATTCACCATTTTGCTGATGCGAGTGAAGATGCGTATGGCACGGCAAGCTATCTGGTGCTGCACAACTCCAAAGGTCAAGCGCAGTCCACTCTTCTTATGGCCAGAGCCAGAGTGGCACCGCTGAAAACTCCTACAATTCCACGGCTGGAGTTAACTGCTGCTACAGTTGCAGTTAAGATGGATAAGCTGCTGAGAAAGGAGCTGGAGTTGGATCTTGAAGATTCAGTTTTCTGGACTGATAGTACTGCTGTCATCAAATATCTGAACAGTGAAACGGCACGATTCAAGACATTTGTGGCTAATCGTGTGACAGCCATCCTGCAGCATTCACAACCGTCTCAATGGAGGTATGTTAGTTCCATCTCTAACCCTGCAGATTATGTTTCCAGGGGACTAACTACTGATGCCTTCTTGCGGTGTGAAAATTGGCTGTGTGGACCAGATTTCATTCTCCATTCTTCTGATCTGTGGCCCACAAATCCAGATCCTACAGTTTTGGTGGGTGAAGATTTGGAAGTGAAAAGAGTGGCTCAAATACACGCCATCCAATCACAAATGCTCAACACTGCGACAGACAAGGTAATGCTTCATTTCTCTTCTTGGATCAAGTTGAAGCGAGCTGTCGTCTGGTTTCTCAAGCTGAGAACGGTGCTGATGGAGCTGAGAGCCAAAAGAAAAGAGTTACAGATATTGAAGGATGAAAACAAGATGGACGTTTTCAAAAGGAGTTTTAAAGGAACGAAAATTACGTGTGCTGATTTGGATGAAGCAGAGCTGGAGATCGTGAAGTATGTTCAAAGGCAGTATTACCACGATGACATGATGATGCTGAAGGAACATCATAGAGTCAAAAGAAGTAGCCCACTACGCAAGCTCAATCCAGTGTTTCAGCATGAGGTGATGCGAGTGGGCGGAAGATTGAGTCGTTCGGCCATGCCTGCTGAGAGTAAGCAGCCGGTTATTTTGCCAAAGCAGTCTCATGTTGCCATTTTATTGTTAAGAGACATTCATGAATTTACGGCTCATTCTGGCAGAAACCACATGTTGGCAAAACTCAGAGAGAAGTTTTGGATCCCTGGAGCTAATGGAGCTATCCGGACGCTGCTATCAAAGTGCACGACCTGCAGAAGATTGCATGGTGCAGCTGGAAAACAGTTAATGGCTGACTTACCTGAGTGTCGGCTGCTTCCTGACGACCCGCCCTTTACCAGAGTTGGAATGGATTACTTTGGTCCTTTCCTGGTGCGGAGAGGGAGAGCCCATGTAAAGAGGTATGGAGTAATCTTCACATGTCTAGCTGTGAGAGCTGTCCACCTTGAAGTCGCACATTCTTTGGACACGGACGCATGTCTTAATGCCATCAGAAGATTTGTGGCTAGACGAGGACAAGTGAAGGAGATGTACTCTGATAATGGCACTAACCTAAGAGCAGCAGACACGGAACTGAAGCAAGCAGTGGATCAATGGAATACAAGCCAGATCGAAAGGAATCTACAGCAAAAGGGAATTTCATGGCATTTTAACCCCCCGGCTGGTTCGCATCATGGTGGAAGCTGGGAGAGGTTGATACGCTCAGTTAGGAAAATACTGAATGTGACAATGAAAGAGCAAATTTTGGATGAAGAAGGCCTACAGACTCTGTTATGTGAAGCAGAAGCGGTCCTTAATAGCAGACCCATCACCAGAGCTTCTTCAGATTTAAATGACTTGGAGGCCTTGACACCCAATCATCTTCTTTTGCTCAAAACCAAGCCGACGTTTCCCCTTGGTGTTTTCAATCAAGAAGATCAGTATGCCAGAAGAAAATGGAAGCAAGTCCAGTACCTGGCGGACATCTTCTGGAAACGCTGGTGTAAAGAATACCTCACACAGCTTCAAGAGCGCCAGAGGTGGTCCACTATTGGACGAAATCTTCAAGTTGGTGACGTGGTGTTGATCGTGGACGAAACATCTCCAAGGAGCTCATGGCCACTAGGAAAAGTGGTGGAGACTTTCCCAGACAAAAAGGGTCTCGTCCGTCAAGTGAAAGTCCGGACCAAAACCTCTGAGCTCTGTCGCCCTATCACCAAATTGTGTCTTCTCCTGGAAGCTGACACAGCATGAACTTTACATTTTTCATTTTTAGATATCTACATACTGTAGGCTCCCTTTAATGAATTAATCCATTTTAATAATTGTTATTGTAAACATGCTAACAATTAGGGGCCGGTAATGTTGGAGCCTAAATAGAAGTTTAGTTGTTTAGATTTTATTTTGATACATTTCTATTTTTTGTTTGTATTACTATTTGATTGATATAGATTATTTTTTTGTGATTAGATTAGATTTATGATTATTTGGCAATTGATTTAATTTGGTATATTTTGCATCTAATTTAGTTAATTATTTTGTTAATCATTATTGCTAAAGTTAATCATGGATTCGTTTTGATTTAATATATATTTTTTATATTTTTTCTCAGTCCTGGCCCAGGCTAGTTAAGGCACAGGTGTGCCAGGAGAAAGGGTTGGAGTGTGGTTTTTTGACCTCCTCTCTCCCTTCCTTGTCTTTAAGTCATTTTTCTTTTTGTACAGTATGTGTGTTTTGTGTGATTACTCAGTAAAGAGTTTTTTAATTGCATCTACTGTTCCATGGATTTATTCACACGCTTTATAGACAATGGATTATGGTTTGAGAGCGTCAACTACACGGCTTCACTGTTTGGACCCTACAGGAATGTTTAACAAATGTCATTGCTACCAAGATGTTGTGGCTCTACTCCCCACGGGCTCCGTCAAAGGCAAAGGAGACGACTAAAGCTAGGCTAAATACTAAAGGCTAGCGACTCACTCGGGCGCATTACGGTAAACTCAGATCCAATCGTTTCAATCTGCAAAAGGAGTTAACCCCTCCCACCTGTTAACGGAGCTCAATGGAGAATTAGTACCAAAATAAATGTGTACTTTGGTATATCGTAAGACCATATAGACAGTGATAGCTTTTAATTTAGTATCACTCCTCAGCCTTTCCCTGTCACTTCAAACAGAATTAACATATTTTCGTGTTATTTAGTGTTCACATGTAATTATTGGACTTGTAATATGGATAATTGTGGGTGTCATCCATTAAAGTTTACCTCAAATAGAAAGGTCTATAGTAAGAGTCAAATGGTGTAACCGGTTACACCGTTAGACGTTTCATTTTTAAATCATATTATTCAGGCATCAACATGGACTACTCCATGAACACATAGTCTTTGTGTAATCTGTTAAACATTTTCTACTTGATATTTGTTTATACATTATAAATCAATTATTTACGGTTTTCATGGGGCATACCATTTGACATGTAAACGATTGTATACATCCTCATGTCTGAAATATGTCAAATTATTTCATATTTTGAGGAAAGATACTGGCCTTGACATGCGGCCTGTAATGTCATCAGGGGTCCTGCTGCCAGATGTACTGTAACTTACTGTCATTTAATATTCTTTTGAATTATGAGCAAAATGGCCGCCTGAATGCCGGTTACACCACCTTGACATTAAGTGAAGTAAGCTTGACTTTCAAAATTCCTGTATGGGCTATATGCACGGGGAGGCGTGACGTCATTTCCTGTTAACGCAGATCAGCCCGTTCACTTCCTGCCTATGCTATCCTATGGCATTTAGGTGAGTTTTAGTGAAGTTTTTTAGTAATTAGATTGATACATTCAGCTGTGAGACTGACCCAAAAGTGTCGCTGTGCTTTCTCTCTGAGGTAGAGCTTTGAGTGTGGCCACTCAGAGCGATTTTTAAACTTTACAAAAACACAATGACAGCACAATCAAAGAGCACTGTTGTGTCCCAAAAATGCCCAGTATCCTCACAGTTTAATTCCCGTTTGAGCATTATTTGGGAAACTCGTGTAAACCACTGCTGAACTCCAGTGAAACTCAAGCCGTTTCCCGCGAACAGGAAGTGAAGTGGGGTTGTAGCTATAACGCGGAAGTGCATAGAGCCCATTCCGACAAAAAAGGTCGAACCAAACTGAAGAATATATTTACATCTATCAATAATATAAATAGTTAGATATTATGCCAGACTGTTTTACAAACTAAATTGTTAAGAATTTTGCCATTTTTCCTGAGCTGCAGAGTCCCGCTCTCCCCATCTCTGTGTCTATTGAGCGCCACCTCTACCAGCCCCATACCTACCAGATACACAAAATGCCTTCTGACATCTCTAGCTATCGCCAAGAAGATAATCTTACTAAACTGGAAAACCAAAAACTCAATAAGTATCAACCACTGGATCAACTCCCTCACCCATCACATCACCTCACATCACCCATCATCTCAGGATGATAACGTACTGTCCTTCACGGAAACTTGGTCACCCTTCATCAAATACCTCAATATCACCATAGACTAATCACTAGTGTTTGGAAGTCCCCCCACTATCCACTGACTGACACACACACACACACACACACACACACACACACACACACACACACACACACACACACACACACACACACACACACACACACACACACACACACACACACACACACACACACACACACACGAGAATCCTAACACCATTAGTATTATGCTGCTAACCCTGTCATCACAGTAACCAAAGCTCTTTTTTACCAAACCAAAACTGGAAAAATGATAAAAACCAACAACAGACTCACACCTACTAGATCAGGCCATTCAGGAGGGGAGCATGCGCTCTAGAGGTGATTCCCCTGGAGCGCAGACCTTCCACAGAACCCTGGATTTTTAATGCATAACATAAGCCATGCTCAACACACACATACAATACACACAACATACACAAGAAACAAGACTAAACAAGGAAGTGGCCCTGCTATTGCTAGAGGAGACCCAACAGTGACAGGACTAAAAAAAAAAACCTTGCATGTTATTAATGCATTAGACACGCACTAAAATATAAATAAATAAATAAATGAAAAAATACAAATAATACAAATACAAATACAAAGTGGCAGCACTCATTATTTTTGTTTTATTTACTGTTATTGTTCTGTTTTTCTATTTCTTCTTCAGACATATATAATCATACATTCATACATATACACAAACACTCAAATACATGAACACCTACATTAACACCCACACTTACACATTAGCACCAACATATTTCCACGACAGTACTTGCTCGTTATTTTATTTTTATTAAGTATTTTGTTTTCTTTGTTTCATGCTCTGGATGCCTTAAAAATGCCCCCCCCCCCCCACTCCCGCACCAATATATTCTGCACTACTATGTTGTACATAGTAATTTATGTTTTTTATGGAATCTGTATCACATGGTGTTAAATAAAAAAATAAAAAAAGAATTTTGCCATTTTTAAGTAAGGGGAAGTTTTTGCAAACATTTTTTGGGTTACACCACTTAGACATTTTTGCCTAAAAATCCATATTGTTCACCTAAAAGAGATGCCACCAGTAAGACCAAGGAGATGGTAATCGACTTTAGGAGAAAACCACTTTCCCATACACCACTGAACATCCAGGGGGAGGACATTGAGCTGGTGGACAGCTTCAAGTACCTAGGTGTTCACAATAACAATAAACTGGACTGGTCCCATCAACACCAATGCCCTACAAGAAGGGCCAAAGTCGCCTCCACCTTTAAGGCTCTGTGCCAGCTCGGCTGTGGGCTGCTCCCTGGACTCTGTAGTCTAAAAAGGTTGCACACTTTTGTTTTTTGCACAATCTGAGTGATTTTATCTGTGCCAAATGTCACATATACATTTCTCCAGTGTGAAATTAAGTCTATCTTATCGTATTTTATCTTATCTTCCTTCGGCTGTCAGACTGTACAACAGACTTGGATGAGTCTTCTGCTGCTGGACACCTGAATTCTCCTACGGGGATCAATAAAATATCTATCTATTTTGTGTTATAAAAGTAAGGTACCCCAGCTTTAAATGAGTGTGCAGTTGTAATGGACTGTTCCAGCAGCGGGGCAGTGGTTTCATGTAACTTTAGCACTTGATCTATTTTAAGCTAGCATACTTTATACTAATTGGTTTACACGTACAGGAACTATATGACAGGAACTCACAGCACAAGAGCACTTATATTCCTTTGTCTAAACTTACATAAACCTACTTTAACTTAGATCCAAGTGACTGTGTGTCTGAGTAACACGGGCCAAAGCCATAGGGACTGAACAGGGAAAGTGGAAAAGCTCACGTTTTGTGGTCAACACAGTGTCACAGTCCGAACAAAAGAGGGTCAGCAGGTGGTCGTCAGGTGGTAGGCAGGTGGTCAGGAGCGGTCTGTGTGTCACTGGTCAGCAGTGATGTTTCCTGGTGGAAGAAATCCTCGAGTGAAGTTTGTGCAATAAAAGTTTGTGTAGCAGCCAAACCGGTTTGCACCGGTTTGCACCGATTCAAAAGATGCGCTGTTTTAAAAGATGCCCTTAGCAACTGATGATCTTAGCAACGCGCACCTGACAACAAGGGGCACGTGCGCAGAGCGTGTTTTTGATATGAACATGAGATCCAATGAGAAACGGGGTGAAAAGAATACATTTTACGTGCAGCAAAACAAAGATGTCCATCATATGCAAATTATGTCTGTAACAATACATATACTGTCTATGGTAACAATATAGGGTCAATGGTAACAATATATAGCCAAGATTGAACAGCGCCTCCTCGTGGAGAACTGGCGTCATGTACAAACTTTACAGGGCATTCACAATGGCCTCTACTCACTGTGATCTCAGCTCACAATTCCTACTATTCTGTGGCCTGTAATGCAACACTTACATTTACGATTTCCCCACTGAGGAAATCATAAATACGAACATCCCGTAATAGTACCAATAGTTATTCAATGTGTAGGTTCATTATTTTTGATGTTGCATTCTTTGACCATGCTTTCTGGTTAAAGCACATTGTATTTCATGTATTGTAAGAAGACAGATACACACAACCTTTCCTTGTTTCTGCTGCTGAAAGTTTAAAGTTACTCTCAAGTTACACTCATTCTCTTTTTTGAATATTGGTTCGTAAACTTTATGTATCAGCAGCTATACAGGGTTTTCTTGATCCAGTCTTGCAACAGTTTTAAATTCAAAAATAAAGTATTGGTAAGTTTAAGTATGCCCACTGTCTTCATTGTTTCAGTAGTATGTTGAAATAATATAGGACCAGAATATGATTATGTACTGTCTATGGCCTCTTTACCAATATATCAATGCTTTTACTGGTCTGCATGCAGTTTAGGACATTTAATTGATTTCTATTAAAAGATGACCAAGAAAGTATCTATAACATTACTTCTTAATGTAACAAAAGTGCACTACACCTAACTGAAGACAGGAGAACAGGACTTCTTTCCCGTTCTTCTGTCGTCTGTTGTATTTTTACCTCAAATTTGTCACCCTTATTCCTCGTTTCAAGGAGAAAACAAGGAAGAAACCTGTGGATATGAACTTTTTTCTTCTTTTATATTATTGTTGTTGTGGTCATAATTTCATGCGAAAGCCAGATCCTATCTGACCTCTGAGGCTATGCACGGCAAGGCCTGGTTAGTACTGTGAAGGGAGACCTCTGGGAACACCAGGTGCCACAGTGGGCCAGCTGGGGCTGTAAAGTAACTAAACTGTTGGTGTGTCTTGAGGCAAGTCACATCACCCACATTGCCTAGAATGAGTGTGGTGTGTGTGTGTGTGTGAAAGGTTGGTGGTGGTTGGAGGAGCCAATGTGTCCCCGGGCAGCTGTGGTAACAGTAGTAGTTTACCACCACCGTATATGGAGCAAATTAATGATGACATGTGAAGTATCTTTGAGTGTCCTGAAAAGCGCTACATAAAACCGATGCATTATTATTTTTATTATCGTACTTTTTTGTTTTTTCCTATCTCTTTTTCTGAATTGAGACAAGTTCAAACTTGTTTGAAAACTTTAAAGAATCCAGATCAAAATGTTCAGAACAGAGCTGAAGTTATTTCACGGATTATGCTTCATATAATTGTTTTGCAGTGTGTATTAACAATTTAGAAGTTAAGTAAAGTAAACAAAGGAGTAACATTTGACTGGTAACATATAGATGTATATTTGAAACACTGGGATCTGGGAAATACCAATGTAACTATGTCCACACAAAATAAAAATACACACATTCATTATTAAAATACAGAAATCATTGTGGTAACACCATTAAATACACTGGTTTTGAACACTCATAAAATGTTATTAAATTAGGTCAATAAAACATCTTTGTCATATTCATTTATATATGTATCCTTCATGAAAATCCTCCTGTAATAAAATGATACATTTCTCTTTTACATTATTACATTATAAACACTAGAAGCATGAATGCTGAATGTTCAAGTGATCCTGATGATGAAAGGAAAGCACATTTGTAGATTCAGTCACAGGTTTTGTGGTCTGTATAAGTATCAATATTAATATGAATAATAATAAATAGTATTGTTATGAGTAACTCCTTAAACCTGTAAAGCGCTTTACTGCATGATGCAGCTGGTGTTGGGGAGGAAGTCTTGGATATATGTGACCACAGCTTTGGACAAATACGTCATGGTCCCGTAGCTGCCACTGGGGGCGCTGTCGTAGAAGAAATTACAGATGCCTGTTGCTGGGTCCTTCTCCAAGAAGTAGTCACCAGCACTTAGGGACTTCTGAAGAGAGTCAAAGAATAATACATGTAAATAAATATACTTGCACATTATTGAAAGAATAATAATAGCGCTACAGAAGCTGTAGAAACACTGGCACATTTACAGTAATGTTGATTCATGTGTGCTGTCCCTCTTGAAATAGATTAATAAAATTCCTTGTTTTGTCTTTTTTGTATGGACCTGTGTGTTCATAAAGCCTAATCATAATAATAACAACATAATGTTTTTTTTATTTATCTTTCAAAGCCTGAATAAAGGTTGGACCTGGCTCTTTGCCTTAATAACTACAATGATGTTAAAGCTTGAAGCACCTGGTCGTTGAGGAAGAAGTCATTTGCCAAATGCAGAATACGGTCGACGTGGATGATGCTCCCGATGGAGTCCACGTCCACGTCAGCGACCATCCCCAGCACCATCAGGGTCTCCACCAGCAGTTGCCGGTACTCGGGCTGCGGGACGTGGTTCAACACGGACTCCACCTGTACCGCAAACTTTATCTCTCCGATCGTCATCTACAAAACAAGAAGAGACGGTCAGGTTTTTGCCAAACAGTAACCACAACATTAAAAAAGGAGTGATAATAGGTATGTATCTATCTACAGGTATATAACTGTTCACAGAAACAGGACTGGCCTCCTGCTGGGGCCCATTGGCAGGCCTAAACATGGGGAGGTAGCATTTAAGATATATGTAGCTTAAATCCACAACAATCTTACTAAAAATGTGAGACAGGTTCGTACTCTGACAACGTTCAAATCCAGGTCAAAAACATTTCTGCGCATACAACTGACGGATTGTGATCTTCACTGTTTTTAATGGACTGTGATTATTTATAATTGGTTTGATTGGTTCTATCTTGTTTTGTCAAGAGTTGCCTTGCTTGTGCTATACAAATAAACTTGCCTTGCCTTGTATTCTCAGATATATTTTTCCCAGCTTTAACTTATTGAACAGATAGTAAATAAAGTAAATATAATGAGATAGCCCTTAATAAGATAAGTGATGTAAACACACTCCCCAGGAGAAATATTCGAATCCATCATTATCACATGCTCCCAAACTTTAAGTAACAACTTTATCTATATAGCGCACGCTGCAGTACCTCTCTAGTGGTGGAGGAGGGCAGCACATATCCATCGAAGGACAGGCCGTGGCACTTCTGCAGGATCCTCCACACTCTTTGGTAGAATCCAGTGGGGACCCGGTTGATGGCCCCGTCCAGCCTGCGGCGTCTCAGCCACTGCCCCTGCCGGTCCTCCCAGACTAGCTGCCCCTCGCCTGGGCACGAGCTGACCGGAGACAGGATCCCGCTGGGGGTGGATGGACTGCTGCAGCGCTGGAGACCCGAGACAGAGAATAGTGTGAGAGTGGTTTTGAAACACAGTTCAACTTTTACTTATTTACATGTAGGGAAGTGAGTGGACATTGATACCACTGTGATAGAACGGAGATGCATAACTGATGGTGCTATTATTGTCGTTCAGAAAGAAGCCATAAAAACATAAAACAAATGTTAGCACGGCTTATTTATGTTAGTATGCCATGGATTATCAGAGAGAAGCAGGTTGACTACAGCTTTATTGAGAACTGCTGAGTCTGTACATGTCACCCATCTGTAAATAGTAAATACTGTAATCATGAAGTGCAATACTGCAATTTCTGAATGTCCACTTGAACGTCCTGTATGTGCGCTGCAACATTGAAATTTCCACCACTGTGGGACGAATACAGGTTCTCTTATGTTATCTTATTGAGTTAGATTCGGGAATTTTAAAGCTGGAGTAGCTTATCAACTGTCTAATCATCTACCTACTCCCTCACCATAGTTTCCACATGTTATGCATTTCTTACCTCTGTCACATCTTTAGATAACCTTTAAGACAGAAAAGTGAAAAAGAGAGGACCACCCTCTTTCAGCCAATCAGCTCTCAGCCCATTGCGACAAATGGCTCACAGGGGCCTGTTTTACAAGTTGATTTACAGATGATTTGTTCATGGACCTTGACTCTAACAAATACCCCAGCTTTGAGAAGTGTGGACACAATGATCCATAGACTTTGAGAGTTGATTTAATAGAAACTGTATATTATGTTTGAATTATTCTATAAAAATGACTTAACTACGCATGAATATGAAGAAGGAAAATACATGTTTTATAAGACATTAAAAAACTATGTAAATAATTTAACATAGTCCATCTTTAACAAAATAATTGTTTCATAATCAGACCAAAGGATATTTTGCTTCTAGCTTCTTCTCTAATAAGGCAAAGAGTGTAAAGAAGCTAGTACTACTTTATTGCGACACAGTGGTCCTGGGTTCGAATCTCAGTAGGAACAAGGTTTTTCGGAGTGGAGTTTGCATGTTCTCCCTGTGTCTGCGTAGGTTTCCTCCAGGTGCTCTGGTTTCCCCAACCACTAAAACCATGTATAATCCTCCTGTAGTCCTGACCACGGCGAGCATCAATATCAAGAGATGGGTCCCTGGGAAGCTGTAACTACGGCGACCACTGCTCCTGAATGAGGCCCTAGTGGCTTTGAAGAATGGGTCAAATACAGAGGGCAAAGTTCCCCACAGGGATAAATAAAGTGTACCTTTATATACCACATGAATGGCAGGTAATCAAGCAGTACAAGCTTCTTTACACTTTTTGTCTTACTAAAATAATAAATAATAATAAAGTAATTTAGAGAGATCTGAAAATATGATCAAACTTAATAATTCATTTTGATGAGTGCAAGTTACTACACGTTATCTGAGGTGATTTAGGAAAGAGAAACAGTAATTACAAAGTGGAAAATACAGATAAGGACATTTTACACAGAAATCATGCAGTTATTGAACCTCAGTGACGTCATGCAAAACTTCAAACACAAAAACACACTAACAGGAAAAGGCTCCGTCACATTCAAATGAAACTAGAGAGCTCTTAATGTGGCTGCATTAACTCGATACAATTTAAAACGTTCGCGATGTGGATTCTTGCTATTGTAGAATGAGAACATATGGCGATAGATTGTATTTTCAAAGCAAGATCAATGGTCATGGTTTGGGCAAAACAAAAATGTAATTGAATATAAATTGTTGATGACTTTACATTGATCAAAAGTTATTTATTTAATTCAACCTAAAATGTGAAACCAGTATGATACAGACTCATCACATGCAAAGTGACATATCATTCTGATAAGTATGGCTCAAAATATGTCTTGTTTGGGGTTTTTACAGCTGGGAGCTATTATCAACATTAACACTAATACAGGCTTGATATCTTTCACTGTGCGTGTAATGCTGGGGTTTCAAATATGCAGTTTTTGTGGCCCCCTAGTGGACATCTAGGATCAATGCCACATGGCATGTTGTACATAATTTTTTATGAAAAAATTTTCATCAAGGAAACAACCACAGCAATTATATTGACATAAACATTGAACCCTGAATGCAATAATTATTATTAAAAGTCAGCATTATTCAGCCCAGTCTACAACACTAGGCTTGCATTTGGTCCAGTTTTGTTTCAATCTTATTTTGTTCATATAAATATAAAAACAAAACAAAAATATATATGTATACTCCCATACAAAAAAGTAGTAAGTAAGTAATAAGTCTATATCATACATTAGTTTCACATTGTAAGTTGAAGTGCAGAAGTAAATGGACTTTTGAACAATATTCTAATTCCCCAGTTTCACCTGTGTAATGTATAAATACAATAGAACTACCAAGAAGCTAGAATAGTGAGCCATGTTTCGAGCCTTTTCCGTGTTCTGTGTGTTTTTGAGTGGATCAAACATGAGCGGAGAGTGGAGCCGGTTCAGACACTGATGCCATTTACCGTCGATCGCGGAGAAGTGACAGTGCTACTCAACGAATGACCTCCGCTGATGATCTAAACACATAAATGCACAGGAGCTGATGGAGGTGAGATGTACTTCACTCAAAACGCTGAATCAGGCTGATGGGAAAAAGGCTGTTTTCAAAAAACAATTCTGGAAATGATAGAAAATGTTAAAGCTCAAATAGCACCGTCTAAAAAAACAATATTATGTACGTCACAAGCTGCTGCCACGAGGTCAGCTGTCGCCCTGAAGATAGTGACTATTTACATTTTATTATTAAAGAATCAGCTTCTTCTATAGCTGTTATAGTTATAATCTGTGATACATGTAGACCAGCCCTTGACCAAGACCAGACCCGAGACACCAGGCCAGAACCGGACCAAGACCAGACCCGAACCAAGACCAGACCCAAACCCAGACCAGACCCGAGACACCAGGCCAGACCCGGACCAAGACCAGACCCGAACCAAGACCAGACCCGGACCAAGACCAGACCCGAACCCAGACCAGACCCGAGACACCAGGCCAGACCCGGACCAAGACCAGACCCGTACCAAGACCAGACCCGTACCAAGACCAGACCCGTACCAAGACCAGACCCGGACCAAGATCAGACCTGAACCAAGACCAGACCTGGGCCGGACTCAAGACCAGACTTGGACCAAGACCAGACCCAAGACTCAAGGCCAGAACCGGACCAAGACCAGACCCATACAAGGACCAGACCTAGACCAGAGCCTTACCAGACCCAAGACTCAAGATTGGCCCAGGACCAATACCCGACCTAAGCCAAGACTGAGAGCTACAGGAAGACTATGGTTTTCTTCTGAATCAAAATACAGGAAACTGTCATGACCAATATACTTTTATCCTATAATATAACCATTGATAGAGAGGGAAAGCATGACCTCGAGGCATTTTTCAGGAGCCACATTATTGATAAAATGATAAAAACAAAAGTTGATTCTGGGAATAGAAGACACAACCTGAAAAATGAAAAGTCACGATGCACAAACTCTGGAGGGTTGGGACACATGCTAAACGTTATCAAACCTAACGCACACTGATGGGACGAGAGCCATCGAGCTGGAACCACAAGCAGGAACAACGTTAGCTGCATTTTGATTCAAAGTTCATGTAATTATGAGTTCAGTGTTTTGTGATCTCGCACCTGTTTGATTTCACTCTTGAGTTTGTGAATCCCGGTGCGTTCAGTTTTGGTGGCACCTGTGTGGCCGATCTCATGGATGGAGATGGCAGGACTGGTGGCAGTGGACTGGATCGGACGCACTGGAAACAAAAGGACATTTATGGACATTTATAGACATTGGTCATCCCGCTCCCTATGGACCAATGGTTCCCATGTGTTTGTTATTATTGTATTTCCTGTGTTTAGTTCTCAGATCTGTTGAGGAAATGGCAACTTTGTAGAGAAATTGGAATTGAATTAGAAAATATATGTTATAATAAAAGTGAATTTAGAATTTTACTGCACGTATTACAGTGTTCAAAAACAACATTGGTTTTAATATGCATTGGTCTTATTCAAAAAGACCAAAATATTCTCAAGACAAAATGTATAATAATAACATGAAACCAGAATATGTTAAAATTCTTAACATTAAGGAATTGCCTCAATGCAAATATTCAGTTCTAAATAGATAATAAAGCTTGGTCATCGTTTAGGTTGTTTGCAAACCTGCTCTGTCACCAAAATATGATGACAAAACTAAGCCATGAAGTACAATCAAAAGAAAAAGACTAATATTATTTTATTTTATTATATTTATTTTATTTTTGTTGTTGTATTTTATTTACTTTGGATCAAATGATGTGTGAATATGGAGTGTGTGAGGGAGGGGGGGAGGGTTTGGGATAATTGGTATTTTTCTTTTTTTTTTCCACCTTTCTGTTTAATATGTAATTATGAGACAAACAAAAATACCAAATAAATACAATCTAAAAAAACTAAAAACTAAAAAAAAATAAGAAAAAGACTACATTTTCATCTGATACTATTTTAGTTTGGAGAAAGAAACACAATTTTTGTAATAGTATCAAAAACAATATTTTTAGACCAAAAAATAGTTGGAGACACGGCTTTACAATTCATTTTTCATTGACCTTTTTAACTAACCAGGAACGTCCCACTGAGTCCCACTTTTTACAGGGGAAAAAAGTGGCTGCAGAGAGAGAGGGAGCAGGGTTGGGCTCAAGGGGGGCTATTGAACATTTTAGTGGTAAGGGAAACCGGAGTACCCGGAGGAAACCGGAGTACCCGGAGGAAACCGGAGTACCCGGAGGAAACCGGAGTACCCGGAGGAAACCGGAGTACCCGGAGGAAACCGGAGTACCCGGAGGAAACCTACACAACTCCATGCCAACTCCACTGTGCCACTGTGCTGCCTGGTGATCCAGGGTTGGGCAGACATAATCAACAGCTGCTCAAACCCAACATCCAAAAGTCAGATTTGTAAACGACAGAACTCACCACTGCGCTCCACTCCAAACTCTTTTCCACTGAGGATGTGATGGAGCAAATTCTTCATCCCAAAAGGACTGAGGCTCATCAGACTCTCGGACGCCTCCTCGCCTGGAAATATTCACGGTTTTATAATTACTTTACTACTAATTCTGAACAAAGACAGTTTAAATACGTTTCATAATGTCATCTCCACCACCACCCGGCAGCGCTTCACTCCCCCCACAAAGACAAGGGCACAAAAACTTATAACTGGAGGGTGTCTTATATATGAGCCTATTCCATATCAATACAGGGGACTTTCACTTTGATACCATTTGAGACAAAATTATTTCTAAATGATGGTCAATAAGAATAAAGGCATTTGGTCCCTTATCTAGCGCTATTACTAAATAAAAACATAAATAGTATAATCTTAAAAATATCAATATATATTTAAAACATTTTATTTTGTTTTAAGCAATAATAATTGAAGATATTGCAAAAAACAAGACAATTTCAATTCAGTTTGACAGGTTTTATAGAAAAGAAATGATTATTTGGGAAAATAGACTTTTACTTATTTAAGTTCATAATAGTGCTTAAATTTATTTCTGAATCTTTCTCCTAAGAATGACACCATCAGTAAAGATAGCTCTGGCTCTACTGTAGATTTCCATGTTGTGTGTGTGTTTTTGTGAAACTGTTCTTTATATTTGAACAGTCTTGGATCCTCCACAGATTGTTGAGTTCTCACCAGAGCAGTGGAGGCTGCGTGCCAGCTCTGTGGCCATGACCTGCATGATGAGTCCGATCCGCAGCCTCAGCATGTCTCCAAACAGAGAGGGCTGAGAGCGCACGTACATGGCCAAGTATACCATGATCTCCTGCACCAAAAACACATAAAAAACAGCTGCATTTGGCTGAACACAACAACTGACCGCGAACAGACGGTTGTACCCATTTCTATATCATCCAAGTTTTAGATATATTTTATAATTATTTGTAATTTCCTGTATGTATTTGTCACAGTGAGTTCTTAACGAGGCGCACAAAACATTTGGAAAGAAAGTACATATTGCCCAGCTAAAGGCCGTACTGGAGTATAAGCCGCAGGTGTTGTAATGTAGCGGGAAGACGACTGTTTTAACTGGTCACGACATGATTTAATGACGAGTTCAGTGTTTTGTGATCTCGCACCCGTTTGATTTCACTCTTGAGTTTGTGAATCCCGAGACTTGAGCTTAACCATTAGCTTCAATGACTCATTTTGTGAAATTTTATTTGTGCTCTTAAATTTACTTTGGAAAACCTGGCTTTGTCTGATCAGCTACACAGACATGATACACAAGCTTGATTGCTTTGTGTGTGCAAATGATACAGTAAGTACAATATATATAGCATACCATTCATACCAACTTTATTCATCGCAACGGTTTGATTGTATTTTTTATGTGATTTGTTTAATTGCAGGGTATTGTTGTGTATTGTGTTGTTGAATGGATGAACCTCGTACATAGTGTATACTGTATCTGTGTTTGCGTTTATGGTGTTGTAATGCATGCAGGTTGAGGTATTGTCTGGGATTTAAGGGGAAATAAACATAATATTTAATCCGAATTTATTTATGTGATTATTGCCTAAACTTGAATGAAAGAATCATGAATGTACCTGAGTGAGCACAGCGATGCTGATGTCCTGTCCACTGGCTTCATAAATGAGATCATTGAGTTCTTCTGGAGGGAGCGGCCTGGAAACAGAGAAGATACACTCTGAGTTTGAGAGTTAATATGTTTTTCTTCTTTCCCCACTCCATTTTGAAATGATTGATGTTTTATTGACCTGTGTTATTTCATAAGTTTTTAATATCAGGAGTGATCTCAATGGTAATAGTGATGTGTTTTTTATGGGATTTGGGCTGTGAAACATATTTAACAACATTAAGTGGTGAATATATCGATACATAGCGGTTAGAGCTTTTCTTTTTCCAGGCCTTTCAGTGTAGAGTTTGCATGTTTCTCCCCGTGTCTGTGTAGGTTTTGTCCGGTTGCTCCGGTTTTCCCAACCACTAAAACATGTACAATAGGTATGAATGTCATGAGTGAATGGATGGTGATGGTTGGGGTTCTGCCATCACCGTGTGTGGAGAGAATGGAAAAATATCTGAACTCTGAACATTGTGAAGGGCTTTGGGTGACCTTGGTCGGTAAAATGCGCTATATAAATAAACTTTACCTACTTACTTACATGGTGAAACTATGTTGAAGTGACCCAGTGGCTATATGAGCGGGATCAAGATGGCTTTCCTTTCCATCATAGTGGTCTGTAGGACGCTATGGGTTTAATTGTTTGGATGGTTTTCTCTGTTGACGGAAAACCCCCTCACCAGAAAATCTACACAAGATTTATCCACTCAAACAGCCACTGGGTCACTTCAAGGTCAAAATATACGCAAAAATATAAACTTCTAAAACATGAACATACACAGTGATGACTCTCTCTCTGGGCTCCGGAGGAAGTCCAACTGTCAGCTGTTTGTGGTGGGAGATCAGGTCAGTGCAGGCCTGTGTGAAACCAAATATGTGGACATAGATAATGCTTAGATTAGAAATAAAAAATAAAAACATAGAAGAGACTAAATAACACCATTTTAGAGGATCAAAGAGCAATTGATTCAAAAACTGGTTAAAGTAAAAGTACAAGGATTTATTTTAGACAGAGAATTGAGGCTGAACCACAGTGTGGTTTAGTGACTTTTCTTGTTATATATTCCACTACATTTTGTCAGATATTATAACTCTAACATAACATAACATACACAAGTTTTTCACAAATCTACCTCAGAGATTCAGCTCACTGGAAATGTTTTTCTGTAGTTTTTGATGGCCAAGTCTGTAATTGTAATTTAAGCTGGAGTACCAAGCTTTGAAACCACAAACCGTTTTGTTCTATCACGAGTTGTCACATCAGTGCATAGTTCAGCTTTTTCAGTTAAAAGGAGAGGACCAGTCCTCTGCTCTCAATAAGTTAAAAGATATGACATTTTCTCATAAGAAAAGGACAGCAGGTCTGATTTTTTTACAAAATGTCACTCTTCTGTTGGGACAGTCATTTATGAAACAACAGAAGTTAGGTACTCCAGCTTTAACTTACATACATGTTTCTGTCCAGCAATGTGAATAATAATAGACAATAATAAAAGGTCTGTACCTCAGCCAGGACCTCCACCCTCTTCCGGAGCATCCCAGATATGTAGCGGATCAGACCCCACTCTTTGGAGGCTCCGGCCTCAACGTAGAGCTCCTCCAGCAGCACGCGGACACTCACTCCCCCCTTACCCGGACCAGACAGCTCCACGGGCCAGTCCGGACCTCTGCTCCACAAATGAACATAACTATAATATCAACAATGAGCAATAACACTGACGTACAAAACAAAAACCCAGTTAAGGCGTATCATCATTCATTTTGTATAAACTCAGTGACTTGTATCTACTTTAACTGTACAAGATGAAAGAGCCCAATGAGGGGCTTTATATGGCACATGTTAGAGTCATATGAACCAACTCGGACCTTGAGGAGCACAAGGACTGGCCTCCTGCTGGTCCCAGAGTCAGGACTAAAGAGAACATTACTGATATTATTACTGATCTTTACCTGTAATAATATATTTTTTCTATGTAGAAACCCTCAATCACAATATCTAAACTAAATATCAATATATGTCGGTCAGTGGATCACCATTCCTAGTTGCAGTCCTATTGACGATAATATCCCACTTCCAAATGTCATTGTGGCCGTCCTATCAGTCAGACAACAGTATGTGCAAAGAAGCACTCACTTCATCAGGTAGAGCACATAGAGGATGTCGGCCTGGTCCTGCAGAGTGGGACATTCCTTCAGCTGCTGCACTAAAGTGGAGAAGTCCGTTTTCCCCTGAGCGTCTCGTGGCAGGTGCAGATCAGCTTCACTGTGATGCTGAGAGAGGCCAGTGTCAGACAGAGCATACAACTATACTGCCCATATTTGTTTTTAGTCTAAGCGAAAAAGTGGAATGGGAGGAATGGGAGGGGTGTGTACCTTCTGCTGTTTGGAGTGGGGTCCGTGGTTTAGATGAGGCACCTCCAGTAAGTTCAGGGTCTTCCTGTGTTTTCTGGTGGTCATGGCTGGAGTGATGGGGAGATACATGGAGGACTCTAAAACATAAGGACCAAACAGGTTAAGTTTACAGATGAGAGATTCAGTCTTTCCCTGGTAGTATCAGAGGTGACAGATCAGCACGAGAGAAATATGTCACAAGATGCCTTTTCTCCTCACTGTCCCCACTGTTTTCTCTTTGTTTGCAGACTTTTTTTTCCAGAATTTGAGATATTCGGATGATTTTCCAGTTTAGGACTGTGATTTTTGCTTGAAGAGGCAAACATATCTGCACATTTCAACCCCGTTTCATTGGATTGCGTGTAGTATAGTACAGGACCCTGAAGTACTGTGTAATACTAAGCAACAAGTGTTTTTGCTAAACTATTATAGCTGAGGAACGTAAAGTCCTCTTTAAATATGGCTAAATCCAATCTTTGTAAAAACTCATCTCAACTCTAAAACGGTCAGGCTTTGCCACATTGTTGCGAGTGGTGGAGCAGTAAAAAAAGATGCAGATCTGGGAGGAGTTCTTGACAAACAGAAGATTTTCTCTGATGGTTTCCAGATACTTATAACTCCACTACCTCTACTGCAGAGCTGTGGATGACAGTCGACCGTAGTGACTTCTGTGGAGCCTTTTCAAAAACGCTTTCAGGCTACATGGATCGAGATTTGACAGTATAAATCAATAGACTCACGCGGTATGTCGATGCCCTGGACTTTGGCCATTAAAGACAAAATGTCTCGAGTGGTGTGTTCGGCGCTGAAGACATGGTGCTGCCCCCGCTGGATGGGAGGGAGGTGGCTCTTTGTGGTAGTGCTGTGTAAAAGCTGCATCAAGTACTGGTCAAAGATGTCCGTTGAGTTTTCTAAAGTGGAGAAAAACAGTTTTTTATACATTTGTGATTGGTATAAAGGAAATACCACCACAGTGCCGCCATTACACTTTAGTTTCGGGGTCCGTATTTTTATTAGAGGATTCTGCCAGCATAAAACAACTAACTAAAGCAGAGGGGATGGTTTTTCTTTCCAAAAACAACTTACCCGACGTCCCATAGGCGTCGTAAGTGTCTCCCCCGAGCTCCTCATCCTCATCATCATCCACGTCTTCCTCAAACTCATCATTTCCTTCGTCAAGGAAACTGAGGCGAGTATGAAACGATGTGGTCTGGAAACTGGACAAGTCGGACATCTGCACTCTGCAAACACAACAATATCTGCTATAGCAAACCTAATACAATCACCACCAGCTTTAGTAAATCATCTGAATGTCTTGATACTGGTGTAGTACAAGAGCATTTCAAGACAATTATAGTTTTGTTCATGTCAGCACAAACCGTGATCCAACGAAGTAGCCACCTTGTAGTTTCCGAAGGGTTGCGATGATGCAAGGATCTATGGCGTCTCCATCGTCAACTTAACGGAAATAACAGTAAAAAAGTTTGTATGAGATTTGATGAAATAATTATATAACAACTTTACTTTATAAAGTAAAAATATATTACTCAAGACAAATATTACATTTCAATACACAAGGATAATGTTTGTGCAATCATAAGCTTAAGAACATTTTCCAATTATAACAGCCAGCCATTTTTCCAACGATCAACATGAAACTTTTGGCAAGGTTTATTTGTGTAGCACAGTTTATGCACAAAACAATCCAAAGAGCTAGATAGAAACAATGATAGAAAGAAATCATCAATATCATGACATTAACAAGTACATTAAAGCAAGTCAAGGTACGATCCTGTCTGTACAGCTAAATAGAACTGTTTTTAACTTGGATTAGAACATTGTCAGGAGTAGAAGCCTGTCTCACATTTCCAGATTTAGCCGCATGAATCTGAGACGCTGCCTCCCCATGTTGAGTCCTGACTGCACTATTTTTAATGTATTGTAGTAAATCTTTATTCCAGACTCAAGGGCCATATATTGTGATTATCTATTTTCGATTTTTGAGTTGCCTTGTCTATCAACTGTGCTAAACTAAAAACAAATAATAAACGTGCCTTGCCATTTCAAACTGTAATGTCGATGCAGTACCTAGCATGCTGCGTGTGATGGGAAAGGTGAGAGTGGGGCGTCCCGTCATCCTCCAGCAGGACGACAGATACGCCACTTCTGTCCTCAACATCTCCACAATCATTTGGTTGTCCAGCGCCAGGTAGAAGTGGTGTTGATCCAAAAACTAATCATGAAACAAGAATAAAGATTAACAGATTAAGATACAGTTTAAAACATATAGAAATCAGCGTTTTCTTTTTTATTACCTGTGGAGTGAATATATAGGATCTGTCTCGGATTACGTAAAACTTTGATGTTCCCAAAACGCCGATGTGTCGGTACGGCCTCCCGCTGAGATTCAGTTTTTTACACTGTCCTGGAATTCAAACAAATTATGAGTAAGAATGTTGAAATGTTTATAGGATTTTTTACACTTTATTTAAGCATTCTTCCAAAGTTTACAGGTTTCGGAATCGTAACAACCCATCATACTCAGACTGTTTATTTCTTCCCATATGTGTACTAAAAGTATACCTGTGCAACCAAACTACATATTTTTTCAATCGCTCACAAAGATGTGATGTTTGGAACGGTGCGTGATTACAGACACGATCAGCAATTTACAATGTTTAGAGTTCAGATATTGTTCCATTTTCTCCACTCGGTGATGACAGAAGCAAAGCCGCGTACCCACCGGATCGGAAGTCAATGGTAACGTACGTCGGTGCAAGTATTAGCATTTACGTCGCAAGAGGAAGAAGCAAGAGTGCTATCCACTCAGCCACTGTGTCGCCCGTGTTGATTTATCTATCCTTTTTAAAACAATGAGTCAAAATAGTAATCTAGGATGACAGGCCAATAATGTAATATGTTTGTTTCAGATGAATTTCACTCTTTACCGAGCCGGACATAGATGTGGCTGAGGAGTCGTGCCGGAAGAACTCGAATCGGTTGAACCTCCGCCATCTTCTGCACCGTAAACCCGAGGTCACCGAGAAGCTCCTGGATCTCGTCTGTTTCGGCCAAAACACAAACTGTGCACAAGGAAATACATTTTAAAATGATAACTGATGCATTCTGTCATGGTTGACAGTAATACTTGATGTTTGTCTCAACAGAAAGATTCTTCTACAAGTAAAATATTGTGAACAAATCAGACCGTAACATGTAAGTAAGTAGTAAGTAAGTAATCTTTATTTATATACCGCCTTTCCACTGCAGATCTGAGTCTCAAAGCGGTTTACAATTGTTAATTTTTGGGCATTTGTCTCTCACTCCACACAGAGATGGGAGCGGGGTCGCCAGTACAGGAGGCGCATGCTAGAACTATTGGACACATTTTTAGTGGTAGGGGAAACCGGAGTACCTGGAGGAAACCTACGCAGACACAGGGAGAACATGCAAACTCCACTCAGAAAGGCCCTGGTCCGACTGGGATTCGAACCCAGGACCTTCTTGCTGAGAGGCGAGAGTGCTATCCACTCAGCCACCGTGCCGCCCATGCTGTCTTCATTTTATTAGATAAACATGTCATATTCTGCAAACTAGTGAGAGAGAGCCCTGCAAAAATCAGTCCTGCCGATCATAATTGTGACCACCTACCCTGTACAACAACATCTGGTTTGACATTAGTAGAGAATCTCCTGTTGAGTGGGTCGATCTCTCCTGGTGCCAAGAAACCCTGAATAAAAATACAAATTCCCAAAACAAATAAGCTCAGATCAGCACAGTGCACTTTTTTTAATTAAACAAAATAGTCGATATATGTGGTCTCCAACCGTATCCAGTAACATGGATTATGTCATTGACTGGAAGTTGTGTGCCACAAGTTTGGTTTGTAAAAGAGTAAAGTAACAGAGTGTTTGCCTGTGTGTGTGTGTGTGTGTAAGTAAGTAATGTTTATTTATATAGCGCATTTTACAGACCTTGTGTGTGTGTGTGTGTGTTTGTGTGTGAGTGTGCGTGTTTGTGTGTGTTTGTTTGTGTACCTCAGCCAGCAGACAGCCCAGTATGTAGAGAGACTGTCCCCACATGTGAGGCAGCTTCCCCAAAGACACACGGTCCACACTGTGCGGGTTCCTGTACTCCTCATCCACCTGGTAATAACACAAACACATTAAGTCCATTTGAAAGACCTCAGTGTTACGGAAAGGAACAATTGAACAGGAAGTTGGCAAAAACCATAGGTCCTCAACATGAAATTAAATTGACACTAAGAGGCAAATGTGATATATCAATATGAATTTGACTTCTATGTTGGTTTTAACTAGACTTAATTTCAAGGGGGAGCAGGATACCTTACAACATTCCCATCCAAGCAAGGAGGGAAAACGCTTTCATCCACCATTGACTAAAAGCATAAAAGTAGTGAAGGTCATGTTTGTACGTAATCTACTGTAGGTCTGTGGGACGTCATCTTGTAATACCTGAAAACATCAGGCTATTCTCACCTTTTAAGACACTGAAGGACAATTGATTAAAAGAACTTAAGACCCATTCTTCCCACCGCAATGCACATAGTTAATGTAGACTAAGGATTTCACAGGGATTACACCATAAACTGTGGTTGTGTCCTTAAGTAAGACACTTCACCCACATTGCCGACTGTGAATCTGAAAGCTGAAAACAACTTTTCTGGACTACAATTTTTTTTAGTTTCTAAGACTGGTTTCCTCATAGATATTGTTATGGCCAATTATTTGTGTTTAATATTGTCTAAAATTGATTTTATGGTATGGGGGGTCTTGGTTCAGGTGTACTGCCTTAAATATCCAGTTGGAGGAGCCCTCAGGCATGGGTATGAATGTATTATAATATTTGGATAGGGTATTACTAGCATATAGCTTTCCCACCCATAGGCACCCACGGTACTGCAGACAATATTCATGTTGGATACCCTGAGAAATGTCCCATAAAACTCAATGTAAACTAAAGCATCTAATTGCTTTTCCAATAATTTTCCACAGCATGGCGTTAAACTTGAAGTGAAATACAAGTGAAACAGGTTTATTCAAGATTTTAATCAATGTATTTTTATTTTTCCATTTTTAGAATATGAATTGTAGATTACCTTGTCGTGTGGCACTGAATACAGCTCAGGCAGGAGTTTTATACCGTTCTTCTGTCTGATCAAAATTCCCTCTAGTGCCTCTCGATATTCTTCCACCTACGATAAAAGGCAAAAACAATTAGGGACTTCTACACAGAATGTATTTTGCTTCACTGAATTACTGTATGACCCACAAAGCACTGACATGCCATCACAGGTGAACGAAAAATATCTGGATGATTTTATCTTTTACATATATGTAAACCGGGAAGAACCTGACTTTCAAACTACAATTAACAATGTTATCAAATTCATCTAACTTCAGTTTCCTGGGTTTTACAAGCATGTATATTTGGCCTCTGTCACATCTTTGGATCAACATTTACGGACAGAAAAGTGAAAAAAAGAGGACCACTCTTTCTCAGCCAATCATCTCTCAGCCCAAAGCTACCGATCAGAGCAGAGCTAGAGCCAAGGTGATTGATATGAATGGACAGACATCTTGGAGACCCGGGTTTGGGCAACTCACTTAAAATATCCTTGTCCCTTCTCCATCCCTCGGCCCCCCAAAAAATCCTACCTGTCCATGATCTCCAGAGAAAATTCCGTCCAGAATGAGGTAGGTCCAGAACAGGGGCCACTCACACTCAATATTCTCAAACAGTTTGAGCTCCGCTGGGTCATAGTGCAGCCGCGTGGGGTCCTGGACACAACAACTTCAATGTATTTCACTCCTAACTTAACCTTCTTCACACAACTCTCTAATAAATAGACTGACCCCTGATGTCTGGTTTCTACTGTAGTTTTAATAGCTTATGAATATTTAAATGGATGATTACCTCTTTGGGACAGCAATATCCATCTCTGATAAAACGACAGCAGCCATAGCGTCCCTTAAGGTAAAAAAAACAAAACCATTTTAAAGCTACTTACTTTCAAATCACACAAAACATAACTATGTATTGAATCAATTTCACATTTTTCCTACTGTATCTAACTGACATGTATGTGTTTTATGGCCTCTGTCTTCTTTAGTAGATCTTAGGTCAACTTTCCAAGATAGAAAAGAGCGAAAGAGAGAACCACACTCACTCAGCCAATCAGAAAAAAGCAAAAAAGACTTCATGTTGTGGTCTGATTTGTTCACAATTGTTTGACTTTTCCCAGATGAACGATATGTGTTATTTATGATCCCAGCAGTACGTACAAAATCAAGCTATTGTAAGTTTACAGCAGTGATGTTTTTGACATTACCTGAAGTTTGTTAATGATCTCTGACTTTGTTATAGACACCAGCTCTGCGTTTTCAACAGCAAAAGCAGGAAAGGAAATGACGGACAGCAGACCAGCGTCGATCTCTTTTGACGGTGAAGCTCTCGGCAGCATGGTGCACAGGATGGACTGGGACAGAAGGCATTAGAATTAGAACATTCGTGGGATTTTTGAATTCATTTATTCTCAAAAACAATCTATTAATTTGTATTTCTCCTCTGATTTTTTGTATTTAATTATTTAATATCATAGTAACGTTACCATGGTTTATCCCTGCTTTAAAGCTGGGGTGCCAAACTTTCAAACCATAAAAAATAGCCATGTAGTTAAATCCATCACTATTTTTCACATGTGTGTATCTTTTGGTCTCCGTCACATCTTTAGATCAGCTTTTTCAGACAGAAATATGAAAAAGAGAGGACCACCCTCACTCAGGCAATCAACTCTCAGCCCAAAGGGTCAAATAGAGACTCTTTCTTACATGTATGCAAAACATAACTTTTTTTTCTAATTAGATGAAGACAACATGTTGTTTTTGTCTGAAGCTTGTCCAAGTGTAGTTCAGATTTAACCTCTCATGGTGTGGATTTTGTTAATATGTACTTTGGTATTATTTTGAAATCAGTTCTCTATAGCAGTGTTTTTCAACTAGTGCCCCATGAGATGGTGTTTGGTGTGCCTTTGGAAATTATCTAATCCCACCTAATGTAAAAGATTAGAAAGACTTTTGTTTGTTTGTCTGATTTTCTGTATAATACTTTGATAAGAATAACTTTGGGATTTTAATGAAGGCTTCACAGTTTAAGTTTTGTATCAGATTCAACAGGTGGTGTGCCATGGCTCAAAAACGTTGGGGAATACTTTATGGTTTTGAGTTTTAATTCCTGTCCTGTTCCCCTGTCTTGATTGTCTGCCCCGCCCTGATGTGTTTCCCCTGTGTATCTTTCTATCTATATGTACCTGTGCTCCTCTCCCCTTGTTGTTGTCTTTGCTTGTCTTTGCCTGTCTATGTTCCTAAGTTTTGAGTGGATTTTTGTTTCGTTTTTACCCTGGACTTTTATTATATCATCATCATTAAATCATAATTTTTGCATTTCTGCTTTTTCGGTTCTCATTCACTTCACCCCACAACAATTTCACTTTAATCTAGGTTAAGGTGGTGTTTTGTTCCAGGCTCTCGTTGCGTTCTGGGTGAGATTCCTCCGAGTTACCTGACAGTGTTCGACTTCATCTGGTAAGACGTGGATCACAGATTTGGGTCCTCCGTGAGCACCGAAGAGATCCAGCTCATCTATGGCCTCTAGAGCCGCCTGTATGAAGCCGAGACAGGAGCAAAGCAAGTTCACAAGAGTTCATGTGACATCACAACATTTCAACATGTCTTTCAAAAATTATTTCTTTCCCATCGAGTCGCAGAGAGACCAGAAAGAGAGATCAGAGACAGAGACCAGAGAGAGATCAGTGAGAGAGACCATAGAGAGAAAACAGAGAGAGACCAGAGAGAGATCTGTGAGAGAGACCAGAAAAAGAGACCAGGGAGAGAGACCAGAGAGAAAGAGACTAGAGAGATAGACCAGAGTGAGACCAGAATGAGAAACCAGAGAGAGACACCAGTGAAAGGCCAAAGAGAGTGACCAGAGAAATCATGGAGACCAGAAAAAGAGACCAGGGAGAGAGAGAGACCAGAGAGAGAGACCAGAGAGAGACCATATGTACTGACAAAGCAGATACCAATCTTTGTTTTTTTCATGTGGTTTGGTCCAGGAGATAACAGATAAATGATTTATAAACTAAGACGAGAAACCTGTACTTGCCAGGAAAGACAATGTCACTTTAGCTTCATCTGTTTTGCATCCATTTTATTTTAAGGAAATTGATGACTAATTATATAAATACATTGATTAGCTAAACGTTAGAAGCAGTTTTTTTCTGTCTCCTTTTAATGAAACAAAAATTGGACAGTGTTTGCTTCTACCTTGGCCATTCCCACTGAACTGGCATTCAGCTCAGCAATGCCCTGATTGGTTTTGTCTCCACGTTCCCACATGCCGTAATCCTAAAAGAAAGAATAGAATACAGTCAAATAAGTTCAGATTTTGTCATTAAAATGTATTTTTGAAGTAGTAGTTTTATGGCTTACTGCTACTTTATACGCAGCCTCAATGTAGAAGACGAGGTTTTGAATGAACGCGACTTCATCGAGGTTTGAAATGATGCGAAGACCTGAGAAACAAGAAAAGATCCTTGCAATTAACAAATCACTCAAAGCTAAAAGAGTGAGAAAAACCTGGAGTCGGAGGAGACACAAAGATGACTTGGACTTTGTAATGAAGCTGTGGGAGAATTACCTGGTTCTGCCTTACATTACAATCATTAAAAAGATTATTGCCGATATTTTACGAGGGAGATTGACTATTCTGTGTAGGTTTCCTCCAGGTTCTCCCGTTTCCCCTACCACTAAAAACATTTACAATAGGTATGAAAGTAATGAGAGACTGGATGGACGCTTCTGTCGACATTGTGTGGAGTGAACAGAAAAATACAGAAAATTGTAAAGTGTGCGTGTGTGTGTCTGTGTGTGTGCGTTTGTATGTCTGTGTGTGTATGTATTTTGTGGAGCAAGTAATGGGAGGGAAGGACTATTTGGGTTTGTGTCTTTTCTGTGTATGTGTGTGCATAAGAGGGATTGGAGACAAAAAAGTGTCTGCTTTGTTCAAACCCTTTTCAAACACTATTTCTGTTTTTGTATTCTATTCTATTTTGTGTGTTTTTTTTTTAATTCAGTCCATGATGCTTATTTTTCCCTGGATAAAGCTGTTCTGTGCTGGAGAGCTGGTTGCCGGTTTGCTCAGTACCTGAAGCGGTCATCTGGGCCAGAGTGAGCAGGTAGATGGAGGTGGCGTCCACTTGCAGATGACCCCATTGGTCATCAGCCACCACCGTGGCACAGGTGGGCGTGTCGTATTTGGCATGAAGACAGTCCTTTGTGCTCTGGGTGTGTTTGAACTTCTCCACCTTCGCCACCTGGGGGCAGAGTGGAGCGAAGGTCAGCAGGATCCGACCTTTTTCTGATAGGATTATAGGAACTTGCTCATCACAAAGCTAATGCAATACTCTAGATTCTCATCAATGGTACTCATCCTTATCTAACAGGGAAAACCAGCAGAACAAACCTCACTGTGTGTGTGAGTTGTATGCCGACAGGATTAGCGGACAAGAGAGTTTGAATAAAGCTAAAGAAACATTTGCTGAAAAGAGATGTGAGCTAAGTTTCCTCCTGTGGGCCACATATCCGCCTGCTATCGAGGGACAGACTTCATTTCCAATAATAAGGAATATCTATATACCTATATCTAATTTAATTTGTGCTTAATGACCTGGAAGCTGCATGGACCCAGGGCCACAGTTTGAAAACCACAGCTCTAAATCCACTGAATTCAACATCAAAATCAAATGTTCTAATTCTGCCTCACAGGAGTCAGCTCACTGGAGTCAGCTCGTGTCCTGTGCTGGACACTGGTTAATCCAGATTACTTTTCTTCAGATTAATTAATTAATGAACTGAGGCCACCCACAATGCAAAGGTGCGGCAGAGCAAGGAGCACGACTGAGGCTCCAGAGCAGCACAAGAGGGTTTTACAGTCTTTATAAAAGGTCCAAAGGGCCGCGACTGGCCCACAGGCCGGGGTTTGCCCACCACTGGTCTTACCTGTCGCATCATGCACTGAAGAAGACCTTGCATCAGCTTCACCACACTCTGAAAAACAAATGGGAATACAACAATGTCATAAACATCATTATATATCCACGGTCATAACTCTCTCTATTTACTATTAAAATATATTATTGATTCAAATGATAACTGGTTTAAAGTCCAGCCTCTTTTCAAACAGTATTTATCTTGTTTATTGTTTTATTTTGAAATAAATAATTACTACAACTACCACTTTTTGCCATTGAAATCTTGCCATAAACACTATTGTGGCAGATGTTTTAGATGTGTTACATCCAATCAACTACATATACTATATTGAATATGAAAAACAAAACAACCAATAAAAAGTCAGTAACCAAGAGAAAAACACAAACGTTAGAGTGTCCAATGAAACCCACGCCTCTGCTCACATAACAGAGTCAAACACTGAGGGCATGTGTCCAAAGCAAACACTGTGTATGCATTCACCTGCTCCAGCTCATACGCTTTGGCCTTGTCCTCGTCTCGGTCTGCATTTTTGCGATATGCCATTCCCAGCCCCCACACGGACAGGACGCTGTAGACGTTGTCCCGCACCCAGGCATCCTTCTGCTGGGCACTGGCAGGCAGCAGGCCGGTCACTGGGCTCTGAACATAGTGGGATAATGTTAAACCTAACTTTCAAACCTCAATAAGACATGACTTTAGAAGAAATGTAACTATCACTAGCTATCACTAAAACGAGAGGACCAAATTCACTCAGCCAATCACCCCAAATCACATGGTTCTGTAATAAGTATACAAATTATAACATAAAAGATTACTTTTCACATACACACACAAACACTTATTTGATATTTTACATACAAGACATAATAACACATAACATAAAGGACAACACACGAGGTACATATGTTGTATCTCTGTTATAAAACATATTAACTTTGTAATTTCACATTTACAACTGAAGAATTATCCCGACTATACAACAACTCCCACAGCTGACATGCAGAAAAAGTCCTATGGAAACTACAGTATATGTATTAATAACCATGTAATCTCAAGGGGCACATTGCTGACATTAGATTCACAGTTTATACTTAGTGACAAATAGAAGCTAGCGTAAACTCAAATCACCTTTGATAAGAGATACATGTGTTTTTTGACCTTTGTCCTACTCTAACCCAGTCAATTCCTAAGCAGTATATGTGGCAGAATGTAAACAAAGCAGTGTTGTGTGTCCATGTACTGTAGAAGCCTGTTTCTGGAAAGAAGCAAGTCTGACTGGGGTCATCTAACCAATAGATAATCTTTTTACAGGGGGACATTCGTTTAAGAAATAATAAATATTTCCCCTATATAAATTTAAACTTAAAAAACCTAAACTACACTTTTTTCTAACATTCGACTTGTCTGGGTGTTAAAAATGCATATTCTAACTCAACATGTCTTGGCTAGTTCTGACACAATCCTGGCCGAACTTAAGCACAACCTGTTTTTCGAGTACAGACCTATAATGTTATATACTGTAATTACTGTGTATAAAACAGCGTTAGGATCACGCTTTTGCTTGGAAATTGGTGTAAAGGAACCTTGAATCTCACCTGATGGCATAGGATCGTCTCATGCACCAGCCGGGCATAAACATCAAGGCGTACTCCCGAGTTACTGCGACTCCTCATTATAATGACCACTGTGCAATCAATACCAACAAGTTATGTGCATTTTGACAACTATGTGCAAAGCAATCGTTATTATGTACACGGCAGGTATTCAAGGATAGTCATTTCGTACTCACCGTGTCTTGGTTCATCATTCAAACTCGGCAGATCATCTTTAATAGCAGGACACCTTCACTGCTCTGCGGATGCTGCTAGTGAAGAGTATGCTAGCCCGTATGCTAGCGTTTAGCAGTATTGATTAAAAATATTCTCGTTGTGGCGTCAATGCCTCTCACAACCAGAAGTGGTAAGCGACTTCAAACAATGTAAAGTCTTTAAAGGAGAAAGGATTGCCTTGATGAGTTTACGTCAGGTGATCGCAAAATCACACCTGTAGTTCCAAGTGTATCCAGAAGAGGTCACCAAAGCTAAGGTTTAGTTGTCTGCGCACAGTCACGATCATACTCTACTTATGCATAAATAAATTATCAATTATATGTCAATTATCTTGAAGAACCTTATTATAATGAATAGAAAACCAAATCCAAATGGAACATTCCTGACGTTTTTATTTGACTTAAAAACGTCAAACGTATCTTGTTGATTTAGTAAATAACGGTTTTTAAGCCAATCAGATAGCAGCACTTAGGCAGTATCAGCCAATCAGAGCTGGTTGAATTCTACCGTCATGCACCAGCTAGCGTAGCGTCCAGAAAGCTAACAGGCGAGGCATCACTGGCTGAGGTTCCCCTCCGAATTTACTTCCGATTTTGCAATGTTAAGCAAATGAAGTTCTAAGACAGGAAGCAGAAAGACGACTCCAACCCCCCGTCAATGGTAAGGATGTGGAAGATAGACCTCTGCCACGCGTCGCAAAGGGTTTTAGTATTGATATTGTTCATAGCAGGAAGGAAGGATGTATGCAACTCAGAATAGTCTATCATTGCTCCAAGCTAGGTATTCATAAACACTGGAAAACTATTTTAGTCTTATTTTATGGCATGTTATTGTATGGAATTGTCATTTATTTTACAAGAAAACCATGATTAACTGGCTTGTAAGCAGCCATAGTAAAAACAAATATTATATAGACATTAAAATCACACAAGGCATTAAAATAATCACAGTACATTGAACAAGAGTGAAGATACAATTCTTCAGCTTATGTACAGCTAAACTAAACTGTTTTCACTTTTATTTGAACATTGTCAGAGTAGAGGCCTTAAATATAATATGACATGGACACTATCACATTTACTTCTTCACATGATAATTACTTGCAAACGCTTATTGTAGTCTCATAAATGTATCGACTGGACTGCATTTCAACATTTTCCTGTTCCTGTAGATGCAGTTCATGCTGTTATTCAGCCGCCAGGGGAAACTGCGTTTACAGAAATGGTATGTGCCCTTGTCAGACAAGGAGAGGAAGAAGATCTCCAGGGATCTGGTCCAGACTATTTTGGCCAGAAAACCCAAAATGTGCAGCTTTCTGGAGTGGAGGGACCTCAAGATTGTCTATAAGAGGTGAGGCGATACAATATTTCCAAATATAGATCAAGGTCGGTCTTTTATCAGGTTAAACATTGGTAACCTGTCTGCCTCTGTTATGTTCCCACATGTCTTCATTGCTTTGGAAAGTTTAGGAATCATTTTCAAAAGATTAAATTGTATATTTTTTTCTTAGTACTGAAACATTTATTTTGCCATGATTTCTATATTTTTTAATTCCCTTTTTTGTACCATTTATTTAAATTTCCAACAATCAAATCTTTTATTTAAGGCAATCACATATGCAGATAAGAGAACGTGCACCTTTTTATGTTTGATTGGAGAGGATGAAAAGAAAAAGGACACGTCTTAGTTCAGCCTTCAAGTGTTTTGTTTCAGATTCATTTGAAACTGTTTGTATTTTGAAGCCAAACCACCTCCACCGCCCCCTCACAATTCTCAGCTCTACAATGGGTAACACTGACTCATGCACAGATTTGCTGATATTGCTGAATATTACATTTGTTGGCGCTGAACACTAAAAACAATGAAGGCCATAGTGTGACTCAAACTAACAGTGATGGCAAAGGCATTATTATTGCAAGAACAGACATTTGTGGCTGTGTTAAGTAATGTGTGTGCATGGTCGATGCTTGAGTGTGTATACGTTGAAGATTGGCATATTTAATTTTCTTGAAGTTTTTTTTTATATGTAATCTGTCATTAATTACACCAATTCTTTTTTTGTAATTGGAGAAAGCAGATGGAGCTATAAGAGGTAGCTATATGTCAAGATCATAGACTGTATATAGATGGACGATGCTAACCCCCAGTTCAATGAAGCCCAATAGTGAAGTGCTCATGGACATAGTTTTGCTCCAACTCTCTTGACTTTCATTGAAAAGTACAGTCCTAGCTTAAAAAAGTCCTATAGTGACGTCAGCGCTTGGTCAGTCCACTCCTTATATACAGTTGTTTCCTTGTATAGGTTTAGTTTAGTAACCCTATATACGTGATCTAAAGTTTCTTTAAGCAGAGGTCTCTAAACAGAAATCTAAATGAAATCAAACCAAACCTGCAAAAGTCTTCAAAGTCCAGATATAACCAGATGTCTGTATTCCACCCTTTGCCTACATGAGTTTTTTGTTTACATTTCAGATATGCAAGTTTGTATTTCTGTTGTGCTGTTGAAGACCAGGACAACGAGCTGATCACTCTGGAGATCATTCACCGATATGTGGAGCTACTGGACAAGTACTTTGGCAGCGTGAGTTTTTCAGAACAATAAACTACAGTAATGTCTGTTTGTTGACTTTCTGAATGCTTCCTCGCTCTGTTTCCTCATAGGTTTGTGAGCTGGACATCATTTTCAATTTTGAGAAAGCCTACTTCATCCTGGACGAGTTCCTGTTGGGAGGAGAGGCTCAGGAGACGTCCAAGAAGAATGTGCTGAAGGCCATCGAGCAGGCCGACCTGCTGCAAGAGGTACACCCCAAACAGACACATTCAAGAACTCTTAAGATAAAGCCAGTGCTATACATTCATTCTCTGCACAAACAAAACAAGATAGAAGCCATCATACAAGCCATTCAAATATTCACAGTAATTATGAAGAGTCATGGTGCAATCCTTCAGTTGTATGCACAGCTAAACAGAACCTTCAACCTGGATTTGAACATATCGGAGTCATAGCCTTTCTCGCATTTTAAGGAATACTGTTCTAGATTTTAGCTGTATGAATCCAAAACGCTGCCTCTCTGTTTAGTCCTGACTCTGGGCAGCAGCAGGAGGCCCAGTCCCTGTGCTTCTCAGAATAGGTTCATAAGGCACTTGTCAACTTTGGTGCAAGGCCATGGAGACACAATCAGAGCTGCTTTAAAGGCAATTCTCTGAGGCACAGGAAGCCAGTACAGATACCTGAGACTAGGGCTAATGTGATAAACAATGGTAAAAATGATGATCTTGATTTTCAATGAAAGCTTTTGATTCCAACAGGGAATTTATGTATTTCACATCAAAACCCATCTTCACTCATATTTATTATTATTATTTTTAAAAGCACTTTGTATAGCACTCAAAGATGCTTCAAATGTAATTCTTTCACTCCATACATGGTGATAAACTGTAGCCACAGCTGCCCTGGGGCACACTGACAGAAGGGCATACTGTATATCCTGGCAGAGCATTTGAACTACTTTACATCTGATTTTCTGCATTTCTTTTCCCCACAGGAAGCTGAAGCCCCACGAAGTGTGTTGGAGGAGATTGGCCTGACATAATCCATCAGCATGAAGTCCGGGCTCTGTCTTTGTCAGTGTTGTGTATATTTGACTGTTTCCTTGTGATGTCTTTTGCTGTGGTGCCAATTGTGGTTATGTTGTCTTTTTGTGTAAGACCTGAAACTTTTCTCCCTGCAACCAAACCACACAATTCGCCTTGTTCACTCCCATTACAGTCCAGACTCGGTATTAGTGATTCTCAAACAGCTCAGAACAAAACATGTGGGTTTTTAAATTAACTGAACTCAAAATGTGGTTCAAGATAGGACTTCATCGGGACTTTAGAAGGTCAAAAGGTATATGTGCCAACTGTGATGATAAAATGTGGACTGGGACTCGGGACTAAACCAAGTCTACTTCTTAAATCAATAGTATTTCATCAGAATTGTAATAATTTGTTAATATGGAACACATGCTATGCTCTTTATACCGTATCACACAAAGGTTAAAGTCTAAATCAGCTCAATCCTTTGATATAAATTGATAAAAATATTCCTCCTCTTTTCAAATGGACCTGAAACAAGACCTTTGAGTTTATTCAAGTAAGGGTTAAGGTTAGTAAGTAACATAGTATAAACACTTAAATTGGTGCTTAGCAAAAATGTAATGTCAACAATGATCAAGGAGGTATTCCTACATAATTTGGATGCACCCTTAGCTTAGTCTTGATTTAGTTAAGATTAGACGTACCACATATTGACAAAATGATGCAACACTTTTGCATAAAGACTAATACTAAACGATGGACTAGCATGGTACTTGTTCTGCAGGTTGAGAACCACTTTTAGAGATAATATAGCAATGCCACTTAGATTTGGCCTATACTGTTACTATTAGTATGAAACCGAATCACTTCGATCAAAGCTAAGTTCAGTTCGCATGTCAGTATTAAACCATGTACTTATTGTAGTTCTTTTGCCCAACTGTAGCCAATGTTGTGTTTTCTTGTTCAAACGTCTTAATTGGCCTGTTAAAGATATCTCAGGTCACACCCAGAATGCCCATAGCTTTTCAGACGATTAAACTATAAATATAACTATTGTGCTTTTGACCATTTGGATAAAGGGCATACTATGTAGGAATCAAATTGCAACTAATTTACTAAAGAATTAGGTTGTGGATCATTTACACTGTAGTATCTGGTATTGTATCCTAGCAACCTACCCACAACACACCATTATCTGTGGAATTTACTGGAAAACCATAGCTTCCAGTAGCACTCTGAATTACTTTAGCTAGGTAAGCGGCCATTACGTCGTCTTTACAGTATGCCAAATAAATTTACATAATTAACATGACCAAAGATCACTGTGTTCTGGGAATATTTTCTATTCAAAAGGTAAACGTGCTATGGTCCCAAGATTAATTCAGATAGGATATACAAAGTGAACTAATTACCTTCTTTTGTTGAATAAATTTGATCTCATGTTTAGTGCAAAGAAGTTACTTTTTACAATGCTGCCACATATTTTTTATTTCAAGTATTAAATGTTTAAGACAATTAGTTTTTTTCCATCTTTTTATTTGACAAAAGGCAACGGATTCTCTGGTCAACAAACTAGTCCGCTTTTTTCAAAAATATATACAAACAATACATTGACGTAGCAGTGTATAAACTATTCACATTTCTAATCTTGTTCCTTACAGTCATTTCCCAAAGACTCTACAACATTTACAATATTTTTATCAGCATTTTCAGGGCAATCTTCCTCTTTCTCTTGTTTTTCAACACACACCTCTTTGTTGTCAGTTTTGGGAGTTCTTACACTTTCTTCATGTGAATCCTCTGATGTATTTGGCGACTCTTTACCTTTCTTCTTGTGCTTTTTCTTGCTTTTCTTTTTGCTCTTTTTCGAGTGTTTGTGACGTCTGTGTGGGCTGTTTTCGTCTTTTGGGATCGTTTTTTCTTCCCGCTTTGGGCTCCGACTTCGTTTGGTTCGTGTCCTCTCTCGGCTTTTGCTTCTAGATCTGGACTCCCTATCTGTCCTGTTAGATTTACTTCTGTCTTTACTCTTACCCCTCAGTCTACTCCGATCCGGACTGCGACTTCTCGATCTATTTCTACTTCTATCCTCCCGCCTCTCACTGTATCTTGAGCGGGAACTCCTCCAGTCTCCCCTGAAAGACCTCTCGGACCGGGACGGACTTTGCTGTCTCCATGATCGGTCGCTGCGTCTCTCGGAATGCCATCCGCCTCCTCGGTTTGTCCTATCGGGCGAAATGTCCCGGTCCGCCTCCCAAAACTCGTTGCCCGGATTGCGGAAAACGTGTAGAAAGTTGCAATTCTTCCCCTTGGGACACTTCCGTCTGTCAAACAAACCTGAAAGCAACACAAGGTTTAGGAGCAAATTCATTTATCTCATAATAAACTCTTACAAATTATCATCCATTTCTGCAGGAATAATCGGAATCAGAATCATTTTTATTGCCACGTAAGTAATAGGAAGTCACAGACTTGGAAATTGCTTTGGCTCAGTGCAACAGTCAGAAAGAGATTTAAAAAAAAAAAAGAATACATTTAAATTTAAAATAGATTCCCTGTGCTCTCTGAATAACATAACAATCATATTTGGCCTTTTTGGATCAAAATGTTGATTTAATCAATGTGTCCACATTATTTAGGTTAATATTTTGGTTCACCAGTGATAAGAGATGGAGAAGCAGCGCTGTTTTTTTGCCTGGTTAAAATGGCCGGTGATAATATTAGAACCTAAAACTTACCACAGATGGCATTCTTCCAGCGAGTGACAGGACACAGCTCACACTGGAGCTGCCGTCCTGCATACCAGCGCCCATTGAACTTTATCCAAGCCGCTTGACACTGTTCCTCCCTGAGAGAAGGCAAAGAATATAGTTTCTAGTTCAAGGCCACAACAACTCTTTCACTGATTATACTTATTCTTACGTTTCGAATTGGACATAGACATTTCCTCTCAAGTGTGACTCGTAATTGCAGCTAACCTGAAACAAAAACATGACATCATATTTTTTTTTATTAGCCCAGTCCCAGTGATGGTCAACTAAACACAAACATGTATTAGTCTACTGCGCAACAGCACTCATGGTGTGATACAGTCCAACTTAGTGCTTTGTTTAGGTACATGTACAGAGGGGCAAAAAGTAATTGGTCAGCCAGCAAATTTGCAAGTCCTCCCACAAAGATGCCTGGAATTGTCATCACAGACTTTCAACTCCCTCCAAAATGTTCTATGGGGTCGAGATGTGGAGACTTCAAACTGACTACATATTTTTTGACACTAGTGTAAATTGTCTGATTGTTTTAGTTTGGTTCATTTCAGCTCAAATTAACTTTGACAACAGGAAATTCAATTTGATAAAATCACGTCAAAAGAAGTCAGCGCCTGTTATCTGGGAGAGCTTATTCTGCTGGTGCATGATATCCAGTCGGAGACTTTATGTTTAAATTTGTTTTGTTTGTTTTGTTGGATATAAGAGATATGTTATCAGATATCTCAAAAAAGTGTCTGAACGTTGTAAATCCGAACCTTGAACTGCACCACTCTCCCGATGCTCCTGAACTCCGGGAGGACGTCGTGGTAAAAGTCGATGAAATGCTCCTGCAGCTCCTCCTCGCTGTGCTCCAGACTCGAGTCCATGTCGAAGTCGTCGCGTTCTGACTGCTCCATTCCGAAGGTGAAGAACATGGAGCGGATCAAGAGCGTTGTGCTGCTGCTGGGGATGACGTGCTTACGGGAACATCTGAGCGAGACAGGAAAAGTCAAATACTGCTGTTTATGCTTTCATAGTTTGATGAAATAATAATAATAATAATAATACATCAAACTTATATAACGGTTTTTTGGACACTCAAAGACGCTTTACAAAACAATAAAAATAAACATTGAACAAAATTAAGGAAAGGCAAGCTGAAACATTTTTTTTGAGAAGTGATTTCAAGTTCTGTAGTGAATCCAAGTTTCTGAAATAATCCATTCAGTTTAATCGTCTACACATGGGAACTCATCTCATATATGAACGCTCTCAACCCCTAGTGTGGTATAGTGGCTTCTAACTTTGAATATTCTACCACATTTTGCCTCACTTTGTTGTGTTTAAAACCTAATTTAATATGGATATGAAAACTATGTATCCATCTCAGAGATTCAGCTCACTGTAAATGTTTTCAGTATTTTACTATAGTTGAAAAGATTGTGAACCTTACCAAGTCTGTAATTGTAGTTAAAGCTGGAGCAGATTGATCATTTAATTGTGGTTTCAACGCTATGTAATAAAAACCAGGTAACAACCTCCGATCTCTATAAACAGCTTCTATCACTAGATTTCACATGTATTTTTTTAACCTGTCACATCTTTAGAGAGAGAGAACCAGCCCTCACTCGGCCAATCAGCTCTCAGCCCAAAATCTGAAACAGCCTTCCTGGAATTGTGAGACAGGCCATGTTAAATCCATTGATGTATTGTGATTATTTATGATTTTAATGCTATATTATTTTGTTTAGCACTTTGAGTTTCCTTGCATATGATCTGTTCTATACAAATAAACTGGCCTCGCCTATGTCTTGTTATAAAAAAAAAAAGCTAAATGAATTGAATAAAAAGTGTAATGGTTATAGCGAAAATACCGGTCTCCAAATCGACAAGCTCCCGTCTTGAGGAAAAAGGGACAGTTGGCCACGTCTCGCTCGGTGCCATAGTTTTTTGAGCCTTCATTCGGAGCTTCAGGATTCATCCAGGTCGCTCCTTTTTCTAACTGTTTAAACAAACAACAGCAATAGAAGAGTAATTGTACACACCAATACTGATGGACATGATCAGAAAAATACTAATCCAATAGGTCGAGTTTATGTTACGCCACAACATCGCAAAGAGCCTATAGTTTGACATTCTGATGGAGGACACTTGATTTTCTTTCTTGGCAATTATGGGAACTGTCAAAAGTCAGATTTTTGTTTGTAGCTAATTTCTCTTACTCCTGGGCCAATCCACGTGAATCCAGTGTGTTTTTGTATATCCCTAAATCACAAGTCTCGGGGGGCTTTATAGAACAGAGAATCAAACAGCTCAAACACAGATAATGCAATAATAACAAACACAGAGTCACCAAGTTCAACATCCTTACAATGTATCAACTATGTGTATTTTATAAGAAAAATATGATCGCTACAAACAATGTGGACTTGTTCTACTGTTGTTGTTGTTGGGGGCCATTAACAAAAGGGTATATTTTAATTATCAATCCTGGCGTTAAACTGTGTGTGCAAAGTTAAACATAATTTATAGTGTCTAGTTCTACATCTGCAAGTGCATAGATCCGTAATGTAAATATATTTTGCGCTCAAACACAAATCCATGATAAAAACACCCAGCCTCACCTAGACCAACTTATCATTGATGATGTAGAGAAACATAACGCGTAGTATAGTTTACAGTTTGGTGTTTCATTTTGCCTCAGAAATTATTTACATTTAAGCAGTAGTGAATATATATATATAATGTTTACCTGACTCTCTGCTTCGTCCAACCTTTTCTGAACAGCCTCCTATAAATGGTGCAAACACAGGGCTTGTAATAGATTCAGGACAAAGAAATATCTGCTCACGGACTGTTAAGACCACACTTGTGAAAGATAACAGACTGTAACACGGACATCAAATCTGTGCAAGACACGGTAAAAGATACGTCCTTGTAGCAATCAGTTGTTTTGATGTTTCTTTAGGAGTGTGTCTTAGTTAAGGGGAGGTTTATGATGGCTTGTGTTGCTCAGTTAAGGACTACTTTACAACAGTTCACATGAAAAATACAATTCAAAACAATCAAAATGCCTAGTATATATTGTTGAAATAATGGATATAATGCTCCAGACAATGCTCAGAGGAGGATATGTTTCCCCGTGTTAGCTTCCTGGGGCACGCATCACCTCTCTGTCTCTCCTCTCCTGCTTCTTCTGCTCCTGCTCCTCCTGCTCTTTCCTCTGGCGCGCCTCCCATTCCTCTTTGATCAGTCGCTGCGGAGAGTTAAACAAAAAGACATACGTGAGTGAGGTAGAGTCGACCGCAGAACCAGGCCGAGCAAGTTCCCTCGCATTTTGCCGGAACCGACTTATGTGGAAATAAAAAAAGAACAGATTCCTTTTAGTATTTTGATCTAATAATTTCTCAGCTACTGGTGTATTCCATTTAGTGCATGTATGAATGTGTCTTATTGCTTTGTTTTCTGGGATTCATGGACACTATATGGGACTTTAGACCTGAAAAATTGCATGTTTGTGAACTAGGTCAATAATATAGTGGGGTTGTAAATTATGAAATCTAACTGGGGAAAAACATGTTATTATACTCTAGACTAAAGCAATAAGATGTTTTAAAACTTTATTGATTAAAAACAATTAAGAAAGGACAAAGCTCTTGAGTTGATTTTGAATAACATGGCCTCTTTAATGTACAGGTGAAACTTGAAAAGTTAGAATATTGTTCAAAAGTTAATTTATTTCTGTCAACTTAAAATCTGAAACTAATATATGAGAAAGACTCATCACAGGAAAGCGACTAATGCCAGTTTTGTTTTTGATAAATTATGGATGTCCTGCTCCCTATGCACCAATGTGTGTTATTATTGCATTGAACAGTTTGATTATATGATCTGTTGTTGGCGACTCAATGTCCTGAGAGATATGTGATTTACGGCGATACAAATAAGACTGAATTGAATGATTAAGGCTTACAGAGGAGTGTCTTGGTTCATTTGTGTTTTTTACAGCTGAGTTTCATGTATTAGTTTCACATTGTAAGTTGAAATACAGAAGTAAATTGACTTTTGAATGATATTTTAATTTTCCGAGTTTCACTTCAGATTAGATGTATTTTCAAAAACAGTTTTACCTCTTCCTCTTCCCTTCGTCTCTGCGCAGCCTCCTCTCTCTCCATCTTCAGCTTGAATTCCTCTTGAGCCAGACGCTCCCTCTCCAACCACTGCTCGTGGAGACGCTGTCTGAAACAATCAGGAAAACATGGTTCCTAAATCAGTAAATAAATATGGCAGATTCTCTAGAAAACAAGAACGGCAAGCCTCGTCTGCAGAGTTTAGTACTGGTTCCAATATTAAACCTAGATACCTCCATATACTTATACCTTTGCACTTCCTCAATGTCCTCTTCCTCGTTGTCATCTACAGCTTCATCAACCTCTTCATTGTCTTCATCATTTACACCTATAGGTAAAAAATATCAGACATAATTTGAGAAAATGTATTCTTCATGGCTGCACAAAGCTGAAAAAACAAATAAAGGCCTCTGTATTTTAATTTACCATTTTCTTTGGACTGAGCCAAAGCTTGACGTTTTCGCTTTCTTCTTTCCTTTCTCAATGCAGACCGACGTTGCTTTTGGCTAGAAATATAATAGTATTAGATATTGTGAACACATTTCACAGGAGCAGGTACTAGGCCGATACATACATTGTTTAGAACTTCTTTCCAGTAAAACAAGAGAAAGATTTCTGTTCCTATTTGTTTATGCTGTACAAATGTATAATAAAACAGTATATCAGACAATTCAATTCAATTCAACTTTATTCCGGACTCATAGTCCAATAAAATAAAATAAAAATAAAGGACAAGACAAACAATTAAAATGGCATTTTAAAAAGACAATCATGCCAATGTCTCCACAAGTCAGATTGATACCGTGTCGCACTCCATTTTATATTCGTGAGGGACACTATTATTTCATTTTCAGACGTGTGCAATCGACACATAAAGCTGTACATCAAAGTTCGTAGCACGGCCTGTAAAGTGTTCACTCTGGCATTAACAAACATTTCTGTGGCACTTGACCATCTCGGCTTTTTCAAAATCACACGCAAAGCATCATTATAGGCCACCTGGAGCTTACGCATGCTGGCTTTCTTATAATGAGACCAGAGATGAGCTGTGTATAAGGGAGTACAGTACGCTTTAAATAACGTTAGCTTCACTCTCTCTGTACAACAGCATACAACACTCTGCATTGTCTGTAAATGTCATCATCATCAGACATGTCCTCAGTGATGATGTGCCCGAGGTACTTGATTTTGGTGACAACATGCAAAACATCATTACACAAACAAAAGTTAGGAAATGTCAGGTTCTTATCTTCCTTAGTTTTAGAAATCATAACCACACTCTTCGAACTATTGTAACCCTGGACATTGTAATTGATCAAAGAAATGATTGTCTGACTAAAGACACGCCCAGGCGACTACAGAGGGGGCGTGGCAATGTCTCTGAAACTGCACTCACTTTACACAAAACTCGCTGTAATTTAATGACTAGTATAAAACAAATCTATCAACACAATCAACAATTAAATCAAGGGTGCTAATGATTTTATCTGTGTAATTCAATAAAAAAATGTCACATCTTTAGATCAACTTTTTCAGACAGGAAAGTGAAAAAAAGAGAGGACCACTCTCACTCAGCCAATCAGCTTTCAGCCCAAATTGTCAAAAAGAGACTCATAGGAAGTTAGAAGCATAGCTAATCACTTCAGATCTGTAATGTCTAACTACGTGACACTCTGCAAATGTTTCTAAAATAATCAACTCAATAATAACATATAAAGCATGGAAAAGATAAAATGGGGTTACGGATCCCAACATCTTTCTAATCATTTCTACACTAAATGCATATAATAAATAATGAAATGGGTGTCCAAGATTTTTTCAACCGACAGCCCAATTGAATCGTGTATGTATTTTTCATCAATGAAAGACACTCAACCACATAGCTATTCAGCACGAGAACAAGTACAAACCTATGCACACGTAGAATATACCGTATATAAACAGCAGGCACCTGAGAACTGGAGCAGAGACTGGAGCAGGAGCTGCTGCCATGACGAAAGATGCTAACTGTATTAAGCTAGCTCTCCTTATTTCCTGGCGTCCGACCCTTTTTGGCACATCTTCAATAACATGATGCAAATCCCCAGAAGTAATATTTATGTTCTACTGAAATTATAAGTCGTATTATTCCTACGTAACAGCCGTGTGTTGGTTAAGTGGTGATTTTCGCGACAGAAACAAACACGAGTCATGTGGTCTCATGGATGTGTGGGGATTTTCTTCCACGAGCTCTCGACTCTGGGGCTAATCTAAAGCTACAGCGCCGCCCCCGGTCAATGTTGGAACAGACACACCACAAAACCACATAAACCAGAATGTAGGGAAGCAAGTTTATTTGTTTCGCACAGTTCATATACAAAGCAACCCCAAATATTTGCAAGTGAAAGCCACATTCTGTCAAACCTCAAATGCTAAGCAGGTCAGGGACTGGTTTGTATTGTGATGGGAGACCTATGGGTGGTGGCTGCGGCTATAAAGTACCAAACTGTTGTTGGACAAGACACTTCCCCTGCAACTATGACATTCTGACAAGCGCCATCGAACTGAGGTCTATTATTATTGTTATATTAGAAGTATGGCAACCTACTTTAACAATGACTCATACACTTAGAAGCATGCCTAACCACTTCTAACCTAATGATCTTAGAAGGACAGTGAACCAATTCAGACCTGTGTTAATGTCCAATTAGTTTTATTTTTTCCACAAGTAAACAGCAAGAAAAGTGAGAAAATATGCACACACAAACATATATACATTTATATAAATAAACAAAGTGGTGAACAATAATAGAAAGGAGAAAGAATACAAATAGATTGTGAATCAGCTTTGAAGTGTCAAGAATCCAGAAACTTCAGTATAGAAAGTGGCACTGACCAATCGTCTGACATTATTTTCAGGTTTCACTCGTCTTTTTTATCAGATGTGGTTGTGGTGGACAGGAAAAAGCTGGGGCTGGTGCAGCAGCGATTGCAAAGGAGCTGAGGGACCAGAGCGTAGAGGACATTCACCAACAGGAACAGAGGCTGACTGTTCACTGGGACTCGGAAAGAGAAAGGAGTCCGAGTATGGAGAGATGCCCCGATGTGAGAAAACTGGGCCTAAACATAAACACGAAACACAAAGATATAACGAGGTAATAGTGCTGAAGGGGATTGGAACAAATACAAGATTGATCTATTGATGAGGGATGAGCCATGTAAAATTCAAAACAAAGACAATGCAAAAAATGTCATAGAAAATAAAAACATTTGTTGTGTCTTGATTTCAGCTTTTAAATTTGCTGTAATTAAATGTTTTTTGCGGTGATTGTGAAGAATTGTCAATTAACACTGAGAATAAATCCATACGCCTAGTATCAATCTCTTACATTAGGAAAGGTAAATATATTTATAGCACAGTTCATACACAAGGCAACTCAAAGTGCTGAACAAAACAAACTAGAAACAAGAATCCCACGAGGCATTAAAGTCTTAAATAATCACAGTACGTTAAAAATAGTGAAGTCCTTCAGTTGTTGGCACATCTAAACAACTGTTTTTAAACTGGATTTGAACATTGTCAGAGTAGAAGTCTGTCTCATATTTTATATATTTCTCGACACTGCTCGAGATTTTAGCTGCATAAATATGAAAATCTGCCCCCTGATGTTTAGTCCTGACTCTGGGCACTCATGTAGTATTCATTTTTTGAAGGTAAATTCAAAACGAATTATAAAGTTCCATATCATTCTATTTTAAGGGTCTCAGGTTTTTTGTTCAGCTGCTCACTCCTGTTGAAAGAGATCTGGAGCCTGGACAATGGGGTTTGAATGGCTCCTGGTGTAAATTAAACTATAGCCACAAGAAGTCTATAAAAATTAAATGTGCACACTGTACGCTTAGTTGGATTATGAATTATACAAACCAAGTTTCAGAGCTGGCCAGTTCCCATAAAGTCTTTTTTGCCCATACCAGCACTACATAAATGTAACTGTCGGGCCAAAATACTAATAGCTGGCCCCTCAAAGGGTATCATAGAATTAAGGTTTTGAAAACAGCAGAATACAAAATCAAAAAGAATAGTGATTTGACAAAAGCAGAATAGAAAATCAGACCATTAGAATCTACCAGAGAGTCAACGAAATAGAACAGTAATTGGCCCATACAGACAAACAGGTTAAAACATGTACGCAGGTTTTTGAGAGAATTAATAAATTCCCCTGTCCTTACACATATAGTTCTTATTTTGTTCTTATACATAACGTTCTTATTTAAAAGAACCAAACAAACATGTGGTGAGTCTCTCTCAGCCTGTGGTGCCGTTGTCTCTATTTCTGCTTTGAACAGCTGACATTAAAATGAAGTCATCACCGTCCACTGAGTGACGTGCAGGTCTGCTACAATACAGCCTTGTGCTACAGACAGTAAAGTTGTTAATTCGCTGACAACAGATCAGAGAATCAAACCGTTCAAACACAGTGAATGCAATCATAACAAACACATCGAATCCATTAGTCAAGCGGGATGGCCGATGTCCATGTTAATAAATGCCCTTAAATGTCCCGGATCAATCCTCATCAGCCACCGAAGCTCTAAAAAAACCTTCTATACAAAATCACATTTATTTTATTTATTTATTTATTTATTTGAAAAGGAGGGACAATACATATTAATGAACATTTTCACAAATGTAAATATGCCAGATTATAGCCTTAGGCTAATTTCCATCTGCAGACCCCCTGGCAGGTTGGTGTTAAGCATAGGTTAGTAAAAACATACAGAGACACTATATACAGACTATGTACAGAGAGACAAGGACGAGTACAGTGATCACTTGATAGAACAAACAATAAAACGAGTGGACAACAAAGGACAATATAGAAAAACAGTAACGGGAAAGCATCGACTGTATTGCACAAACCCCAATATTGCACATAACCTGACAGACCTAATATTGCACTGACCCATATTGCACCATTCTATATTGCACTGACCCGCATTACACTAACCCCCATTGTATAACCCATGCCCAACAGACTCCCATTGCACAGCCCGTATGACACTGATAATTGCATCCCCTTTTGTAACTATCATCATTAACTAAACATGATCACATGTTTGTGTGTCCCTCAGCCACACTTTTAAATGACTCCTAAAGGTAGGGAGACTTGTGCTTTCCCTCACAGACAGTGGAATACTATTCCAGAAGCTCACTCCCTGATATGACAGGACATTCTGTGAAAAGCTGGTCCGCCTAAATGGCAATTCACAATCACTTCTCACAGTGGCTCGAGTCACTCGAGACCCGGCACTGATAGACTTTTGTTTAATAAAATCACTCAATGGGGGAGGCGCCAGACCATGTATGACCTTGTAGATTAGACAGGCTGATTTAAATAATTTAAAATTAGCAAAGTTTAAAAACTTATATTTATCTAAAATTTGACAATGGTGGTATGATGAAGGTTTCTTGTCTAATATTTTCAATGCTCTTTTGTAGCATACTTCGATTGGCCCAATAGCAGCATGACTCGTATAGGACCAACTTGTGATACAATACTATCATAGAGTGCAGGAATGTAATCGCTGCTGTATCCGTTAATGATGTTCGAATATGTCTGAAGTTCCGTATATTAACATTTACAGTTTTCACTACTTTTTTAATGTGTTTTTTGAAGGATAATTTTGAGTCTATTAGCACTCCTAGATACCTAAATTCCTCAACATTAGTTAATTCTTGTCCACCCAAGCAAACTTTCACTGCGGCCACTGTTGTTTTAGGTTTACTAAAAAACATTGATACAGTCTTTTTAAGATTAAGGCACAGGCATGAATCATTCAGCCATTTTTGTAGATCATTTAAGGCTATTGAGAGCTGATGGGCTGCATCATCAGCACTTTTGGCTTGTGTAAAAATTACCGTATCGTCGGCATACATAATCGTGTCCACATTTTTGCATACATAAAGGTGTACATTTCTTGAGCAGAAAACAGTTGAGATGTGAGGAATGTGAGGCCACACGTTCTGAGTTTACGCCTGCACCGGCACCTGTGACAGTGGTCTTTACAGCACTGCTCCGGTCGGAGTCCTGTGAAGGCGTTTGGGGCGGGCAGTAAACACCAAGTTGCCCCTCTTTCAAAGGGCAGGGGGCAGCTGGCTCTCCTCCACATATTTACAACAACAGGAGGCACCACTCACACAGTAAACACTCAGGCTGTCACAATGTTCCCATGTTCAAATAATTCCTCTTAGGCATATTCTTAACAACATCTGTTTTGGTGCAAAAATGCACAACAGTGACAGTCATGACTCTTTCTACACGATACACAACCTGCTTATACAAAATTCTAATAAGGAAAAGCAATAGAAAACTCGAGCTAAGTCACAAGTACATTCACAGCTATTACTGTGTGTGTATTTGCAGTGAATTATTATACACAATATGGAAGGCTGGGGTTGAAATAGAGTTCAAAAGCCTTGTTTGCACTCGCTGCAGCTCTTCTCGGCTCTACTCTACCTGATTGTGTTGCTGTTACATGTGCCATTACCTAGCAACCTACCCAGAACAAACCAGTAAATTCTTTGGCAACCATGGCTTCCAGCGGCTCTGTGGCCAATATCTAGTTAGCAAGTTCTCCCCATGTTTGTGTAGGTTTTCTCCGGGTGCTCCAGTTTCCCCTTCCACTAAAAACATGTACAATAGATCTGGCATGCGCTACAATTTATAACGTAGTATAATGAAAGCAATTTATAATGACAATTTAAGACATAAATATTTCTTCAAACTAAATTGTTTGCATTATTGCTGGAGATGAAATGTATATATTTTATGCTTTGTCATATAAATCTGTCGTCCCCTCGTCTTCCTTAGATCACTTGAATTTGGACATTTTCTCATAAAGAAATTTGAGGACCCCCTCGAAAACGAGATGTTTCATCTCTAGGGGCTTATTCTCCAAACAAATAAAATAAAATAAAACTATTCCCATTTGTAATTATTTCAGGTGGACAATAAAAACATATTTAACAAAAAAATACTATAGATGACTAGCTAACAATAGATGACATGATTTGATTTTGATCAGTACAGAACCATTATGGCAACACAAACTCAGTTGCACTCACCTGGGCCAACGCTCCAGAATGAACTAGAGTAAGATCAGGCATCCACTGACATCCCGGGACGGTAAGCGCATAAATAGCCATCATGTAATACGGACCAGAGTACAACATGCTCACCAACATCTGAAAAAGCAGAACTCATGAATGAAGAGAATATACAAAGTGGAAAATTGTATGTTCTAGTTTTATCTGGTACAGTTTGACTGCTCCCAGGACTCTGTGGAGGAGGTGAGGGACAGGAGGGTGCTAGTCAAAGCCACCTCCATCATGGACAACACCTCCCACCCACTGCACAGGACTGTAGAGGAGCTGAGGAACTCCTTCAGTGGAAGACTGAGGCACCCTCAGTGTAGGAAGGAGCGCTACCGCAGGGCCTTTATCCCCACCGCTGTCAGACTGTACAATAAGTCACTTTAAGTCACTGTATGAGACTGAAAGAACCTGCACTACTACTTACACTGTTTCTGATTGCCACTTAATTGACACTTGACACTTCTGTTGTACATAATATATCCTGCATTTAACATGTTTGCACATTTCTTTCTTTTTGCACAATCTTGAGTGTTCTATCCATGCCAATGTGACATGTAAATTTCTCCTTTGTGAGATCAATAAAGCATATCTTATCTTATCTTATCTTATCCAGATCAAAAAATCTATAGTTTTGTATAATTATTGAAAAGCCATTTTTCTCACGTATGGTAACACGAGAAAAGTAGAAATGGACTAAATTGACAACAAAGAGTGCCAAAGTAATCCTGACAACAATAATATGACCCATTTGAGAGTGTCAAAATCACATATGTTTCACCTGTACTTTTGGATAGCCTGTGGGGTCTTTGAGGTAGGGTTCAAACTGGTTGGCGTAGTCCTGGCACCATTGACCAGGGCAATCCAAGGCGATCTGAGAACACACAAGTCAAAACCAGTTACTAATACAGTTAAAAGGAGCATTTGCATTTCATGAACACATAATAACATTTGTTGAATAAACATTTCTCACCAAGCCTCGAAATACACAGAAGGCAAATGCTGGTATGAGGTAGATCACAAACAACAGATCTGTGGGTCTTTGGAATAAACTTGTTCTCGGAGTGTCCTGCAAAAGAAAATACATATGAGAAGTTTTCTTTTATCCCCTATACCCTACCTATCCAGCTAGAACCATAAGATTTTACAATAATTGATATTACTGTATAGGAAACATGTAGAAAAGCGTGGCTGATCCATTGCAATCACTTTTCTTTGGTGTGGGAGATGTTTTCCTTTATAGTCTTCTTTTTTATTGGTGGTTATGGATTATAGATAAAGAACTATTCAGTATCAAACCACACCGGAATATGAATCCAAAGAAATGTATGATAGTGACGTATTTAGCACTCTTAAAAAATCATGAAAAAAGAAATCATATAATTCAAAGTTGAGTTGCAATCCTTTAGTGTTAAGCTTTGTGATAATATTTTGCAGTGTAATAATTAGTATGTATTAAGTGTATTTTAGAGTGGTGTGTGTTGGTTTTGCACTACAGGGTCTTACTGTGGTCAGAGGCTCCTGAGTGGAGGGCTGGCTGAATATTCTGAAACAAGCCCAAACGGCGACAGAGACGTACAGACCGTGGAGAATAGACAAAAGACTCACATGGATCCCATATTTACCTGGAAAATAATGACAAGTGCACTTTTATATATATGCAACAATAGAAATGACATAAATATTACCACTAGGACCCAGAATTATGAAAGCACTAGTACTGACAGAGACGTAATTTTGACTTGAAAAATTCCCTCCACCAGTTTTTATTCAAAGAAAATGTAGGTTAGGTTTTTACCATCTCTCACTTTTAATAAGATCTTGTAAATATAACTATAAATACAGCAAAAACAGTATTTTGAAAGGCTAATGCTAAAGACCAGATGCTAACTACAAGCAAGTAAACAGTGTGTTGCTATGGTAACTAGCACTGGCTCTTCTTCAAAGGAAAATCAAGTCAGGCAGAACCAGGACTGGTCCATTGGTTAAACCATTTATATAAAAAGGCTACATTTGAATTCTACATTGAGCTAAATTCGGAACTACCCAAAAAGATGATTTCATGAAAATAAACTAAATAGAAATAAACGAAATATAGAGACAGAAAATGTCACTAAGTTCGAAAGACCAAAAAGGTACATACACATTCAAAACTAAAAGCCGTCAAATTGACAGCTCATTGTTAAGAGTCCCGCTATGGTGACGACTGACCAGTATAATAAAATCAGTATTATGTAATCAAAAATACTGTATAACCTGTATATCTTTCTCTTTCTGTTACTATCTTTTTGTACAATGACCATCTTAACAATTGGAAATTAATGCTGTGTGTCAGTGTTCCAATAATAGAATGTATTAGTGGGGGTCTATTGTTGTATTTTTGGGGAAATGCCCTGATTGGTTTGAGCAAGGTCTCAACAGGCTTCACATCCAAATACGTCACCATATTTTTAGTGTTCTTACCCACAGCGTTCCCGAGAATGTAGACTATGGCACGCATGAGAAAGGATCCCACCCAGTACAGGCCAATGGCTCTGTAACTGTCCCTGTTATTATCAAAAGTATGTGTATACAAAGTGGAAAAGCAAAAACACAGACATTAATTCAGATGCTGACTTACCCCCATGTTATCGCTGCAATCACTAGTAGATACATGAGATAGTGTATACAGCCATCCCAATACGAGATCATGTGACCGTGGGATGTGTTAATATGTGGATCTGCCTACAATATAAAAAAAATGTGAAACAACATAAAACATGTGGAGATTTTAAGAATGAACAGGTCTGACACTTGCTTCTTTGAGATAAAATGACACGAAGCCATCAATGATGTTGTCTTGTTCCAATCCAATTATAAGATTGATGACACTCAGAAAAGAAAAAGCTGCATAAACTGTAAAATAGACTATAGTAAATACATATGTACAGTATAATGCAATACAGGAATAAAGAAAATGTAAATATTATGAAAAAGGCTTGAAATATAGCTCTATATGTGCGATGAAGCTATAGAAAATGAGTTTCACTTTCAGAAATTACTGACCTTTTTCATGATACTCTAATGATGAGACGTGTGTTTGATAAAAGTAAATATTTGTTTTAACAACTTCTTAAGCCTCATTGTAAAGACAACAGCTTAATATTGTATAGCTGGTCTTAGCCTAGATAATAGATGTCAAAAGCATGAACATTGAGGACTGATAAACGCTGCCGACCTGACCTCACATGTCCTGTATCTGTGCAATAACGTGCAATAATGTCAGAATCTCCATGCTGCTAATATCTACAGTAGTTTCATCACTGTCATTGAACCAACAGAGCTAATGACTAATTCCCTCACTATTCTTGCTCTAGTTTATTAAATATTAATCCATAGATGTAAACATACAAGTATCTATTTGCACTAGAAAAGTTTATATGTATATGCATACTTCTTTATACTTTGTTTATTCTTTGATGGTATTTTCTGTTAGAGTTGTTCTATACTTATTCTAGTGTTGTGTGCTCCTCATTCCCACTGTTCTGTAACGTAATGAAAATTCCCCACTGAGGGACAAACAAAAAAGAAATCGACCATTGTTAAAAGTATTTCATTAGGTTTCACACAACAGACCAGGGTTAAATGCATTAGTTGAGTAATAACTTGAATGGGAAGAAAGCCCTTAATATTGAAAGAACGTGCAAATACATAACAGTAATTATTTATTGATAAATAAATCCATTCACTATTGTTTATTTATTGTTCTTGTTTATGGACATGAAAAGTAATATAAGTCTCATACCATAAAAGAGAGGATCTGCAGGAGGCTTCTTGTTGAGAATAAACTGTCCCGAGATGCAAAGAATGACGAAAGTGGCAAATCCAGCGTAGAACAACGCCTCAGCACTGGAACAGCAGCCAAGTTCATTCCAGAAAAACAAAAAATGTACAACTCCACCCACGTCACAACTCACCTGTCGCTGCAAACGATTGAATTGAACATATAGCAAATTGGGATGGACGTGAGAGACAGCACGAATACCCCGGTCCCAGCAGACGCGCTCATTTTGGGCCTTCTTGGTACACAAGTAGTAAAGCGAATCACATGGTGAAGAAGCAGAAGTTACATAAGTTAAATATGAAGAAATGTGCTCTACGGGACACGTTTCGTCTTGATGAGGTGGTCCACTCTGGGTACAAGCAGACCAGCCTTTGGATCAGCTTTCCCTGTCCCACCCATGGACCACCACCCTCTTCCTCCGTATGTGCGTCCCACAGTCTACAAACGGTTATGCACGTTTTACAGGTTATGGAAAATGTGATAGAGTAATAAACAAGTGGTATGTGGAGGATTATTATGGTTTTTTTCAGTCATACATTTTATTTGTAATATTTTTTTTCACATATTTGGTTGCTTTTTATATTGATAACAGAAGGATTTTTGACAGATGGAATTCTCGAGGTGAAAACTAAAAAAAGAAAAGAAAATGTGAGAAGGGCTTAAATCCAGGTTAAAACAGTTCAACAAGTTCCACACAATCCTTCAGCTGTGCATACAACTGAGGGCTTATATCTTGACTCTTTTTAATGTACCGTGATTATCTACGATTGTAATTTATTTTCTTGTTTACAGTTGCCTTCTGGATGAAGCCTTGACTAACAAATATACATTTTGTTCTCTAAGCTATGTTAATATTATTACATTAAAAAAAATCTTTCTCATGTTTTGTCTTTCTTGTTGTTTTTGTAAATAAAGAAATATTCAACAGTCCTTTGCGCATGCGCTCTTCCGGGTGCATTAGCAAAACATCGAAGAGCGATGGCGTCTGTGATGGACTGGACGTAAACAGACTGAACACTCGAGTGTCCGTGGCTTTGTGGTTGAAACATCGTCATGGCGGCCTCCGGGAGCGGTGCACCGGGCGGCCTGGCCTCAAACCACTGTGACGCTACGGTCCCGGCGTGTGGCTCTGCTCCCGGGCCGCCTGCCTCCCCTCCAGCTCACGGCCTTCAGCGGGAGCCCGTGTACAACTGGCAGGCCACCAAGAGCTCTCTGAAGGAGCGCTTCGCCTTCCTCTTCAACAACGAGCTGCTCAGCGACGTGCGCTTTATCGTGGGCAAAGGCCGACAGGCCCAGAGGATCCCCGCGCACAAGTTTGTGTTGGCAGCGGGCAGCGCGGTCTTTGATGCCATGTTCAACGGGGGCATGGCCACCACTTCAGCCGAGATAGAGCTGCCTGACGTGGAGCCTGCCGCCTTCTTAGCCCTGCTCAGGTATGGAACACAACACAACACCCATGTAACTCAGCACTGACAGTCAATCAGCAGACAAGAGTGGATAACCTTTTTGTTATTTAGCGTTATTTTACCGTATTTACTTTGGAGCTAAACTATTTCACTATAGGAGCTACTTATCCTTGTAACTAAAGAAACTACACATTTCTAACATTTTAATGTAGTGTACATGAACAACATGTTCATGTAATTGGTTAGTGACTATAACAAAGTATGTGTAACGTCTCACCTCATTGAACAGGAGAAGTAGAATGTATTCCTCAATTAAGTGAAAAGCTATTAAATAATTGAAAGTAGTGCATTAATGAAGGTTAACAGTTTATGTCCATGTGTGCACTAAAAAGAGTGCATTAATAATTGAAAATGTCAAATAAAGTGAAGTGGTATGAAAAGTGAGACAGAACTAGAGATCCAGATCAGAAAGAAAGGTTCATTAGAAGATGATGAGAGAATTTTTCTTTGCTTCTAAAACATAACCTTAAACTTGTTCAAACGTTGTTCTAGGTTTCTGTATTCTGACGAGGTCCATATTGGTCCAGAGACTGTTATGACGACGTTGTACACAGCAAAGAAGTATGCTGTCCCTGCACTGGAGAGTCACTGTGTGGAGTTCCTCACCAAACATCTTCGAGCCGACAACGCTTTCATGCTTCTAACTCAGGTAACTGCTTTGGATAGAGATAAAACATGGACATCATGTTCTTGCAATGAGTCCAAGGATCATTATCACATAATTTTAACATTTTAAATTTGAATATTTATCAAAACAAACATGTCCATTGATGCCTGTGTTGACATTTGTGGTGATTTTTTACACATATGTCCAGGTCTCTCTTGAAAAAGAGGTTCTTAATCTCAATGGGAATTTCCTGGTTGAATAAAGGGTAGATAAAAAACACAAGTAGGTTTAAATAAAAAGACAGTTGTCATGTTGAACTGTTTGGTAGGAAACTGGCATTGCTGAAGCCTGGAATGCATGACAAACTTGTTTAAATCCTTCAAAATTCCACATTCAAAATCCTTTTGAATGTGGAAAAGTCAATATTGAACATGTCTTCACTTCTTATGAAATGTCCCCACTGCGGGACACATTAAAGGTTAAAGGATCTCATAAACTCTTAATCATACATAGTAAGCTATCAAAATGTGTGTTAAGATTAGAGGATGGACCAGGTCAAAATATAGAGATGAGGGTGAATCTGGATTTCTGTTGTGATGATCAACATATGTTCAATGTTTGTTTGTTTTTTACCATTGTTGATATATTGCCAATTTACCATTGCTGGTTTTGTTCATTTCCTGACATTGTTGATATAAATTGTTGCAATGTATTAATCATTTGTTACTTGTGGTATAACAGCACCATTATGTAACATAGTATAATCCTAAGCAGTGAAGCTTAACACATGCAGTTAATTCACATTTGTCTCTATCTTTATCCTTTTGCACTATATGACTATCTTGAATTTATCTGTGCCATTGCCTGAAATAAATGAAATACATGAATAAAATTAAATGAAAGCATACACACTAAATCCAAAAGCAAGGACAAATTGTAGCATTATAGCCCATATCATGAACAGTTTGACCCGGATTTCTGAGTTATTGTTTGGGCTTTTACATCTGTTCCAACTATGTCAGATATCTTCAGATGATTTCACTCACTGCTTTTCCAATTCATCTGAGATCTATGTTGTTTGTTACTTTTGTTTGATATTTTTGTGATGACATTTTACAAATTCCAATGTTTTGCATTTATTTCTTTTTTTAGGCTAGATTATTTGACGAGCCTCAGCTTGCAAGTCTCTGCTTGGACACTATCGACAAAAGCACTGGAGATGCAATAAACGCAGAGGGGTTCACAGATATTGATCTCGGTAAGAATTTCAGTAATTTACGTTGAGCGTTGGCAGTTTGTCTCACACTATAGGATTGACTTTGTTATTTAGTTTGTTTGTTTGAGTTGGTTTGTCATTTTCATTATGTATTTTCACATTATCAGAGTTGACAACATTTAAATGTCTTCGATAAGTACAATATGAGACAAAAGTGTAAAGATGAAGAACACTAAAGACAGTGCATCTGGTCTGTCCAATGTAACTGTTGTGTCCTTATCAAATAAATAATGATAAATAATAAGTATCATATAATAATAATGAAATAAAATTGTAAAGACACTGTATCTTCTTACGGATGAGTTTGGTTAAGCAGTTGCATGATCAAACGCCAGTACTTGCTACCGTTGGCTCAAAATGACCCGCTATAGTTCATTAAAAGTACCATACACTGGACTCGGGAGAGGCTGCATGCGTTAACATCCTGTTTTGGTTTTCTCACCTGTCAATCACCTCCTAGAGGCGGATTTCTGCAGCTCGGGCCGCGTCATCAATGTGGACCGAGTCGGTTTGGCTGCCTCTCGAGAATGAAAGAGAAGATCGCTCTCTAACTAAAGCTTGAGGAAATCAATGAAAAAACTACTCTGGGCATAATGTGTATAAATAGCACTGTAATGATGTTTAAAGCAGAGAAAATTCAGAAAGTGTGGTATGAGACCTTTAAGCACTTTGCCTTGTGTGCTATACAATTAAACTTGCCCTGCCTTGCTCATTCCACAGTGGGGACATTTCTCTTTTGTAACACTTGTTTTGTGTGTAGATACGTTATGTGCGGTGCTCGAGCGGGACACTCTGAGCATCAGGGAAAACCGTTTGTTCGGGGCCGTGGTGCGCTGGGCTGAGGCAGAGTGCTACCGGCAGCAGCTTCCCCTCTCGTCTGAAAACAAGCAGAAAGTATTAGGGAAAGCTCTGCCGCTCATTCGCTTCCCACTCATGACTGTGGAGGAGTTCGCTGCAGGTAAGTTTACTCAAGTTGGAGTTTGATTTTAGGCAATGGGTCTCATTCACTTTTCTCATTCTTTGTCCATTTCACATTGTGATGACGTTTTGATATGTGCAACCTGAGGGCTCTTATTTTCTCTTTTTTTCTGCTGTAATGTGCGCAACGATGACTTTGAAATTTCCCGTACTTGGGGAACGATTAAAGGTTTATGTTATTTTTTATACTGCACATTCATTCTGCATTCAATCCAACTATTGCCAACTGCTTTTTCTTTTTCAAGCTTTTCCATGTCATTATTATCAGTCTGGTCTTACTTTGTTTGCTTTGCTTTATTTTCAAGGGGCCTGAAATTTTGTCTAAGCATTTTGTTGCATATTGTTTTAACACTAGAACTCCCAGAGCAGTCATTTTGATGGCCTTTGGATTAAGAAGTGTATGTACCGGTTGTCATGACTTCCTCACTTTTTTGTATTGTTATATGAGACAATATATTAGCCATTTTTTGTTGCTTGGTAACCAAAATTCTATGGCAATCCTGGACTGGTTTTGCACTGGTTCTGGTTCAGCTTGGTTTTCCACCAGAGATTAGAAAGTATTAGTTACTATAGCCTTAGCCTTTCAACTAACTCTTTTTCCTATATTTCACGTTACACTAATTGGTTTTATTAATAAAAGAGAGTAAAGGTAAAGGAAAAATGTTTTACTTTTTTTGTGTGGAAAAAGAAAAACTTCTTCTGCAGTATTTTAATTGCTGTTATTTCAGCTTGTGTGAATGAGGCCCATCTCCTCAAAGTTACTGTCATAACCAAAGTGCTCAGTTGTCCTGCTCACTCCACAGACAGATATTCTCTCTTGTGCGACAGGGCCTGCCCAGTCTGGGATATTGTTCGATCGGGAGGTGGTAAATCTGTTTTTACACTTTACAGTAAACCCCAAACCGAGAGTCGAGTACATAGACCGGCCACGCTGCTGCCTCCGCGGAGAGGAGTGCAGCATTAACAGGTTCCAGCAGGTGGAAAGTCGATGGGGTTACAGCGGCACGAGCGACAGGATCAGGTGAGCCAAGACGTTAATGTGACATCACAACATTACATACTGTCAATAGTTTAACATTGTGGTGGAGGGCAGCTGAAAAATGATGACCATTACCAACTATGGTAATGGTCAAAAGTCAGATTTATGCAGAATTTAAAGCAAATGTCTCTGGCAAATTCCTTGGTAACCATAGTATCTAGCAGCAGTAAGGCCATCGCTGTCAGTTAAACCACTTTAGTACCAGTTCGGCTGGCTAGAAATAATGGTTAAACAGGGCCAGTGGAAACGGCCCCAATCAAGACTATAGTAGAGCTAATGGAAACTCATGGAAATTCATCACCTAGTTTATAGAATTAATCTCTCAATTCTATAAACCTTAGGTGCATTTTCTTGTGCTCCTATAGTTTGTTGTAAACTGTTTGTGGATTGGTGTTTTTTCGGCACTGTGGTACCTGAGCCCTTTGAGTCAAAATATTTGCTAATTGTCACCTAAATACTACTGTGAAGACCCATTTTAGCCCTAATTTAGATGCAAAAGAATTCTGCACAGACGTCCAAATATTGTAGTGTTCTTATTGCAAACTGTATATAGGGTGTACTTAGATTAGACAGTTTGATTATCACTGTGCTAGATGTTTTAACAAAACATACTCAAGATGCATGGGCTCCAGGTCCTCTCAGATGCATTTTGGCAATGATATTCTCCTAATCCTGTCTTTTTGTTTCTTGTCTCTAGGTTTAATGTAAATAGGAGAATATCCATAGTCGGCTTTGGTTTATATGGTTCGATACATGGGCCAACAGATTATCAGGTCAACATACAGGTAAACTGCTATAAAAGTTGTTGCACCATTTTAACAAGTTACATTTGATTCATTGTATGTGTGTAAAGGCATAAATCACAACAGTATTTGTCTTGTTTTGAATCCTCATCAGCAGATCAGAGAATGAGACCGTTTGAACACAAAACATTCAATAATAATAGGAGCCATTGCAGTGGGGAGTGGGTCATACATTTTCTTAAAAGTTGCAGATCATCACCGTCCTTAGACCCTCCTGCATCGGCAAGGAACCTCTAAAAAAGTTAGAAACCTCAGGCCCACTTTGAGAGAGGGTTCCGCCCCCAAGGACTGAGAAGGCTCCCAGATGGGGAGGGGAAGTTGTATACAATTTGATATGATCATAATTCCGTTTTTCTGAGGCCACAAGTAAATATAAACCCCTATAAAGAAAACAAACATGGCAAAGAAGCAGCCAAGACTTGGTGTCATAAAATAGATTAGCAAGTAAACATTGTGTGTTAATATAATCTATATTATTGTAATCAAGTCAATTGATGTAAATAAAATACAATAATCGGTGTAGTCCTAAAACTATTTTGAAAATGTATTTTAGATTTATTTTGTAACATGTGCACATTCTTGAACAACAAACACATTTCAAACTTTTAATGCCTTTCGTGATTGTTTCCATCTTGTTTTGTTAAGAACTTTGAATTGGCTTGTGTATGAATCGTGCTATACAAATAAACTTGCCTTGCCTTTTAGAGTTTTTGAAGTACATACTGATGCTTATATTTAAATCCTCAAACAAACTAATAATAAACTTTCATTTCTTGCTGCAGATCATGGAGAGTGACAAGCGGGTCACTCTGGGTCAGAACGACACAGGCTTCAGCTGTGACGGGACGGCCACCACCTTCAGGGTCATGTTCAAGGAGCCGGTAGAGATTCTACCCAACGTGAGCTACACGGCATGTGCCACTCTCAAGGTGCGTGACATCACAATATACACATAATACAGTGGTTCGCTCTGCTTCATGGAGCACAGTGAGTTGTTAGCTGGCTGTTCTTGATGAATCCAGACTCTTAAAGTGAGTTCTTTTAATTACCAATGACTTTTCTGGCCACCGTGGAAAGGCCATGTCCCACCTTCTTCCCTCCAGAAGATAGATATCAGTCGCTGAGATGCAGGACATCGCCATGCATCTGTTACTTTCCAGATACTTACCGACTGCAAGTTGCATTGTTATCTCCCTCTTTCCCACTTTTCTTAGTTTTTACCAATTTATTTTCATTTCTCTAAAACCAATGTTGCAACTACAGCTGGGAGAAGTGCTTCCGATTCATGAAAGTGAGACACCCTTATTTGTCCACCGTCTGGTTTTTATTATCCTTAAAATGTGAATTTGTACCTGGAGAGCTGAGATAGTATACTCTCAGGTCCAGCTGCTCGCACTGTGGAGCTTGGAGATCCCATTGGACAAAAGCACTATACCTGTGGAGGCAGCTTCTGGAGAAAATCCAGAAGATTCTATGTGGGATAAAGGGAACAAGGGCGAATGTTAAAAAGCCGGTATGTGAGAAAGACATTGAACCACATGCTATTGGTGTGTGTCCATTCTACCTGCCGCAGGTGTTTGGACACGTTATTCTGATAGCTGTCTACGTCCCTCCATCTGCCAAAGCAGACAGTGCATACAAAGCTCTGCTCTTCACAGTGAGTGACCTCCAGACACAGCTCCTCAAGCCTTATTCAGAATAGCTGGAGACTTCAAGCGTGCGTCCCCGGCCTCCACACTGCCACTTATACTGCTACTACAGGAGATAAAACACTGGACTTATTCTTTAGCAATGCTAAAGATGCATACGCATCATCGACCCCCTCCCCCTCGAGGTAGAGCAAATCATTTGTCTACAGGCAGCCCATGGTGCGGCGCACGATACGCACAGCATCACAGAAAGGGACAGAACAAGGTGGACAAGGTCAACAGGAAGTCCAGCTCTGTCCTGGTCTGTTCCCTTGGCAGAGTGCAGCAGGTGGGAGACACGAGGGTCACCCCCCTGCAGGATATTGTCTGCTCTGTACAGCAGTTTCAGAGACAGACCGATCCACCCTATCCGTGTGAAGGAGAGGTTTCCACAGGTCTTTCCTTTTTGCTGCTGTCAGACTGTACAACAATGAGGACTCATGAACACTGCCAACCTGATCGCACTAGTGTGAGATCAGATGTCCATGTGTCGACCGTCACTTTACTCATCTGTATAATAATGATTTGAATAATGTCAGAATGTTCAATGTGGAACCATGTGCTTCCACTACAAGCCCCGATGATCCAAGATGGTGTCCTGTTCACATAAATGGCTTGTGCTCAGTAGCGCATGGGACAGCCATGGGGACCGAGAGATTAGCGGAACTCGCGCATATTTGGGCATCGTCTGGTCCTCCCGGTTCTACACAGTGGACGAGCTCCCATGATGCATTGCGGAAATACGCGCGTGTGGCTTTCGTGCACGTGCACAGAGGGGCTTGGCAGTGCACTGACCAATCAGAGCTCCTGATCAGAGCAGTGGTAGAGCGGAGCCAGAGCATGAAGGAAACGAGCAGAGTTTGTTGCATTAAAGAGTGGATTTAAAGAAAGCCAAAGGATTCAAGAGGAAACAAAGTTCAACTTGACAAGGGACACCAAAATCCCCACAAAATACAACCTTTCTGAGAGCTGTAGGTTCTTTGTCAGCTGAGGTCAAGCTGTTTTAGTTTACATTGAGTTCTATGGGACTTTTTTCTGAGCAGCTCATTTAGTTTGCATTACCATGGGCGCCCCCTGTGCCCATGGGTGGGACAACTATAAGCTAGTAATACATTATCCAGTTATTATTATAAATCCATGGTCCAATGTCACTTTACCGAGCCACTTTAGCCCATACCCTCATCATGCTGCTAACATGCACAGATGTGTACATACAACTACTTAATTCTTGCACTAGAATTTTTCAGTGTTTTGTTCTTGCTTCTTTATTATGCTAAAGTTAGATATTTTATTTTTTTGAGTTGTTATTCACTTATCTTGCTGTGTGCTCCTCATTCCAACTGTTTTGTAACTGGTGATGCAACACTGAAATGTCCCCACTATGAGGAAAATAAAAAAATCTTAATCTTAAAATATTGTTTCCTGTATACTGTGTGTGTTATTATATTACTTTCTATAATGTTTTTACTGCCCACTGGGCATTTACTCTTTCCTGTGCATCCCTAATCTGAATGTGTTTTCTGTGTTTAGGGCCCAGACTCTCACTACGGCACCAAAGGTTTGAAAAAAGTCACTCAGGAGTCTGTCACCGGGACCAAGACCACATTTGTCTTCTTCAGTTCTCCCGGAAATAACAACGGTACCTCAGTGGAGGACGGACAGATCCCAGAGATCATTTACTACTCTTAAAAAGGCAAAAATCCCCCAATGCAAAGATTCACTACATCGACTGAACCGGGAAGACCTCAGAGGATACGCATGGAGAAACGTGGACTGCTGGAATTTTTTAGTGCCTCGCAAATAAAAACAATAATAATACTTCCATGAACTTTAGACTGTATGTGCTGTGTTCCTGTTCAGACGGATATTGGTAGATGAATTGAAGCTTGCACATAAGATCATATGTACAAACAGAACTCTCACTTAGTCTTCTATTACAGTTAAGACCAAACTTATGCATACTTTCTTACCAAACAAAGATATGGATGTGACTCTAAATTGCTCCCTTTTACGGATTCACTCTGGTGGCTGTTTAATACTGGCAAGGAAAGTTTATTTGTAAAGTAAAGATGTACACAAGGCAACTCAAAAGTGCTTTAAAAAGAAGATTAAAATTATTATAAGTTTTCACAGTGCATTAAAAAGAGTAAAGTTGGATGCACACTTAAGCAGAGTTTTTAAAAACCATAATATGTAGTGACAGAGAATGAACAAATGAATCTTTTGATGTTTACAAATTACTTAAAATGACTAGTTTAATTACCTTGTCGCTTCCATGACTAGTGTTTGTCATCCAGTCTTTTGCGCTGGTCGTAAATATGAGTAACTTTGGGCTTAACTGTGATGTTTATGTCGACCAATGCCGTTTTTGTTGATGTATACTTCACTGTGCACTGATTGTTTGACATTGTTGTTATTCTACATATCTGTGTGTTGAACATTACCTTTGGTACATGCTGTAATTTATAAGCGCTTTATGACAACATTGAAAATAAATGAATAATATGCGATGACTGCTGTTGTTGACCAAGTTTAAGGCACTTATTCATTTTAATCATTTAGTTTAGTGTTTTAACACCCAAGAAAATGTAATTATTCCCTTTTCCTCTTCTTTAACACTTTGTCAAAGCTGGAGTAGCTAGGCCCTCTTTTTTACACTTGTCTGTTTAAGAAATGTAACCAAAGCCAAAAATACATGCTTGTCAAAACCAGTGATAGAACCAAACTGTTTCGAGAAATCGGAACTAGTTATGTGGATTTTGCGACACAGAAATTTCCTGTAGTTTCAAAGTTAGGTGCACACGCTTTAATGACTGAAAAACATATACAGATTATGTTTGACTAGGTGTGCAATTACAGCAGGTGTGTACCCATCATTTCAAAGTGCACATTTAGTTTGGTGTTAGCAGATGTTTTCAGATTATTTTCTGAAACTAAGATTAACTACAATGTTTTAGCAGAATAGAGTTAGTGTAAATGATCAATTTAGATGGTCTGGTGTTCTCTAAAATGTAACTTTTTTCCAAGCCCCACATTTGTTATTCATTTCCTTGCGCATATGCATAGGTGCTGTGGTTTATGTTCTTTTATAATGTGCACATTATTTTTTTTCAATGTGCAAATTGACAGAAATAAAGATTAAGAGAACCTTTATTTGTCCCACAGTGGGGAAATTTCAAAGTTGCATCACGAGATACTGAACAGTGGAATGAGGAGCACACAAGATAAGGGAATGATAATTACAAATATTAGATCCCCTTGTCTTTTCCATTCCTCAGTCAAATGGGCATTAGAAATTGTACAATGGCTCTAACCTGTACTTTTACTCTGTATGACTCTGCGTTTCAACCTAGGTTCTCAAAATCCACCTTAGAGCTCATCATGTAATGAAATTATAGAAACTTGTTTCTGTGTCATTGTAGTTTTGTGACAAACCACTGGATGTCACTACAGTCTGATTTTCTTTCAGTGAGGTGGATCTTCTGAATGTGGACAGTGAGAGATGGTCAAGAGGAGGCTGACATTTGTTGTTCTCACTGCCGACTGGGATTTGTGGATCCGGGGTTCTCCTGGGGAAGAGTTTGCAGACCACCCATAGACCTCGCAGTGACCAGCAATGACCACAGTCACCACCTGACCTCTGATTACACAGACACCACAGAGTCCAGACCAGGTGACTTCTGGACAAACAGACGTTGAGAACACCAAATTCAAGTATAATGGAATAATCTTGTATTCACTTTTAAACAACACCATTGAATCTGTTCCAGTGAGATGGGTTTAGAGACACAGACCACAAGTCTCAGTGAGGGCCAGGTGACCTCTGGGTCTAAAAACATTCTGAAATTATGTCCTGTCAATCAACATTTAATAAAGGTTACATTGTATTTTTGTCTTATCTAAATTATTTACTAAAACCACTCATCCATTGTTCTCTGCTAATCCAGGTCCGGCGTTCCCAGGACTGGTGTGTACTATCTCTATCATGTAGTTTGTGATCTCCAAATATACTTGACGTGCAACATTCAAATTTCAGACCATGCATATGTATGTACTCTTTAGAGACAAGTCTTCAAGGGGACAATGAACAGTTTAAGAAACTTTGAAATGCTGTTTGACATTTTAACATATTCGACCTTTTGCAACTTTAATGAATTCAAATGCATTTCATGTTTCAATTGAATGCACAATTTTGACACACACTTCTTCCTCTCAGCATAATAACAGTAAAATGGTTGAAGCCTTCTAGCTAAACCAATGAACTTGCCTGTCAATCTAGGAGGTGACATCACTTCATCTGTTCTCCATAGAATAGAAATTATCTAAAAGTAAAGTAGTGTGAACAAATCAGACCAACGATTGTTGTCCGTATCTTTTTAGAAAACATCTACCTACCATTTTAGATTAAGTGTCTTGCCCAAGGACAGACCAAAGCCAAATCAATAGAGTAGGTCTTGTGGAGGGGGCTCAAACCCACAATCAATAGTCTCGAAGATCATTGCTCTTCCAACAGAGCCACTATCACCACCATTTTTGAACTGCCACTTGTTGTCTACCTGTCATTTCAGACACCACACACACAGAAGCAGATGCCACTTATCAGCCGTGGTAGCTGCAGGAACCTTTCTCCATTAAAGACCTCCTTCAGCCAAGTCTCCAGTCTGATATTCCTTGCATCGTTGATTCTTTGCCTCTGCCCCTCTGTCCCCTTTATACAGTATCTCACAGGCCAACTACTTAGGAGCATTGTTGGTTAATTCAGGACCATGACTTCACACATTCAGTATATTTTGAAAAACCTTGTGGCCACTTAAATTATAAAACAAATACAAACAGCCTCTACTCCTGATCTGACAAAAATCTTCAATTCAATTATATTTCAGTGGCATTGGAAAAGACATCACATTTCTACATCATGGAGATTCACTCGAACAAGGAATTGATTACACGCAGTAGACGTCTATTATCAGTTATTATCAAAGGTAAAATGGAAATACTTTTGTTGTTGATGTCAGGCTTCTTGGCAGTTTCTGGTTTTAATGAGCGTGGAGATGTACTGGTGTGATGCGCATCAGGCAGAAGCAGCTGGGAACGATGGGCACAATTGACCTGGAAATGTATTTCCCGTTTCCCATATTACAGATGTGTGCATAACAGTGGTGTGAAACAAATATGAAGGAAGGAAGAAATTTTATATTATTATATATATATTTTATATTTTTTGTCTTAAAAAGCAGAAAACTCCTCGAGCACAGTGATGTCACTTTTACAGCCTCAGTTACATCACTGTGAACTTAGAGCTAACGACTCACTGCATCATTATTTTCCCCCTTTAAACATTACAATGAGATTATTCTGTCAGCATGTGTTTAAGAATGTGAAATACTACCTTAAAATATATAGAAAGGGATATATAGAAATATATTCATAAGATGTCTAAACATGTGACTAAAACAGTGCATATAAAGAATTCACCAATAATTCAAAATAACATACAGTAAATAATCAATCAAAAGCACGGCAGTAAAACAAGCCTATATATGGTCATACAAACAAAAGCTTGACTTATGCCATTTTGCATCTAAAGAACCTATCTCATTTATTGTTACAGATATAAACAAACTTTTGAACGATATTCTAATTTTCAGAGTTTGTAGAGCTGTTTTATTTTTGTTCAGTACGTCATATTTTTTATTGCACTATTTGTGTACAAGGCAATTCAAAGTGCTTTGTAAATATAAAAAAACATTGAAATGCTTAAAAATCCTACCAAAAAGGTAACACAGATATTTGAATGTACAACGACTTTATATTCAAACGATGCGGCATAATGGGACTTAAAACTCTTTTTAAAATGGGTTTATAAACAGATACATAGTGGGTTTATGCATTGCTAAATAATTGTGGTTTCATCCTAGATTAAAACATGGTCAGGGTGTAGAGGTCCGTCTCACATTTTCAGGAAGACTTTCATATTTTAGCCGCATAATTCTGAAATGCTGCCTTTCCATGTTTAGTCCTGACTATGGGCACCAGCAGGAGGCCAGTCCCTGTGCTCCTCAGAGTCACAGCAGGAGGCCAGTCCCTGTGCTCCTCAGAGTCCCAGCAGGAGGCCAGTCCCTGTGCTCCTCAGAGTCACAGCAGGAGGCCAGTCCCTGTGCTCCTCAGAGTCCCAGCAGGAGGCCAGTCCCTGTGCTCCTCAGAGTCACAGCAGGAGGCCAGTCCCTGTGCTCCAATGAGTCCGAGTCAGTTATAGTTCACATGAATATTCCCATTGAATTGTGGCCTCCTTCATACACGGCCCCATCATCAGAACAGAGTTGATTTATTCATTGCTTGCATACACTCTCCAGCTCATGAGCACAGATCTGTCAGGGCTTTTTGTGTCGCGCTGGAGCCGATGTGATGTGACAGACCGCCCCGGGACATGTCCTTGACGGTGAACTCATGCGCCACGCACACTCACCGCTCCACCGCTCCTACTGTCTGCAGCTGAGAGCCCACAATGCCCCTACAGCGCTCTGTGACCTACATCTGTGCGGGGGAGCAGGGGCAGGGGCAGGGGGTGAGGCTGAGGCTGAGGTTTGGCCTGGGACAGTGGACCCCAGCGGCAGACAGACCATGTGCTCCATCCGCACTGATGGATCGCACTGAGTATAGTGTTTACTTAATATATACTTATCTTGTGTTGTGTGCTCTTCATTGCTATTGTTCTGTAAATTGTGATGCAACACTGAAATTTCCCCTGGGTGGGACAAATAAAGGATCTCTTATGTCGCAGTGATACAGGTTGCCATCAACAATCTTTGGGTAATTTGAGTTGGAAACCGCTATTATCCCTAATGCAGAAAAGTTCAATTCTATAATGTAAAATATGGGCCTGACATGCACCCAATGCTTTTAAAAACAGAGTTTGCATCAACGCATTCTCCCACTCACTCTCTGAGCTTTAATTTAAATGTAAACTCAAATGCGTATGGCGGGCAGTGGTATTTACTGATGGTGGGAGGCTGGTCTGTAAGTGGGCAGCGATTATGAATCACCAACACTTTGGGTCTGAAGTGCCAAGGCAAGTTTCTTTGTAAATCTTTGAAAACCATGCCCTGATTCAAAATGGCCTCAACATTCATCCAAAAATGTATTTTTTTCTAATTTGAAAATAATTCCCAAACTGAAAATAATCACTATGATCTGTTGCATTGGATTTCATGATGTTTTTCAACACCGAGTCCTCCGAGATGACTGCAGTTGTGGGTTAGGGCTATACAAAAATAAAGTGAAATTTATATATTTTTTGCGAAATATCTGCCATTATAACCTTCATCAGATCATTTTTTCCTCCTCTTTCCCCCCGTTTTATTAGATTAATTTCAAATGTTTATACAGGAATAAGATAGCTGCAATCCGGTTCTGATGCAGTTTGCAATAATCAAATGCTTTCTCCAATAAAATGGGCTTTCAAATTCAAAACAACAACATTATCTTTAAGCCATACATTGCTCATATTATGGGTTGTGTAGTATGAGAAAAACGATGCCATTCAATTTACACCAGCATTATTATCTTCTAAAGACTATTTTTGTTGTGTGCATTGTCTGCCCGGCTATAACTGCACATCTGCCAAAGCCTATGCGTAATCCTTCAACTGGTTCATCCAATAACACAAGTCAAAAAGCCACGCAGGGCTCAGTGTATTTCAGACATCTGAGAGGACAGGGCTGAAGCAAAATCATTCAGCTGTTTGTGTTTTTCCAATATAGAGCTCTTAAATATCCAGGGCATTGACCAAAAACGTGCTGCTATTGGCCTGAAAAACTATGGGAAACGGATCAGACTCGTGGTATAGAGGACGCCTGGTCAGCCTGTAATTATTCATGGTTGATCTTTATGTTATTGATTATTGCTCCTCGCTTCACTGGCCACAGCTCATATAAAAAGGTCCAGCTCATTCAGGATCCTGAGGCATTTCCAAGTGAGATGAAAAGCATCCCCTGGTCTCCTCCCGGTGGGACATGCCAGGAACCATTGGGAGGCGTTCCCTGCAGAAACTCTCCTCAATATGGAGGAGCAGCAGCTCTACTCCAAGCTCTGTCCATGTGACTGAGCTCCTCACCCTGGGCGGCACGGTGGCTGAGTAGATAGCACTCTCGCTTCTCAGCAAGAAGGTCCTGGGTTTGAATCCCAGGAACTGCCCAAGAACAGGGCCTTTCTGAGTGGAGTTTTCATTTTGCATACATGTCTGTGTAGGTTTCCTCTGTGTGCTCCGGTTTCCCCTACCACATGTACAATAAGTATGTATGTAATGAGTGAGTGGATGGATGGTGTTATTAAACAAAATATAAAATGCCTGCAGGGTCTTGCTTTAAACAGTAATATGCATATCTGATTGCATGAATAGATTACAGACTGCCTTACAGCCTGAGGGTCCGACTGTGACACTAACCCTCGCTGATTCTGGCTTTGTTTCCGTGGAGTTGTTGCTATTTCTGGACATTTGGCTGAGACTTGGTGAACAGTTGATTTGGGCCTGAGCCACTGCGATGATGAGGAGCAGAGACTGGAGGAAACAGTGTGACATCAGAGTCGTAATCAGTGCAAACGAGAAAGGCCAGAGCAAGTATACAGGAGTTTTGCAGCTATTTAGAGAACTATGGATTCACAACAAGACTGGGTATGTGGAGCATGTCGACTGTAAATTAACAGTAAAGAAGATTTTTGTACAGTTTTCTGCATGGGTGGAGAAGTAAAACTTTCTAACACACCGCTCCTGGTCCCCTGGTCACCTCTAGTCCAGACGGCAAAACTCTGGAAGTCTTTAAATCCTCAGCTTGAAGGTCTAGGGTTTGAGTACCGGTTGGAACAGCTCCTTTCTGAGCGGAGTTTGTATTTTCTCCCTGGGTGCGTCCGGTTTCCCCTAGCACTAAATAGGTATGAATCTAGAGTGAGTGATGTATGTGTTGGTTGACAGTGGCTCAGTTGGTAGAGCATTGGTCATGGGTTCAAGCCCATGATGAGACCTTCTCCACCTACTCCCACTGATGTTGGCTGTTTCCGTTTGTGGTTTGTTGTTAATCAGTTTCAAATCTTCAACCACAGAAAGAGTGAAAGCCTGATCAGGTCACATCTCAGCTGCTAAGTAGGGTAGGGTCTGGTTGGTACCATAATGGAAGACCTCTGGGAACAGATACCAGAGTAGGACGCTGCGCCTGTAAATTGCTGAGCTGCTGTCGTGTCCTTAGGCAAGACACTTCACCCACATTGCCTAGAATGACTCAGTGTGTGCGTGAATGGTTGGTGGTGGTCTGTGGGGCCTATTTTAATAGTCATGCATTATTATTGTTAAACTAATGAGCATCCAGTAAATGAAATCCAGTATTTAACATTTATTCCAATATACCAGATTACCACTTTAAATACCCATTATGTTAAGTTTAGACTTTTGAGGGCTTAAATGTCTTGATTTTGATAAGAAGCATTTGTTGTAGCTTCCGTTTTGGATATTTAAAATATGTGCCAACATAAATGAACAATGTGACCCGATGAAAAGACAAAGAGGAAAACAGAAGACAAAGAGTGGAGCAATATGTCGTAAATGAAAACAATACTATACAAAGGAAGGAAGATATGTAAGAAAATATGTGTTTATTGAGATTTTAATTAATTACTGAACCTTTACAGAAAAATATTATCATCTTCTGTTACATTAAATTTGCGTGTGAACATTTGCAACACAGTTTTGCAATTTCATGAGGTCACAAACCTTGCTGAAAAATACAAACCCAAAAACAAACAGAAAACCAGAAAGATACAACTGAAGTAGATGTCAGAGTCGGAGACAAGTTTCCCCGAAAACTAAATATGTTAAGACTCAAATCCCAAGCGATTCATTTTCAGTGCAGTTGTGTCGTGTAAGTGATTTTAAACCTCATCCAGAAAAATATTAGTCTATATCAAAGTTGCTACATTCTGCAACATTTCGTTTAACACTAGAACTCCCAGAGCAGTCCACAGCAGCATCTGTAGTTTATTATTTCAATGTCATCTTTTATAAAAAGGTAAAAAACAACCACTTCTTACATTACTTTTAACTAAACTGGGTGAAAAGTAAAACAATTTTGGGGGAATTTCTCAGCATTTCATTGGTTTGAATAGGAGCAGTCAAAATGATGGCTCTGAGTTTCATAAATCTTAATAAAGAAAACGCTTTAACCCTAGAACTTCTGCATGTCAGACCTGAAAGACCACATGGAAAACATAATTACTGCATTAAGAATGACATTTGTTAGCGTTGGAAGTGTGAGGAGTTGAGGGTTTGATTACATCTGTAATATTAAAATGCATTTCATATTGTCTGTATTGAAAAGTTGCTTCTGTCTGACCTGTCTGACATCTGTTCACACTGACGGAGAATACAGTTCATTTTCAAGACTTCATACATTGTGGATATTTTTGCTCCAGGTTTGGTTCCTTGTAGTAATCCCATACAACCGTGGGTGCGGTTCCCTCTGTCAATGTGGGCCTCCTCGAGTTTCCTCACTTATTTATTTTTTGACAGTGATGATCCGGGACATTTAAAAAGACATTTATCAACATGTATGGACATTTGTCATCCCGCTCCCTATGTACAAATGGCTCCTATACTTTTGCTATTATTGCATTTCCTGTGTTCAAACTGATTCTCTGATCTGTTGTTGGTAAATCAACCAAGCGTAGTCCCACGAGACGACTGGCGTGATGTAAGGCTATACAACAACAACATTAATTGAATGCCTTGGTTGCAGTCTACATTCTACATTGCAAACCCACAGTAAATAGCTGTTTTTGCAAGGTCCTCATTATTAACACTGTTGCTATGAAACAATACGCGTTCATCCGTTGCACATTGCCATTTCTATTTAAACTTTTAAGTCCTCATAAATACTGACAAAACCTGAGATGTTAGTAGCGGCCCTGGCTGTACCCGTGACTGGAGCCTGGAGGGTGGGGTTGATAGGCTCTCGGACGGTCTCTGTCCCAGGACCTTTCTCCGCTTCTGTGGGGGTCTCTGCTGTGGGACCGGTCTCTGTCGCGATCGTGCCACTGCTGCTGCCGCTGCTCCCCCCTCCAGCCTCCGTAATCTCTGCCACCTCCGCCCCAGCCGTGACCTCCACGCCCCCGTCTGTCCTGGTATCTAAAAAATAAGAGTTCCTTTATTTGTCCCACAGTGGGGAAATTTTGATGTTGCAGCGCACAGACAGGACAGTAGTAAGAGCACACAGGGAGCACACAAAATATACAAAAAAGTAGTAGCTATTCGATACCAGTCTTTCAAAATAAAATATATAAATGTGTAGTAGTGCAGAGTTATATACTGTACATATAGTGCAGGATAAGAAGTAGATAAGTAAAGTGACATTGTTCAGTGACATTCTGAAGTTAAAGTATTGCACATGATTTAGTATTTACAGATGGATGACATTTGCAGACTCAGCAGTTCTTATTGTACAGTCTGACAGCAGCAGGAAGGAAAGACCTACAGAACCTCTCCTTCACACAGCGAGGGTGAATTAGTCTGTCACTGAAGCTGCTCTCCAGAGCAGAGAGAGTGTCCTGCAGGGGGTGCAGTCATGGTCCAGCATAGATGATAGTTTGTCCAGGACCCTCCTGTCCCCCACCTGCTGCACTGTGTCCAGGGAGCGGCCCAGGACTGAGCTGGACTTCCTGATGACCTTGTCCAGCTTCTTCCTGTCCCTCTCTGTGATGCTGCTGCTCCAGCAGACCACAAACCAAGTTCATTTAAGTTTGTCATCAATGGAACAAGTCACAACAACAAGAAACTACTTCACTGCTTCTTATGTCATAGTCTGCCATTTCTGTGATTTTAAATTTTTTGTTGATGTAATACAAAAAGGTGAGAAGCTTTATTATTCAAGAATAACTTATGGCAAACTTTTTATATCAAACTACATGTTGCTCGTTTGAGTTGATCCAAAAATTGGCCGATTAGAATTTATAAATAATTATCTAAGAATCCCCACCTCTGCACCTTCTCTATCGACTCCCACTGATCACTGCTGTCGTTGTGTCCTTGGGCAAGACACTTAACCCCACTTTGCCCAAAAGCCCCCACTGAAAGATCAAGGCTATGCTCACACTCAGAGAGCAGCCGTCCTCCTGTGGACTCACCACCTGCAGAGGGTCAGTGAGGAGCTGGTGCTGAGACTTGGGTGGCATCTCTGACTGCCACCCCCCTGACCCAGAAATGGATTAAAGGGCAGAAAATGGATGGATGGATGGATGGATGGATGGATGGATATCTAAGAATCCCATCTTGACCATCGGGTTAAGGCTCACAAACAGAATGACCACCCTCACTCCCTCTTAAAAGTATATTTTTTTTTCGAACAAGATGAAAACTGCATGTTGTGGTCAGATCTGTTCAACATATTACATATTAAGCCATGTATTATGCAGCATTTTGAGACAATGGCCATGTTGTGTCATCCACTCGAAACTTGTGAAAATTACGGTCTGCGTAATGGAGGCAATAAAGTAAGTAAGATTGCCAGAATTAAATATGAAGAGTCCAAAGAAGACAAGCAGATTATTTTCCAGGCATTTGTCTAAAGTAAGTAAGACTACTGTAATGGCCTGCTCACTGGGCTCTCCAAACGAGCTGTATAATAGCAGTATTTTATTCAAAACTACAGCTCGAGTCCTGACAAGAACCATGAAGTACGATCACGTTAGTCCAGTTCTCAGGTCTCTGCACTGGCTTCCTGTGGCTCAGAATAGACTTTAAAGCAGCTCTCGATGGCTTTGCACCAAAAGACATACATTTTAGTGCCATACGAATAAGCTCAGACACTGAGCAGCACAGGGACTGGCCTCCTGCTGGTGCACAGAGTCAAGACTAAAAAGAGGCTTCTACTCTGACAATGGTCAAATCCAAATTAAAACAGTTCTGTTCAGTTGTACAAAGAACTGAAGGATTGCATCTTCTCCAATGTACTGTAATCATTTATGATGTTAATGCCTTTAATGTGTGATTATTTCGATCGAGTTGTGTCAATCCCTTTGAGTTCTCTTCTGTATGAACTGTGCTGTACCAATACATGCTTGTCTAATCTATAAATGCAAGGTGGGAGTGCAGGTAAACGGATCGTTTCCCTTGGCCGCAGGTAGAAGCCATTGTCCCCATAGACTGTGGTCGTGCTCCAAAGCTGTTCACACATAAATATTTGAGGAGCGCACCTGTCTCTGCCTCTGTGGTTCCGAGAGGCCCTCCAGTTCTCCACAATCGGAGGCGGGTCAGGCGGACGCTTCAGGTACTCCTGGTATTCACGGTCCTCTGAAGTAAAGCGATGGGCGAACAGCTTCTCGTAATCCTCAGTCTCCTCGGGGGCCTCTGCCTTCTCTGCGACCTCAGCCATAACTGTAACAACACGTAGATTGTTATATGACAGATAATAGACTCTAGACTAGTGAATGAATGGGCAGCTCTCATGAGATGTAGCTTCGGTAACCCGGGAAACTGCTCACATGATGCTAAATCAAAAAGATAAAACAATGTAATACGATAAAGCAACAAATAACAAAGATCTACGACATCTTACCTGAAATCTGTGCAATCGATTGATTCAAGATCTCATACGCAAAACACTAAACAAATCAAGAGCCAAGAGCTGTCTGCTAGTGCGTCTACGGAAATGCTCCCCCGGAAACAAGTTGATTGATTTTATGGTTCCGAGATTGGGACTTTTTTCTGGACAGCCCACGTGAATTTAGTCTGCAGGGCGCCCCCTGTGCCCGTGGGTGGGACAGCTATAAGCCAGTTATTGTTATAGATGCATGTTATATTCACACATTCTGTCCCTCTGTACCCTAGCCTAAAACCCTAACCCTAACCCTACTTCTTTCCTCTCCTCTCCTCTATGGTATTCTACTGCACTTAGTTTTGTTTTTTATATATATATGTATACAAATTTCTCCTGTGTGAGATTAATAAAGTACATATTATCTTATATTTACTGTTGAAACTTTGTAAAATATTAAAATGGCTGACAATATTAATTATACTTCTTTATGAAACCTCTGCCTTGTTTTTGATGAATACTTGGTGGTACTTGGTGTAAAAAGTTTGGGAACCACTGTAGTATATGGGCCAAGTAGAACTGATAGAAACGGGGCTTAAACAGTTTTTATTATAGTAAAATGTTGACCTATTTCGGGGGAATGATCAGTGTTCTAGACTTCTCGCAAAACTAACATGTTTCATTTTGTAAAGTATAAGCCAACAGGTTATCTGGGAGGAGACATTTTTCATGTTTCTTTGTCTAAACAGATAAAGAAACAGATTACAGATCTGGAGTTGTTTTTAGATCCATCCACAAGAAATCCGGAGTTTCTAGAACAAAAGTATAACTTCACCTCTGGAAGTTATACTTTTGATATATCTCAGAATCCAGGACAGGCCTTACTTAACTGCCATAGAATGTTTATTGCCAAACATTACATTAAAAATAATAATAATAATGAAGCCCTCAAAAAACGTAGAAAACTACTCAAAAAAAAAAGGATTATTAAAAAAATTATATATGATATAAAATATATTACATGAGGATACATACAAAGCTACAATGTTAGGAAGTGAAAAATGTGCATAAGCTGAGAAAGTACTGTCCTAAAACAAAAGATAATATTTCACGTTCTACAACAAAGTAAAATATCTAATAATAGCTTTAATGGCCGCAAATAGTGCATATTATTATTAAGTCTTCTTTAAAGGTGGTTTGACAGTGGTGGATCCCCGTCGCCATGGTTACACCCATCTGTTATTTCAACCCTTGGTGTAAAAAAAAAAAGACCATTTATTTCCCAGCCAATTTCTATGTATCGAAAACAGAATTCCACAAATGATACACTGATTATATGAACTGAGTGAGTGTTTCTTTTATGGAGGGAACACGCCAGCACACCGCAGCCTGATAGATCCACGACCGCAGCCCACACAGCCAGAGTGGGCGGCCCGTGGTCCAGAGCGGAGCGGGAGCAGGTGGAAGCCGCGCCGTGTCGCTGCTGTCTCCATTCACTGCGCGCATTCCCCTCGCGAAGGATCGAGCAAACTCTGCCTGCCGCTCTGACAGGCACATGTCAACTCGATTACTCGCCGATTGTTTGAGGAATATCTCCCACAGTTTGCCTTTTGCCAGAGCTCAAACTTACAGCGCGTAACAAGCGGTCGGAGTTTACGAAGTGGACTCTTGTATTACGCACGTATCTGTCTGCGGGAGAAAGATCTGGAGTGAACACGCTAAGAAGACGAAGGGAATGAACTCCTTGGAGAGCTAGCTAATTACTCTGGACTTTGCTTAGTGACATTTGTCCAATTTCCTCAATAGCAGGACTCTTCTTTTCAGCAGAGTTGTTCCTCAAGTTCGCTGCAATGGGGTGAGTATGAATGAATGAATGCTTCACTTGACACCTGCTCTCCAAATATGTCAGAAATGGCAGGCTCAAATCAATCTTTTAGCTTGAATTAAATTTGCCACTGTGCTTGCTTGTACGAGCCTGTACGAGGAGACGAGGAACCCCCAATATAGCCTGCTCTATTTATGGATGCAAAGAAATTGAGGTATTTTTTCCTCCCCTAAGAATTGCTCATTGACTTTCTAATGGCACCCTGACTACAATTTATAACAATTTATTCTGCATATGTCACTAGTTGTCAGTGTTATGTTGTATTTTTTTTAGGCGTAATGGCATGCACTTGTCCAATTCAATATCTGTCTCTCTATATTTCCCCTATATCTCTACCCAGGGCACTTCTGTTTTTTGTATTGTCCACATTGCTGCAGCTGTGTACTGGGAACTCCACAGTATTTTGCCTCTATGGTGTGGATGTTCAAGAGGCTCATTGTCACTAGTTAATGCAATCATCAACATTATTCACATTTGTTGTGGGGGCATTTTACAGGCTGTACTCTGGGCAAAGTAAAGCCACCTTTTATCCAGAACGATCTGTTTAATAAGCCATGAACGCTTGTGTGTGCCATGGCAAGCAGCTGACACGCCAACTCTGCATACATTTTGGAGGATAGTAATATTTATAGGTGTAGTCATTCAGTTTCCATTGCTACATTTTTCCAAACTGTGTAACTAAACCAGTCTAACAGTCCACACTCCTCTAAATTGGCAGAGTGGTGGAGCAGGTTTTGAAGAGGAAAGAAATCTGTGGTGGTGTATGTGTAGATTTGTGTGGCCAAGCAGCCAGCAGGGTAAGGTCACACCTACTGCAATGACATGGCAACTGGTTTGTTTGTAGTTTAGTCCATGACAGTTTTTAGTTTCATTTGAAAGTTCACCATTGTTGAAATGCGCACTTATTTCATTAAGTTATTTCAGCCCCCTCTGTACTCGGAACTATAGAAACACTTCTAATATATAGTTTGTCTGCACACACACATATATATATATATATATATATATATTAGATAATTATCCGGCTCGAAGGAGACTCTTTTTTGTAAATTTCTCCTATGTGAGATAAATAAAGCAAATCTTAATCTCAAATCTTAATCTTAATATAAAAACACACCCCTTTCGGTATATATTTTTTATTACTGTATTAATATATAAAACTCTTTTAGCAACATCACAGTAAATATATATACACTGCTCTAGGTGTGACCTTACCTAGAGCAGTCAATTTGATAGTTTTTAGTTTTAGAAGCATAATTTCTCCACTGGTGTACATTTTCCATCTTCATAATTTTGTGACCTTTTTTGGATTTCAATGTAGCCATTTTTGTTTACTTGGCAACAAACATTCTGTGGCAGTGAAATCCCTTTTTCTCCCTGGTACTGGTCCTGGACTGGTTTTGGTTCAGCTTGGCAAGTGTTGGTTGCCATAGCAACACACTGTTTACTTGTCTGCAGTAGCCTTTCAACACTGTTTTTTGCTGTATTCCAATTATATTGACCTGTTTAGCACTTAGTGATGGTGACTAAAGATAAAAACCTTGCATATTGATTACTCTTATTGCATTTTTTATAATTCCTATTCTATTTGAATGAGAGCCGTCAGAACGACTCCTCGTGAGTGTTCTTCTAGTTTCAGGTTTCTGGGAGTCCTGTTGTTAATGAGTCATTTAAGTCTAGTCACATTACTTCAAATAATTGAATGAAGGTTATTATTGTAGCTGCATGTGGCCTGCAGGTGAAAGCCAGATCCTGCAGACCTCTGCAGCTAAGTAGGGCAGAGCCTGGTTAATACTGTGATGGGAGACCTCCGGGAACACCAGGTGCTACAGTGGGGCGGCTGTAAAGTGCCAAGCTTTACCCACATTGTCTAGATTAGAATGAGTGTGGAGTCTCGGGCGTGTAGTTAAATAATTTTTCAGACAAACTAAATTTCCTATTTTGAATCAAGTGTCGTTAGTGGTGGCAGTAGCTCGCTCACGTTGGTTAAGTGGTCAGATGGACTGACCCACAGGTTGGCAGGTGTGTAACCAGCTCCTATTGGGGATCGCTGCCGTGTATCCTCAGGCAAGACACTTCACCCACATGGCCCCAGTGTCTGCGTACAGTGGTGTGTGTGTGTTTGAATGAATGAATGAAGGGTTCCTTGGTGTGAAGTACTCACTTTACACCAATGTCACTATATACTTCGGCCAATCTCATCTCATACTTCTGGTCACTTATCAATAACCTGTGTATTTAATATATAAAAAATGTATTAAGAGTTTTTATGCATGCGTTCATATCAATCTTTTACCTTTTTATAACTCCGCCATAGCCCAAAGCAAATTCTTAGTTTGTTACTTCCCGTTAATTTAAATGGCAATACAAATAAACCCTTGAAAAGTAGAAAAGTGCTATATGAATTAATTTGGCTGTTTAACCAAAGGCTCGGAGACTCAATTACAACGCAAACAGATCATTATGGGACTTGCGTGCTCTAAGTGATCCGTCGATAGTGAGATGCATTGATCTCTGTGGAGACTATAATTTCCTCTCTGTCTGGTTGTCTGTGCGTTGACATCCTGACCCGGAGTCACTCCTCCAGACGCTGTTTCCCCTGAGACTAATTGAAAGGGGGATTCATGGAAACACAGGTCACAAGTTTAGAGTTTGCCTGGGCATATTTTCTCTAGTGATTAATCATAATTGTGTTGTCTGATTGGTTTATTTATCCTCCCTTGGGATTTAAATGTGATGAAGCGTGAAGTTTCTAATTTAATAAGCTACTTGCTGTCATAACATTGGGATTGGGAGCGTCTCCACCTGCTCTGATTAACCGGAACTAAGAGATCCACTAGGTAATTCACATAGGTACTGTTTTGCATCTGCTTGGCTCTGGTTCTACCCAGGCCGAGTTTCTCACTTTATTCCCACTTATTATCTTTTTTGAGACATTCCTTACCAATCCAGGAGGGTCTAAGGACAGTGATGATCGGGACATTTAAGAACATTTAGAGACTTTGCTCATCCTGCTCCCTATGAACCAATGGCTCCTATGTGTTTGTTATTAGTGCATATTATTGCATGTACTGTTTGATTCTCTGATCTGTTGTTTGTGAATTGACTTTTTTGTGAAATCCTCAGAGATTTTAATTACTCACTAGTTTTTAATTCATTCATTCATTCATTTATTTCTGGCAATGGCACAGACAAGTACACGGTAGATAAAAGGAGCAGTATTTAAAAACCTGGCCAAAAATGGTACTGTAACCTCTGCCACTCTCCCTGACTCAGGTTGCCAGATATGCAGACAAATCCAGCTGGGAACATAATATCTGAATAGACAAGATTTTTGTCAACAATAAATCTAAAACCAACACAAAGACCTCGATAGAAATCCCGGTTTGATTCCTTGTTTTAGCATTAATGATTTAAGAATCATAATGAGATGTTGCTTTACCCGGATCACAGACTTTCTGATTGGTGAAACGGTGGAGGGCGGGACATCGAAATGAAAACAATAACAAGATTTAGGGGCTGTAAAACTAATTTTGAAATTCAAATGGCCGACTGTTATCAGTTTAACAAGTATTCGAAAAGAGCACAGTTTATGTATGCATTTTGACAGATTAGAGCCATTTAATGATGACTTGACATGAAAATCTTACATATTGCTCCTTTAAGTCATGTAGTGCAAAAATGTAAAGTTTACTGCATGTAAACATGATCTACTTCTGCCCTAATTCCGCCTGAATTGAATGATTATTGCATTTCCTGTTCTAAATATTTGATTCTCTGATCTGTTGTTGGTGAATCAACTTTTTTGTGAAGTCCTCTGAGAAACTGCTGTTATGATTTAGAACTATAACAAATAAATTGATTTGAATTGCTATTGCTTTTATGTCAGAGAACAATGTACTCGATGAACGTCTCAAATAAACATGAAAATTGAAGCAATACAAAATAAAAAAACAAGGATTTGGGTTTGATGAACACTTGTACTGATTGTTGGAGAGGCCCAGCTCCCTGATTGCAGCGTGGAGAAAGCTCTGGTCGTGTATTCGCTGCCGTCCTCAGACCTGCACCCTCCTGTGTTTGGACTGTAATCATTGAATCGCTCTCATAACGGCTCTTACCAAGCTGATTGCAGACTGTACCTCCGCAGCTACAGTAGAGAGAGAGTCTAACACTGGGATCTATGGAGCTTAATCCAGGCGGACGCTGTGGGCTTAGAGCTCATTGATTAGCCCAGTGACATGTGACAGGACAGTAGACTAGTACCAGCGGGTTTAAGGGGCCAGTCCCAGGGATTTCACAATGAACTATAATAATTTGGGAAAATCGTAATTGTCCTTTTCAAATTATACGTCTGTACAGTATCTTGTTTGTTTTGTTCTGCAGTATGGGAAATATAGGTTTGAAATAAACAATTGCTTACTTACTGTAGAAAAACACGCCAACATATATGTAAATGTGTGATTTTTTTCTTGTCTCCAAAGTTATTAATTCAAGCTGGGGTACCTATTTTCAGTCAGAGATTTAATACGTGATTCTTGCTTCCTTTTTATGCTAATGCTAGATATTTTATACTTGCTTCTTTATTATGCCAAAGTTGGGGATTTTGATATATTTTTTTTCTATATAGTTATTGTGATGCAACACTGAATGTTCACCACTGTGGGACAATTAATTTTAGTCTATTCCTAATTAAAACATGGTGCAAACTGCAAACACTCATGTTACAGAAGTAAAATGATGTGAACAAATCAGACCAACATGCTGTCTTCATCATGATCCAACATGTTTTCTTTTGCATATTTGTAAGACATAAAAGTCATTATTTGACTCTTTGAGCTGAGAACTGATTGAATGAGTGTGTTCCTCTCTTTTTAACTTTTCTGTCTGAAGATCTAAAGATATGAGTCGAAAACATACATGCATGTGAGCTAGTTGCTTATTTTTATTACATGGTTATGTTTGTGGTCTGGTTACCCCAGCTTTTATAAATTCTTTCACATTTTCACGTGAATAAAGACAGACAAAATATGCCCCTTTTGAGTGATGCAATACAAATAATAACAAAACAAAAAGTCATATGCATGATGACAAAAGTTAGTGATGGAAGGTTAACTCCACAAACCTTTCCCTACATTATTATTTTGACATATTTTTCTCATTTATGTAAGGGCTCAAGAGCTCCAACTAATTTCTGTTTCACATTTCTGAAAACTAGAAAGAGCTGGTAATTATGATTTGAATGATGCCTTATATTTCAATGATAAGAACAATTCCCATACAGAAGAGTACCACATTATTAGGCTTGGTCATCGTGACTAATGTAAAACTTATTTCTTCTAATGAAGGCTGTTCCTCTTGAGGAGCAGGAGCAGGGTTTAAGCTTGAGCCTGGGCACTCTAAACGGGAAAAAGGGGAGTCCAAGCAGGTTTAAAAGCAGGAGTTAAGGAAAAGGACAGACTGAAGCCGGTGGGAAGTCTCTGCAGCAGATGGTCCAGACCAGGGCACCCATCTGCCCTCTCTGCCCCTTCTGCTCCTTCTGTACCTTCTCCTTATGTCCAGGGCTCTCAGATCAAGGTTGGCCCTGACACAACGCTGTCTGATATTCAAATGCAATGTGTGAATACCCCAAAAGGAAGAGAAACCCATGTTATTCACCCAAATTACGGTAAAGAATAAACATGCTCTATTAGGAGATTACAAGAAGCAGGATTACATTGGGGCTCAAGAAAGACCAAACCAATTAGACTATACATTATTGAAATACATTAGCCTGGACTAAACCAAGAGTGACACAGCTCTAGATCGGGGCTAAACCATGTGAGTAAATCAGGCTGGTACTGGTAGCACAAAAAGAGTTTCACAAACAGGGGTGCCGAAAGCTAAAGTGGGACTATGCTCTGACCAGGGGAAATTTCAGGTTTACGTAAGAATATTCTTTTTATACATTTATATTGTCGATAACGTAATAGTTATAACATGTGATCTTTTTAAGGTTATTTCTGGTTTAGAGCCACTGTATGTAATCTGTTTTTAGACCTGCTTTAGCCCTATTTTAAATATCCCTACCATCGGCCGTATATTAGCAGTGAACTGATCAAGAGCTGATGTCACCATAGTGTTTGCTGAATGCAGAAGAAGCAGATTTGAACATAAGTGAGTTTTAGACCATTTTCTTATATGAGCATTTGTTTTGTCAGCGTAATCTTCACAACATAACAAGATCTGATGCTAAGAAGGCTGAAAAATAAAAGCTGGAGATTTCCCATCTGAATGGTCAATCCTTATATGGCTGGGTTTAAAAAGACAAATTCTCAATATAAACACCAAGATCACAGGATCATAATGGGTGCCAAACCACAGATTTTTTAAGTGAGTGTGACACAAGTGGTTTCTGAGCTAGAGGAGTTCACTTTTCAATTTAAGTCAATAGGAGCCAGAGTTGGTTCGCCCATGAGCACTTTCCTATTGGGCTTCAGGGTTAGCTATAGGGTTAGCATTGTCCATCTATCTACTGTCTATGTTAGCATTGTCCATCTATCTACTGTCTATGTTAGCATTGTCCATCTATCTACTGTCTATGTTAGCATTGTCCATCTATCTACTGTCTATGTTAGCATTGTCCATCTACTGTCCATGGTAACTATATTGATTGAACCACGTTTGACTTGGAGATTTGTTGGATTTGGTGATATTTGGACACATCTGTTGTACCCATACCAGTGCGGGTTATTATAATTTATATATTATTATAACTTCAACAATTTCCATCCAATTATCAGTGTGGCGGGACAAAAAAATATATTGTATGATTTCAGGTCATAAACTTAGCCTCACAATTATTGTCTTTTCTCTGTCCTTGGAGCTTCACTTATGGGATTTCCTGCTTCTTTGACCCAACCCCTATTAATAATAAATGTTTTTGTCCAAAAAAAATGCAACTTCACAAGCTATTTTTTTTTTTGCTCCCAAACTGCTTTCATGAAATGTTGTCCTATCCTTACTTTCAACACCTCTATTACGTGCCTAATAATGAATGTATGTCATAGAACAAAAGGCATACAAACCAGTTAAACACTTATTTAAAATGTGTTGTGTCTTAAGGACTATTATAGCAAAGAATATCCACTCTAGCACATTTTATGGCTCTCAGAAAACATGAAATCTCAAGTGGTGCATGTAAAATGAGGTCCTCTCGCATGGTTTACTCTTTCATGCAAACCTAATACTCTCCTCACTCAGCAGGTGAGCGGCCACTTAACCCGACTCCAACTCACATGCCATGCCATGCACAACACTGTGCATGGCATAAAGACGGCGTTTGAACCTGCCAGTTTCAGTATCCACGCATTATTGAATTGTTATAATATATTCTCAGCATGGGACAAGTTCTTTTAATGTCTGCAGGTGGACTGTGGCGATTGCTGTTGAGTTGCTATAGAGCTACTGCACTGCACTTTTTCCACTGCAAAAAGATGCATAATACATTAGCATGTACTAGGGATGCACCGAGTGTGAAATTTTGCTCATGCTAGCTTAGATGTCCATTGAGATTCGTTGTGTTAAAGGATTTTCTAGCAGTCCCCCCCGGAACATGTTTTGCATAACACTGATCGTTTTTCTGATGCTGTAAATAATGGCTAAATGACCACTGGCATCTTCTTTGTTTCTTCTACTGAGAAAAGTACGCAGATGCATGGAAGTTTGCGATCTGTCTGTATCATAAAGTGGTTTCAAATATTAAGTTGAATAACAGAATTTCTTAACATTTTTTAACCACATTCTAATTTTGTGAGTTTCACATGTATACTGTAAAAGTATACATGGTTTAGTTTCACCTGTTCAGTATTTGCCTCCAGAACAAACAAAAAATGTATTTTGATCATTTGTTTTTCCCTAGCTTTTTAATCCAATGGCTTTTAAGTTTGAGACTGAAGATCTGTGTCAGGGCAGTGCGAGGACAACAACTCTGGATCTCGGCCACAAATAGTCAGGGTTAGAAGAACTTGTTGGTTTGGAGGATTTCTGGGAGACAATATTTTGTGTTTGGCTCAGAGCTGAGAAATAAATTGGATTTGAATTGAAATGGAAATTCAGGGAGGGTTCACAATACAATTTTAGCTTTAATTTACAGATCAAAGTAGCAACATGGCAGTTTTTTCTCAACTGGTGCTGTTTACAATGCATTGTTATGAAACTAAAATGGCTGAATAATGCATCTTTTCACAAACCTGCAAAAGAACTCATCATCATCAAACTTTTTTACAGACTCACGGTCCAGGAAAAGACACATAAGACACAAAACAACACATAGAAATCACAGCGGTACGCCTCCCTCCTCAGAGCAAACTGCTGTACCAATGTCTCCACAGTTGGCAATACTGTATATGATGGATTTAGTATTATATATCATTATAATTTCTTTATTCAGTGCTAAAGGAGACTGGTTCTGTGCAACACAAGGCTTGGGTATAATCAGCCATTGTCATTCAATTCTTAACTCTGATTTTATATCATATTGTTAGTTTGATTTGTAATTCCCTGAGGTTTCTCACTGTTTCCCACTTCTTTTGTCATTCCTGCTTTGGGTTTTGTATTTTATCTCCAGGTGCCTCAGTGGGGCGGCTGAGGCTGTAAAGTGCCAAACTGTTGTTGTGTCCTTAGGCAAGGCACTTCACCCATATTGCCCAGAATGAGTCTGGTGTGTGAGTGAATGGTTGGTGGTGGTCGGAGGGGTCGATGGCACATACTGGTTGCCTCGCTTCTAGGGGTGGGCGATATGGCCTAAAATTCATATCGCGGTATAATTTGGGTCATAGACGGTAGACGGTATATATCGCGGTATAATTTGGTGTGTGAATTTCAATATAGGTCTAGCAGGTTCTTGCATAAAATAGTCAAGATTGTTAATTATTTATATATTAGAATCTAATATATATATTTTTTGAGTTAGAAAATCAGTTGTGAGACGAATAAAGAGACAAATAACATACATTATTTATGTATGTTACAGTAAATACCATTCACTGTAAAAGCAATTTTTAAAAAGAAAAACATATGCATTCATTTAAAATATAAAAAACTCACAAATGTTGAAATCAAAGTCTGTAGGAGTTAGACATGGTCATTAGTTATAGTGTCTGAGAGTTTTGTGCAGGTACTGTACATGACTTCAGTAAAAGCTGTTTGTTTACAAAGCTGGTCTTGCCATTTGTTGACGCTCCCTAAGCGCTTTTCTCTGCGCTGGATGATTCAATGGATTTTATGTTCATTAAAACAGGGCATTGGATTTGAACAATTGATGTAAATGGTCATTTTGGCACAAATAATTTTGTTTAACAAAGTAGCTTTCGTGAGATATTGACCGCGGAGGTCTGAATCTGACGCTAACTTTCCCAAACTTCTGCTGTGATGCTGCGGACACGGCACACGCATGGATCTATTTTGGCTCACGCTGGCACTTCGAGCTTACGCCCCTTTGACACTGATTGGCCAAAAGGTAGACTCTTAAACTGTGATTACTGTGTGTGTATTTACCTCTGCTGGGGCCGCTGTGACAACAATACATAGACAGAAACACTGTGTTAATGCCGTGCTGTTGTTCGCTGTTTCCAGTGGTGTCCAATAGTGCTAGGCTAATAGTGCTAGGCTAATGCTGCTGAATGCCGGTTTGTTTTGGTCCTTTCTGCTGGCGTCAGAGCCTGCGCAATTTAATGACATAATGACCTATCGCAATATGCCGGTATAACAAAAATCTCTACCGTGGGCCAAATTTATACCGTCTACCGCTTATACCGTTTATACCGCCCAGCCCTACTCGCTTCTGTCAGTGTGCCCCAGGGCAGCTGTGGCTATAGTAGTAGTTTATCACCACCGTGTATGGAGTGAATGAATATTGACATGTGAAGTGTCTTTGAGTGTCCAAAAAAGCGGTATATAAAACTGATGCTTTATTATTATTATTATTATTATCATTATGACATTTGCTCTCCTGTGGTTTTGTTTCAGTTTGACTTCCTGTCCCGTTCCCCTGCCTTGATTGTCTGCCCCGCCCTATTGTGTTTCACCTGTGTCTCTATGTGTCTTTATGTACCCTGTGCTCCTCTCCCCTTGTTGCTGGTCCATTGTATTGTCTCTGTTCCTGGTTTCTTTTTGGATTCTTGAGTTTGTTTTTAACTTGTACTTTTATTAAATCATCTTCATTAAACCATTATTTTGCATTCCTGCATTTTGAGTCCTCCTTTCCACCTCATGACAATTCCTTGCAGATCCAGTAGGGTTATGGTCTTACCTTCCTCTATGTTTCTTATTTGTTATCATTGCTTGCTTGTGTTTGTTTGATTCTCTCATCTGTTGTTGAGGAATTGATAACTTTAAAGTCCTTTGAGGCGACTGCTGTTTTGATTTAGGCCTGTACACAAATAAACTGAATTTAATCTGGCGACAGTAGCTCAGTTGGTAGAGCATTGGCCTTCAGGCCTGAAGGTCGTGGGTTCAATTCCCACCTCTACACCTTCTCCACCGACTCCCACTGATGACTGCTGTCGTTGTGTGTGTGTGACACTTAACCCCACTTTGCCCAAAGCCCCCACTGAAAGATCAAGGCTATGCTCACACTCAGAGAGCAGCCGTCCTCCTGTGGACTCACCACCTGCAGAGGGTCAGTGAGGGGCTGGTGCTATGAGACTTGGGTGGCATCTCTGATTGCCACCCCCCTGACCCAGAAATGGATTAAAGGGTAGAAAATGGATGGATGGATGGATAAATTGACCCTTGTGTTACAACCTCAGGTATAAGGGTCTTTCTTTGATTGCAATGGTAGGTAGAATAAATAAAATGCTATTGTCATGTTCCCTAGTTTCTAACAAGTACTAATGGTTAGAAATGGGCTTTATATCCAATCAGATTGTCGCATTCTTACTCCTGAAGTCCTTTGTACCATGTGTATTGTGTGGATTGATGAGGTAGAGGAGTGTGGGCGCTCGCTGTCAGACTTCTCCCATTATTGCCTTAATGTGACGAGAGCGCTGTGTCACTCCTGTCATCTCCTTTTTGAACAGACTTAAATTCTCTATTTGTCAAAGCTCTTATGTAATCACAAGTAAACGAAGCCACAGTGATTATGAACGACTGCCGCCTTCTATCAGAGCCACAGCAGACAGGAGGCGGGAAGAGGAGAGTCTGAAATGACCTTTATAAATAATACAAACAATGATGCTGTGTGTGAATGATTAGTCATTTATATAACGCTGTTCAATCATTTCATTTATTTTCCAACACTGGTGCACTGATGTTATCTAAAGAAACTACCTTTGTAAGTACTTGATGGCTGAAGTGGAAAAAAATAGACTGGGCATTCTTAGCGACAGGAATAAGCTGAGATCAGTCACTTATAAAGTATTAAATATGAGGACAGGAACTGGACAAGACCGGTTTTTGCTTAATTTGACTGTCTTCAATGTTTAGTTTTGTTTAAGAAATATATTTGCCAAAACTAAAATGATGTGTATAGTGTATATGTCACTCTGTTTGTAATGATTCTATTATGGTTTCGCACTTGAATTGATGAAATAATCTATATTTTTTAACAATATTCTCATCTCCTGAGTGTCGCCTGTAGTTGTTTGAGAGTTGTCTGCATGCCTTGGTTTTAGCTTTTTTATTTTTGCAACAAAAAGAGATTTAGCTGATTTTTAAATACTACTGTAACAAAAGCTCAGCTGTTTCAGCCATGAGTGACTACCGGTAATTGATCTGGGGTGGCTGCCACCTTTTGAAAAAGTAGGCATCGATTTTCCTTTCGCCAGCTTTTACTAATGACACTGAGAAATGATAGGTTTGGAATATATTGTAACTAGAAAACAGTAATAAGCTACTGTATATATTCTCCTCCATTTTGTGTTTACATTGCATACTATCCAATGAAGCTCAGAACCACATGTTTGTGTCCTGTTTATTATCAGCCATTTTCAATACATTCTTTTTGATTTTGTGTCATATTGTTTGTTTGATTTGTGGCCCCGGAGGTTTCTCACTTTTTTCCACTGTTTTGATTTTTTCTCTTTTTCTTTTTTTTTTTTCTTTTCCTTTTTTAAATGTATTTATTCTTTGCTGATACAGAAGAGTCTAAAGGGGCGTTCACACTGAACCATACATTGTGTCGAGTGTAAATGCAAAGTCAGTGGTGAAGTACCGGTAAGTCCATGCAAGGTTTGTCCGGTGAGGCTGACGCGGTGGGACTATTGTTGAACTTTTTTTTTGTGGCAACCAATCAGAGAGCTGCAAAGTGATCACAGGGACACAAGCCGGACAAAACAGGGAGGGGAAGACACTCAAACAGCCAGAACAAGAGCTACACCAGGATTAAAAAAGTACTAAGTACTGTCCTCTACACTTCTCCATAGTGTGTGTGTTTACAGCCTCTTCTGCCGAGACGAGGTGCTCGACACTCACTGTGCTTGCAGTGAGTGTCGTAAGGAGAGTGAGGATCCGGGTCACTTGGGTACATATAAAGGCCTTTATGGATATTTGTCATCCCGCTCCTTATGGACCAATGCCTCCTTATTGTGTTTATGTGTTTATTATTGCACTTTGATTCTCTGATCTGTTGTTGAAGAGCTGGTCTGTTCAAAACAAAGGATCCCTGTTCGACTGAGAGCTTACGCAAATTCGTCTGTTGTTGAGGAATTGGTCTGTTGTTGAGGAATTTTGTTAAGTCTTCCGAGACAATTGCTGCTGTAATTTAGGGCTATACACAAATACATTGAATTATGTTGACCCTTGTGTAGAACCTCCCTTGTGTTTGCCTCCATCCGCTTTTACTAATGACACTGAAAAATTATGGTTTTGAAATAAAAAGTGGTAAATATTTCAGAAACTAACAAACACTAATTTTTCTTCCGTTTTGCATTCACCATCACATTGCATAGTATACAATGAACTTTATTAAACCTTTCCCAGCCTCAATACAAACAAAGAATTCCCAAGAAAGTGTTGGGATAATAAAAACAACAATCGACAAATATCTCTGTACATGAAAAGTGCTGACGGTGGTGACTTCATTGTTCCCATATTTGAGGCTGATAATAGGCGGGCGCAGTGTGTGAGTAGAGTGGTGGTTGGTTTTGGCCTCTGGGGCTTTGTAGATAGAAGTATGTCTCTGAACAGGCCACTGACCTTCTGCACTGCACTGGCACAGAGCTGGCGAGCGCACGGCTAATGAGGAGATCCTATTATGGAGACACTCATTCATAACTCTGCCCCAGGCGCCACTCAGCCATGTAGTGGAGATGTACACTTTGTTCAGTCCAGCTTCTACTACACTGACCAATGCTTCCCAACTGGGCCTTCTAACCCTGCCTGTGTTTGATGTTTTCTCACCTTTTTGCCCTTTTTTATTTTATGTTTCATTATATTTAAGCCAGCATTAGCCTTACTAATTAATAATACATAATATAATAATAATAATGAATCGGTTTTATATAGCGCTTTTTGGACACTTGAAGATGCTTCACATTTCATTATTCATTCACTCCATACACGGTTGTGATAAACTACAATTGTAGCTGCCTTGGGGGCACACTGAAAGAAGCGAGGCAACCAGTACGTGTCATCAGCCCCACTTTGGGAGACACTGTTCTATACCGAACCAATGTTATTACCTTGACATGTTTCGACGGTAACTTTCGTCTTCCTCAGAAGTGTCTCGCGATGTGACACCTGCCTTACCTGCTGTTCTTCCCCGGAGCAGCCATCATACCCAGCCTCAACCCAGCCAACCTATTTTGATGACTGGGTTGACTGTACCCCCCGCCGGCTGGTGGTCACTGCCACATTTCCTGATTTCTATCGCGACTTTTGATCCATCGCGTTTGTTTATTATCAATTGACTGATATAGAAGAACCAAATCTAACCCAACGTATTCTTCTGATAAGACAATATGAACCTTCCTAAACTAGACTGAAAGCACATTTCAGAATTGTTACGGACTGTTATTATATTGAGTATCTGGTTGTGTCTTATTAGATTAGACGTAAACCAGAAGAGGACTGTTAATTACACTAAACATACTATAAGATACATGCTGTATATACATGTGGGTCATGATGGATCAGTCAGAGAGCGGGCCAGAGGTCCCCACACATTATATGCAGGGGGTTCCCAATTGGTCAACCAGGACACGGTGGTCCTCCCATGAAGAGGAACCACCGCTCTCAATTCCATAGGATTATCAAGCAGGTCTGACGAGCCTCTTGAAGGACGAGACCTTGGGAAGCTTTCAAGAGTGTCTCGTAACTTTCCCTTATTACTCAAGCTTTAAATTGTAAATGACGACAACCAGGGCAGGGATTGGTTAGGACTGTGATGGGGGACTTCTGGGACCATCAGGTGCCAGCCACAGTGGGGTGAAGCGTCCTTGAGTGTCCAAAATCTCTATTTAAAGCCAACGTCTAAAGCCCTCATCACAAACCTCCATCTTTGCTTGAGAGTTGTAGTTTAATGTTCGTCTGTGTAACCGGTTCAGCCTCATAGCCCAATGTTCACTTTTAGAAGAATGAGAAGAATGTGGCGTGTCGTACTTGCATTGCTGGTTTAAAGTTAGTGTTTGACAGGTCACCTCTGCTGACTGATTTGTCCTGTTTAGATAAAGGTAAATGAACTTGGTTTCAGTTGAACTCTTTGTCTCTTTGGCCACAGTACATTAGCAACTGAATTAGCTCTGTCCTTGTCGTGTTAAAAATGATCTGATGGTGATGGGTTTGTTCAGGGGAATTGAGCCTGTGATGGATTCTTAGTCTGTGGAATGTGAACCAAGCAGGTTTCCCATTTGTTTGTATGAGCAAACTGAAACTCGTATAAGGTGTTGTAATCCAGACTGATTCTCACCTCCATCAATGAATCATCTCAGAAACTAATGCTGTCATATGATTGATGCAGACATATTTAATTGAAGTGGGCAAAGCAAGTTTATTTGTACTTTTACATTGCATATTGCTCATTGCTTACCCATCGGTCAGCAAGTATCTAATTCCTGAAAAAATTTAAAAAAGGTAAATTGCTGTCATTATAAAAATAACCTGATGCCTCAATATTCCTTGTTAAAGCAGAAAAGAAACTGTCATCGTCGGTGTCCTCAGTTCTGGAGGATTTCGTTGACCCTCTTGCAGTTTTCACATTGTGCTCTTTGGGGAAAACCTTTGTGGGTTGCCGGGGATTTGCTGCATTGCAGTATTCATGTTTGTGTAAGACTGACTTCAGTTTGTCAAATGATAGAATGAGTTTGCTATTTCTTAAATTGGTTTTCTGCTTTAATTAAGTTAATATTGCAAGTCAAGGAAAGGAAAGTTTATTTGAATAGCACAGTTCATACACAAAGAACTCAAAGTGATTAACAAAAAAGGAAAAGAAATGTTCAAATCACAGCACATTAAAAAGAGTGAAGAAGGAGTCTGTTTCACATTTTCAGAAAGACTGTTCCAGATTTTAGCTCCACACATCTGAAACGCTGCCTCTCCATGTAAAAGTGGCTGGTTCAAACAAAGAGCACCTTGCACGGAAAAAACAATGACAAAACAAGTAAAATGATAGTCTGCCATCAGAGTCTCGTGCTCTTAAGCTCATTTGAATTCAATCCACTGTTGTACATCTGAGGAAGAAATCATATTACTGATGATACCTTTCCCTCTGTCGTCACGTTCTCCTCTGGCTGATTGATGGCTGTTTACACTCACAACAAACTCTTGGTGCTAATCTTTCTCGATAGCTTTCAGCACATCTTTACAGGTGCTTGACTCATGGCCTCCGGAGATCACACAAACTCAACCTGTGAATTATTTAACGATGCAGAAAGGTGGTTTAGACAGGTCTCCGTGGGACAGAAGCAGGCATTGGCAAACAACAAAATATCCCCCAAATGTCATCTCCTTTTATCCCCCCAAAACATCAATCAATCTAATGCGTTCATCCATCCAAAGGCGATTGTATGCGTTTCCAGAGGACTTTAGCGGCTGCTGTAAAGGTCGTGTGGATAAGCCAATTCCTGATCGTTTTAATGGCTCGTGTTGTTCCCTTCAGCAGATGACGATAGAGATTAGGATTAAAAAATGGACAGTGAATTTGTAAGGCTTTAATTTCAGTTTAATCTGCAGGGAAATAAGGCGTTTTATTAGCTTCTGAGGAAAAAAAAACTAGCATCCTGCCTGCCGGTTCAAATCGATGAAAGTGGTGCCCACGTGGATGTGCAAATATAACAGTTGGTACTTTCTGGATGTGGGCAGTTTATTGAATTATTTATATTAGATTTCATTTTGAGGAAGTGTAAAATGTGATACAGTCAATATAATGTAATACTAGTCACAGCTGGTGACTAAAACTATAGGTTGGGCTATCGTGTTATATTTATTTTAGTATGTTTATCATTAACTACTTACGTATAGAATTGCTTATGTGCAAATATGCTTGTTTGTCACTCTGAATATAAGCCTAGAGCTGTGCCAAAAAAGGAAAGATTTTGTAGATGGCTGAATCTACAGCCTGCATGTCCGTGGAAGCGGGTCCCTCTCTCAATTTGGGCCTCCTCGAGGTTTCTCAGTTTTTTCCCACTGGGTTTTTTGTGTCGTTCCTTGCAGGAGGGTCTACAGACAGTGAGGATCTGGGACATTTATGGACATTTACTACCATTTATTAACATTTCTAGTTCTGATACAATGCTCTTTTGTAAGATCATAGTGATTGATTTAGTAAAGTCTGATGTTGTGATTTAGTGCTATACAAAAATAGATTGAATTGAATTGAAATTAAACCAATAATGTGGCAGTAACTGTAAGGAGCTGATGAGGAGTTTCTCTCACTCATTTTGATACATTTTTGTCAAATTGCAAAAATTACACTGTTATAAGTAAAACATTGCTTAACCGTTTTCTCATTTTGTTTTAAATGTGTTTAAGAATGCTTTAATCAGAATTGCCCTGCCTCAGTTTAGCCACATTCTTTGCAACACAATGTTCTTGGTCTGGTTTACTTTGACTGAACCAGTTATTTTTTGGGGGGAAAATATTTCACATATTTATTTCCAAAGATCTAAAAAGTAAGTGACTAGTGGACACATGTGTACTGGTGGTTTTACATCCACAAATAAATCATTTTTCTCCCCCAAGTGGAGGTGGTCATGTTAAATTGAATCACCCCAAGTTTGAACCAGTTCTATCACACCACTACAGGGATGTCAAACCGGTCCTCAAAGCCCCAGTGTGGCTGCAGGATTTCATTCCAACCAAGCAGGAAGATTTGAGGAAATGGGTTAGTTTCACACACCTGCTTTACCTAGAGGCATATCATGGCATAAATGAAATGATGATGAAATGATTTATACATCCTTTTTGTCTCTCTCCTTCTCCAGTCATTTGAAACACTTTTGGATACGATGGTTGATAATAGAGAAAAACAAACAATCGTTCAATATCTGTGGCTTTTTGGTGCATGACTCGCACTCTCTCCTGTGAGCTCATATCCTGCTCTAAAATGCAGCATGTGAAATGGTTTTCCTTTTGCATGACTGAATCTGCGTCGGAGCGAGTGCACTGTCAGCTTATGCCCAAATCACACTTCAAGCTCTTCACTTCACCCAGGGCCAGGACGCTGCAGACCCGCATATATACAACACCGTAGAAAATGCATAAAACATCAATTAGACAAACTTTTGGGGCCAATTTTAGTGAAGTTTCTGATGGGATATTTACCAGATGTATTGGGCTAACGGATAAAACATTTTAGTGAGGATCCCAAAAATGAATCTAATTGTGACTATTGTCTAATGAATCCTGTTTGTTTCTCCACATGCCAAACATAATTCCAACCTCTAATAAATGAGGCTGTTCTACAATTCATCAATTTTCAATTCTCGGGTATTACTTTTAGCAATCGATCACTATGGAGTATGGACAAATGTCTCCTATGTGTTTGTTATTGCATTTCCTGTGTTCCAAGGAATGTTTGATTGTCTGATCTGTTGTTAGTGAATTGACAATTTTGTCAAGTCCTCAGAGAAGACTGCTTATGTGATTTAGGGATATACTATAATAATAATTGAATTTAATTGAAACAAAGTGGTAACTACATCAATAGTGAAACGATAAATGTGTAAATGTCTCATTTTGAAGATAAAAGGGTTTTGTCTGGAAAAACAATCCATTAAACTGTCCTCTGTGGCTTCACTTCCGCTTCACCAGTGTCAAACTGTTGTCAGGTCATACCTGCTTTGTGTGTTCTAAACAATACATTAAAAGAATGAAAATAATCAATATTTCTCAGGGTGTGAGTAATCAAGACCTAAAGCTTTGTTACCACTAGACTATAGGCAAGGCAAGTTTATTTGTAGCACAGTTCATACACAAGGCAACTCAAAGTGTTTTAAGATCAAAGGCATTAAGATCATAAATAATCACAGAAAATTAAAAAGAGTGAAGATACAGTTGTGTGCACGGCTAAACAGAACTGTTTTATTCTGGATTTGAACATTTTCAAAGTAGCTTGTCTCACATTTTCAAGAATATTGTTCCAGATTTTAGCTGCATAAATCTGAAACGCTGCCTCACTATGTTTAGTCCTGATTCTGGGCACCAGCAGAAGGCCAGTCCCTGTGCTCCTCAGAGTTGATCATTTAGAAAAATGTTTCGTTTGTTTGTTTCTTAGTTGCAGTCCTAGAACAAGAACATACAGTATCTTTGTTTCTGAGATGCTTTAAAATGTCAACATCACTTGAACGTAATCAGTAGTTTCGCTCGTCTGCTTCGCTCTCCCCTGTGGACACTACAGCTGATTACTCCTTATGAAGACATCAGACTTCTGCTCTCACCTTTTTATAATTAAACTGATCTTCCACTGAAGTGCTTTTGAAATGCATTCTCATCTCCTCAATATCCCCTCCGGAGTTTTCCAGGCTTAAAATCCAATGTGATATTCTTGTTGGGTTGATATCAGGCATAGGCTGCGTATATATGGACAATGCTAACTTGCTAATGCTAATGCTTATAGGCCTATTAGGGAATTGCTTATGAGTAAAGGTTTGCTCCAATTTTTTTGGACCAATCTAGTTTAGTCGCTGTAATTTTTTGAAGGCACTCGTTAAATGAATGGGGCTCGTGCCGACTGACGCATGCGCAGATTTTTCACATTTTCCAGCCCCCATGGCCATTTTGAAACTGCCCATAGACCGCGGAAGTTGTGGCACATTAGTTAGAACGGCGAAGATGGGCGTGACTACGTCCGTTAATATTTACAGTCTATGATGACTTATGCTTAAAAATAGGTGGTTTAGTGTTCTTTGTTATCCTGGTGTTTATATTTTGATATTGTCTTGTGTGTTAGCAAGCTGCCCATTCATAATAAATTAACAAATGCCCATATAAGAAATTTGGCTCCATGCTACAGTAGCTTATGTTCAAATTGGCTTCTTCCACATTAAGGCTATCAATGGTATCAGGTTAATATGGCACAAAGGCCCCTAAACCCAGGTGACAAATGACGTTATGGCGTTGTGCTGAACAGAAAACTGCAGTTATGTTCATCTTGAGCTCAATTTAAATATGCTGCGGATAGATAGACACACCTTAATTGTAAGATGAATGACATGTTGAGAATGCAGATGAGTAAAAGTCATGGAGCGTCTACGCCTACAACTTTCTCACAACAAAGGCATTTTACTCTTTGCTGACAGATAAGATAAGATAGACTTTATTTATTTCACACAGGAGGAATTTACATGTCACATTTGGCATTGATAGAATCAGTCAGACAAACATATTGAAGGCAAAAAATATAGTCTGTTCTGTTCAGGATATATAATGTACAATTAAAGAAACAGTGGCAATAGTAGTGCAGGTTATTTAGTCCTAGTGCAAGTGACTTAAAGTGACTTATTGTACAGTCAGACAGGGTAATACTGTATAGCATCCCACATTTATTTAATCTGCTGACGTTGGTCCTATCTGCTCTATCGCTCCGAAAGAATTGATGTGTTTAATTTGATGATAAATATATAAGCGTAAGTTAATCTACGCCTACATAGTGCTTACTCCATAGTTTGGTGTGGCGATCTCGAGTGAAAGTTTATCTCATACGTCTGAGGAATGTTTCCATGAGCTCACAGATTCCCCCCCCCCACTGCATCTCTGTAGTGTTGAGCCACTCGATGAGGAGCTGGTGAGGCACAGACCAGCGCTAATGGCTGCAGGATGTTGTGAGAGTTTGGTGTTTGTGTTACATTATCACCAGTGTTTCTCTGTGGGGGCCCGTCATGGTGGCAGCAAAAGATTGTATTGGGAACTGGTGCAAATTCTGTAAAAGTTAAGTTATAAATGATGCCGGAAATGTGTCACTAAGTGGGGCCAAATCACATGCCTTATCTCACGCCAAATAGACATTTAACAGTAATTACATAAACAATTAAACTGGAAATGCATAGATGTCCTTCAGCGGCTTCAATCCATCAAGTTGAGGGTCAAGTAGCGCTAAAATCTAATATTTGCATTTTTAACCTGGGGCAGAAAAGTATTCAGTCCATTCATTTCTATAAAACTAATCAGAGTTATCATAACTTACAGCGCTCATCATGTTGGTGCCACGGTTAGTCCACAATGTTGGAGAGTTTTCCCATTTTTTTCCAATTTTTTCCCAGTTTTCCCATTTTGGAATATACGAGTTGTCCAAATTAATAAAGAACCTAAAATACTACTTGGAACACAATTATTATTATTTTTTAAATGTACTTGTAGACATCAGACCTCTGCTAAAAGGTACAACTTAATTTCTTAAAAAAAGGCTGGATCCAGGCAGTGCTGTGGATCACCTCCAAAATGTGATTGTTATTTTCGAGCTTTGCTGAAAATGAAAAAATCTGACTCTTTTAGTTAAGAGCGTTAATTAACAGTTATGGACAGTGATCATCCCGCTCCCTTAGGACTAATGGCTTCTATGTGGTTGTTATAATTGTATGTGCTGTGTTCCAACTACTGAATTCTCTGATCTGTTGTTGGTGAATCAACAACTTAGTCCTCCGTAATGACTGCTGTGATTTAGGCCTGTACAAAAATAACTATCTAACTTTCTAACTAACTAAAACGATCCATTTTACCCTGACAGAGGCAAAGAGTACGACTTAAATAAAAATGTCTTGTATATCATTAGCAATATTGCTAATAGGCATTAATATCATAAATAATCACAGTACATTAAAAAGAGTGAGCCTTCAGTCCTTCAGGTGTATGCACAGCTAAACAGAGCTATTTCAACCTGGATTCGAACATTGCCAGAGTAGAACCTCGTCTCATGCAGTTTCATGAAGACTTAGCTGCATAAATCTGAAACGCCGCCTCCCCAATAGCTCTTTCACAAGTCATTCTATCTGCTCTCATCCGTTATTATAGTGATGTTGTGTAGTTGTTGTGAGGTCATTTGATATCAATTTTGGATGTTGTCATGGTTGCAGCACGATTGTAGTGTGGCAAATACTGACGGAATGAATACATCAAAATCTGTGCTAAACCTTTGTGCACCATAAGCTCAGCAGCGGAGTGGAGTCGATACAAAAACCTCACATTTCGGGATTGGTTGAAGCACTGAGACTAAAAAATACCTATAATTGATTCAGATTATTCTGTGGGTGGTAGATTTGATTGCACGGACTGACTTCTCTTTGTTTGTGTGCAGGGAGCAGCCGATCTACACGACCCGGGCTCATGTCTTCCAGATTGACCCCACCACCAAAAAGAACTGGGTCCCCGCGAGCAAACAGGCCGTGAGCGTCTCCTACTTCTACGACAGCACTCGCAACAGCTACCGCATCATCAGCGTGGACGGCTCCAAGGTACGCTGTCGGACGCATTCCAAATATCCAAAAGAAATTACCAAGATTCATTCATTATTTCATTTTCATTCCCTTTATTACTCCATTACTGGGTCGAGAGGGTGTGGCAATCAGAGCTGCCACCCAATTAACTGGTCCTACTGCAGGTGGTTCAAATACAGAAAGGTTATTTCCCTTTTACAATTAGTTCTAAAAGAGAAAACAAAAGATTACAAAAGCTCGTCGATCCGTCTCTATTCCTCATATGTCTAAATCGGGGCTTACAAAAGTTTCTCTCTTCACCTCTTTTTTCACCTGCAGATTGTGAAACTCTGCACATCCAAGTCACTGTTAAAACTCACGATAAGTTCCAGTTTTGGCCTCTTCACTCATTATATGGTGATGATATACGATGCCAGCCCAATACCCGGGCTTGGAGAGTTTTCCCTTGCACCCATGTCTCCTCTCGCCTTCAGACAGACACTATAGGAAAAATACCCTGTTTCATTATGAAGCAAATACTGTTAATAATATGGTTAGAGATAAGGGACCATGTTCAAGGTTTGATATCAAGCAGCTTTCATAAACTATAAAGGAATGTGTTTTCATGAAGCATATGCAAGTGTTCCCTGAGGCCTCCCATCACAGTCCTAACCAGGCCCTGTCCTGCTTAGCTTCTGAGATAGCATCCGGCTTTCACTTGCATTTGGCGAAACAGTAATGAAATATGAGTTTATACAGTATATTCAGTATACAGTGTTCAATTCCACCTCCTGACTTTTCTGTGTGGAGTTTGCATGTTCTCCTTGTGTCTGCTCCTTATTAAGATTGGTATTTTATTTTGAAAAAGCAGCCTACTTCAGACCAGTTTTGAGATCAGCATGAAGAACCGACGCTAATTCCTGTTCCCCAATATTGACAATTATTCCCGATGTCTTATTGCTCTAAGGCTGTGGATTTTTTTTGTTTGGGTAAACGTCGTTGAGACTAATCAGACGTTGCGGCTGATTAGTGTTGTATTTGTCAGAACAAGTGCAGTTAATCAGGTGAGAATGAACCGGCGGCGGAGTCAGCGTTTCCATGGAGACGTGTGGAGTTTTCCAGCGAGTTGTCTGATCGGCTCACGACGACTGTTTGAACAGCTCCACAAAAACAGGAATGAAAACGTCTACTGTACTGGCACTGGGCTTGTCAGCAAAGTGAGGAGTTTTTCAGTTGCTTCAAAATGTTAGTTTTGAGGAAGTCATGAGGATATGGGAGGAGTCTGGTTGCAGTAAAAGTAAAATTCACTTTTTTTACATACTTTCACAGGGCACATTTCATGAACTCCATCCATCCATCCATTTTCTACCCTTTTAATCCATTTCTGGGTCAGGGGGGTGGCAATCAGAGATGCCACCCAAGTCTCATAGCACCAGCCCCTCACTGACCCTCTGCAGGTGGTGAGTCCACAGGAGGACGGCTGCTCTCTGACTGTGAGCATAGCCTTGATCTTTCAGTGGGGGCTTTGGGCAAAGTGGGGTTAAGTGTCTTGCCCAAGGACACAACGACAGCAGTCATCAGTGGGAGTCGGTGGAGAAGGTGTAGAGGTGGGAATTGAACCCACGACCTTCAGGCCTTAAGGCCAATGCTCTACCAACTGAGCTACTGTCGCCCCATTTCATGAACTGTTTTCCCAAAGTGCAGCAAAGAAAAAAATAAAACTGCAGTAATAAAAATCAGCAATCAAGCTACGTCAAGTCAAAATATACCAATACGACATATGTGTCTTGTGGGTGAAAAAACAAGGAGGACCCAAAATGCGTAACTGCAAAATAATGGATTTGATAAAAAGTAATCCAAATCAAAATCCAGCAAAAACACCAGAAATCATAATGACGGAACAGGGAGTGAAGGAACACACAGACAACAGGAAGTAGAACTAAAGACACAGGATGTAACAAAATAAATCAGGAACTAAACCTAAACCATGACAACATTAAATAAGTAAGAATAAAAAAGGAAAAGCTATATCATTAGAAAACAAAATAAAAGCCCATTTGCGTGTATCAAACAAACAAGATACATTCTAAATTCTGAGCTACAGTGTCTTGCCCAGTGACACAACGACAGCAGACTTCAGGAGGGAGTAGTTGAGTCATGAAGGGATCAAACCCACGATCATTAGATATGCAAACGATAACCGTTCTAATTTCTAATATGCAACAATGTGTCTTTCTGTTGGGACAAACATGTTATTTATGTAAAAATAAAGTTAGGTACCCCAGCTTTAAAGCCCTGTAACGAGCGTCCTTAACACAGACTAAAAAGATCTACTGTATGTGTTCTGTGTATTCATTTATGACACTGAACATAACCAAAAGCCAAATCTTACAACAGATAAGAGCACTGCTAGCATAGAGCGGTGCTAAATTCTCTGGTTTTGTAAGCACTTAAACCATTAAAAATGTCCAACAATCCAGATCAAACAGAAGCAGAGTGTGGCCTTCGCTTCAGTCTGTTTCTCTTCTGGTGCTGTTGTAGGCGTAAAGTGCTGAACATCACAAATCTCTGAGTCACATGAAGTAGATGTGAATATAATCCAGGACGCCTGCGTGTGTCTCCAGGAACAGAGCCCTCCACTGTGCCCAGTTTGTGACAGACTGCCAGCTCACATCATCACCCTGACTTTGAAGTCGCGAGGGAGGCCTGCACGGGCCATTCAGCACTTTCACATGTTCACGTTTGGATACAGAACACTGGAATGTAATATGTGATGATGAAAGACATGTTTTTATATTTTTTATGAGAATGTTTTACTTAGATGGGGATTTACACCACACAATGGATTATACCACTCCTTCTGATTTCAAAGACCTGAAATGTTTCTCTTTTGGTGCACAATCTTCATCCATTTTCTTACATAGATTTAGATTCTTTATCGATCCCTGTCAGGGAAATTCAGGTGTCCAGCAGCAGAAACACATCCATCCAGTTTTGGAATTGTAACTTCTCATCTCATGTACATGACTGGTCTTCATAACTTCATGACTTTTTCTGTTTTTATTTTTAGTTTCTATGTCCTTATTTTCAAATAATTATCTTTTATTCCTTCATTGTGAAAGAATGTGAGTCAATCTTACTCGCATTGTAATCCTATAGCTCTCAGAGCAGTCATTATGCCATTTTCATTTGCGTGGTAACCAAGCCCCGGCAATCCAAGATGGCGCCCTATTCAAATGAATGGTTGTGCTCAGTGGCGCTTTGTGACAGCATGGGGGCTGAAAGATTAGCGGAAGTTGCCTGAAACTCGCAAAGATCTATGGTAAACTCGCCTGTATTTGGGCATCGTCTGGTCCTCCCGGTTCTGCGCAGTGGATGATCTCCCATAATGCGTTGCGTCAAAAACGCGTGTGTGGGTCTCACACCGGGTCTCACGCACGTGCACAGAGGGGCTCGGCCACGCTCTGACCAATCAGAGCAGTTCATCAGAGCAGGAGTTAGAGCGAGAGCCAGACGAGCAGAGTTTGTGGAACTAAAGTGTGGATTTAAACAAAACCGAAGGACTTACGAAGAAAAAAAGTTCAGGATGACAAGGGACACTAAAATCCCCACAAAATCCGACCTTTATGAAAGCTGTAGGTTCTCTGTCAGCTGAGGTCGAGCTGTTTTAATATGCATTGAGTCCTATGGGGAAAATTTCTGGGTAGCCCACGTGAATTTAGTCTGGTCTAGTCTGCAGTACCGCGAGAATCCCCCGAGCACGTTATTCAGCTACAAGCTAGTAAAACCCTATCCAGTTATTATAATAGATCCATGGTGGTAACCAACATTCTATGGCAGGTAAAGCCCGGACCGGTCCTGGACTAGTCCTGGACTTTTACTGGTTTTACTGAGTCTGCTTAGTTATTTAACACTCTCTGTCCCTGACTCAGTTCTGCCTGAAACTGTGTGTGTCGGGGTAGATCCTCCTCTTCAGCCTCATGATGCCCCCAAAGGCTTTTTTGCTGGGGTAAACCAAACAAAGTAAAGTCAATAAAACTAATATCGAAACCGGTTTTTGACTTTGTTTGCCGACGTTTGCCGATTTGCCGTTAGCCTTAAGACAGCCGTTAACACAGGGGCGTGTACCTCCTTGAGTGAAAGACTAAATGAAAAGAAATGAATGCGATGAAGTGCTTTGGATATCAGGGAGCGCTTTATATCATTTCTCAAAAGCAGTGAAGTGGGTAATTGGTTAGAAAATGATTCTCAAGAGAGCGTCCTGATCCCAAAAACAGCCTGTCCTCACTGTGCTGGCAGCGGCTAACAGGAAAAACATTTAGCAGTTTCTCTGTGTATCACACCTCAGTCTGATGAGCAAACACATTACTCTCCTATACCTATATTTAGATTAGATAGAAGATATCACTGACAAAATACGCTTTACATGCAGGATATGAGTGGCTTTGTCAACTTAATATCATGACTATTCTTGCAGGTCATTGGCCAAACTAGCTATTTTATGAACCAATGACTCTCATGTGTTTTATTGTTGTAGTTCATTGTTTTCTAATAGTTTGATTTTTCGAATGTGCTGTTGAATTGACTGTTGAATTATTTATTTTGCTGTGGCTACTGATGAGATTTTTAACGATACAAAAGCAAAGAAAGGAAAGTTTATTTCTACAGCCCATTTCATACTCAAGGCAACCTAAAGTTCTTAAAAAAAACAACAGAAGAAACATTTAAATCATAAATTATCAGAGTACATTAAAATATTGAAGATACAATACTTCAGTTGTATGCACAGCTAAACAGAACTCTTTAAAACTTGTATTTTAACATTGTCAGGAAGACCTTAGCTGCATAAATCTGAAACTCTGCCTCCCCATGTTTAGTCCTGACTCTGAGCACCAGCAGGAGGCCAGTCCCTGTGCTCCTCAGAGTCCGAGTCGGTTCAGAGTTGGTTCATATGGCACTAACATGTCACAGATGCACTTTGGTGAGAGACCGTGGAGAGACTTTTACACACGCAGAGCTGCTTTAAAGTCTATTCTCTGAGCCGCAGGAAGCCAGTGTGTGTCTTATCAATATAATGTTTCTAGTGTAAATGCAGTTTTGACATTTTACCACAGGTGTTTTCTGCAAGTTACACATGGGCCGAGATGACTAATCTCGCTCCCCAACAGATTTAATTCTGTTTTAAATGTTGCATGCGTACAGTTTCATTTGTAAATGTATACCTTCACTTACACATACCCAGCCCCATCTGAGAGCAGCTCACCATTTAAGGAGTAGCTCTCTGACATTTTTTTTAACCAAAAAGCAGAGCTCCAGAGGAAAGCGTGGGACTCTGAGCTTATACCGCCAAAGCAGATGGTTTAAATTCAATCACGACCTAAACAAGTGGGCTGTGAAGAAACAAACGACATCCGGGACGATCTCATTACTCCAGTCCTCAGGTCTCTGCACTGGCTTCCTCTGGCCCAGAGAATGGACCTTAAAGACCTTATGCCGGGTTTGATTTATTTAGAAATACAGTTTTAATACCATTTTATATTAGAGGAGAACTACTAAAGGTTTCAAAATCAGTTGTTGTTTTTTTTGTCTGATCCCCCCAAATCGAAATAACCCCATAGTAACGCCCTTAGAGACGAAAAAACTTCACAGCCCTTGGTGACGTCAGAGTGGGTACGTTTCAATTTTTAATATATACAGTCTATGGTTTCAACGCTGTAAGTTGTTTACAATTTGGTATTTGTTCTTTTTTTGCGGATATTCAAGATGACAAGGCCGTGAACAGCGAGTGTGACATAACTACTAGATTGTAATATTCTGTTGGCACTGAGATAGTCCAGTGGTTGTGTTGATGCACTGCCAATCCAGATACTGGGTTTCAAATCTCACCTCAGACACTTTTTCACTCTCAAAACGGCAATTTATGTGTAGTGAGCAACTGTCACCTGTAGAGGGCAGTATTGTGTTGGGCATCAGTGGAGAGAAGAGAGAAAAGGCAGTCCTGTGGCATAGATCCATGGTTTTCAATGCATGGGCGTAACCCGCTATGACGTCACACACAGGTTAGAGCATAGACAACTTAAATTCATGAAAAACACGTTCTTTTTATAAAATATAGGATTTTTTTTGCCGGAATCTCTTTCAGATCGACATTGTCATGCAATTTTGATATCCACAATTTAAAAAAAAAAAAAAACCCGGCATAAGGTTTTAAACCTTATGCCGGGTTTAAGACAGCAGCTCTGTTTGTGTCCAGGTCTCTCAAAGTACATCTGTACCAACTCTGACTCTGAGGAGCACAGGGACTGGCCTCCTGCTGGGACTGTGATAATCAGTTGTTTAGCTGTGAATATTGTATCTTTGAATTCCTTTGAATGGTTCTGATGTTTCTTTTCTTGTTTTGTTTGAACTTCATCAGAATCAAGAGGTCATAAACTAGGAAATTGCTTTGGCTCTCGGTACAAATAAAGTAGAATAAAATCAAAGGCATGAACTGTGCTATGCAAATAAACATTTAAATCCAAATCGGCCAGTCTTGATCACGCCCAATGTGCAGCTTTACTCCTCAGACTCAGAGACTGGAGATCGACTCCATCAGAGGATTTACAGTTTGTTCTAGGCTTAAGACACCAAGTCCTCCATGAGGTCCACACAGCTGCCTCTGTCACACCTCTCTCGCTGTCGTTTCTCTTCTCTCCTTTTGTCACTTCCTTCTTTCCATTTACTGTATAATACAGTATATTGATATTTCAAGTCTGAGATGTTTGTCTAGAAACAAAAGAGAAGCAAATATATACAGTACAGTACAGACCAAAAGTTTGGACACACTTTCTCATTCAATGAGTTTCCTTTCTTTTCATGACTATTGACTGTAGATTCACACCAGGCTGTGTAAGGGCTGTTTGACCAATAAGGAGAGCCAGAGTCCAATAAGGAGAGCCAGAGTCCAATAAGGAGAGCCAGGTCAGCTGGACCAGATGACCTGGCCTCCACAGTCACCGGACCTGAACCCAATCCAGATGGTTTTGGACCTGAACCCAATCCAGATGGTTTTGGGGTGAGCTGGACCACAGAGTGAAGGCGAAAGGACCAACAAGTGCTAAGCATCTCGGGGAACTCCTTCAAGACTGTTGAAAGACCATTTCAGGACCTCTTGAAGCTCATCAAGAGAATGCCAAGAGTGTGTGGAGCAATAATCAGAGCAAACTTGAAGAAGTTACTTTGAAGAACCTTGAATATAAGGCATATTTTCAGTTAATTCATAGTTTTGATGCCTTCAGTGTGAATCTACAATTTTCATAATCATGAAAATAAAAAAACTCTGTGAATGAGAAGGTGTGTCCAAAGTTTTGGTCTATACTGTATTATATTATTTATATTAGTGCAGATTGTTTGATCATAATCTTTTATTGCAGAGAGTCCTGGCCTCAGAGAGAGGGGAGCTAGTGTACATGTTTTTAGTGGTAGGGGTAACTGTAGCACCTGGAGGAAACCCACGCACACAAAGGGATAATGTGCAATCTCAGAAGGCACATTTGTGGAGGTGAAATCAATCAATCAATCAATCCTTTATTATCTCACAGATGGAGAAATTCAGTTCGGTTATGACAGTTTTTCAACAGCAGAGAGCAAAACAGACATATATTTCAACAGACATTATTGGAGAGAAACAGTACATGCGGAAAACATGGGGATCTTTTTAAAGGGACATTGTCACTCTGACACACCTCGTCCAATATGGCGTGTCAGAGGCCAGTGTGGGTGGGGGAGGTGGAGGGGAAGACCACCATAGACTGAAGGAGAGAAAGGCAGACATGTAGAGGGGAGGGGGGAGCCACACAACTCTAACCTTTTTTGATTATTGAAATATGTATTTTTGTAACTTGCATGTTACATGTTAAAATGTAAGTTATATGATTTTATTATACGGCTCCTCAGAGTAGAAGTGGAACGCTCCATTGATGTGAATGTCAATTCAAAACTTTCTTCCGGGCATCATTTCTTGATAACGGACGTCTGTAATGGCAAACATTACATGAATGGTTTAAGCATAGTGGGTGAATTGTGATGGTTAATAAATGGTTCAGAGGGATTTGTTTTATGGCAGGAAGGTATTTGGGACGATGTTTGAGTAAGTTAAGATGCAGGGCGGCACGGTGGCTGAGTGGATAGCACTCTCGCCTCTCAGCAAGAAGGTCCTGGGTTCGAATACCGGTTGGACCAGGGCCTTTCTGAGTGGAGTTTGCATGTTCTCCCCGTGTCTGCGTAGGTTTCCTCCGGGTGCTCCGGTTTCCCCTACCACTAAAAATATGTACAATAGGTCTGGCATGTGCCTCCTGTACTGGCCCCCCCAATCCCAAAAATCACAATTGTAAACCGCTTTGAGACTCCGATGTGCAGTGAAAAGGCGGTATATCAATAAAGATTACTTACTTACAGTTTGTGGGTTTAGTTATTAGACAGTGATTGACCATCTCCTTTGATGTGACTCTCCCTGATCATGTGGATGATGTGAACTTGGAATGTCCTGTTCCTGTGTCCTCTGCCCCTGCCCTTAACCCCCTTGTTTCTCTGCTCTTCCTACCATGAGTTACCGATTTTGAAGTAATCAGTGCAGAGATGTGACATGTGTTTATCATGTGGCCATTGGCCAATGAGGGACCGGACCATCCTGATAAAGCTTGTGTGAATCCCATTGTGTGTCAGAGAGACTGATGCAGGGTCCGAGGAGCGGACTGCAGAAGCTTTCTCCATTTGCAAATGCTTGTTCTTATCATGTACTTTTTACTTTCATTAAACCACACAAAATGCAACTCTGTTTCCATGGATCATTAAGGAAATTTCCACAACACCTCTCAAACCTATAATGGCCGCTGCCAATGGCAACGCAATTTGTGCTTGTAATTCAGGTGTCAGACAGTGTACATTATTATACATATGCATTCTTAATGCACATGCACATTATCCCTTACGTATTGTCAAGGACTGCAGATGTAAAGTAGCACGGTGCTACTAGTACTGCCATCTTTTTAATGCATCTGCACATTTTCATTAATAAATTAAACTTAAACTGAAATCCAGGAGCTGAGAAGTGAGACTGCTAACACTTTCCGCCAGCTATATATAAACTATTATATACCATAGTTTTTTTTTTTTTTTTTCAAATGCTTAAAAAAAAATCTCATCATTTTAATGTTGGTCAGAAATAACAATTAGATATTTGGCCAATATCATGTGTATCACTTACAACTATCTTGTGAATCTGATTTTTGAAGTGTTTCTTCCCCAACTGACCCAAAGTGTGAATGCACCCAGCATTCATCTGAGACTGTCAGTGGGATTCTCTCTCTCTCTCCCTCCGAGCTCCCACCAGCCTGTCACTTAGTCATGCTTGTGGAGGCGTTCTCTCAGCCCACTCTCGCACCAGGCCTCGGAGCTGGTCCCTGCATCACCTGCATCAGTCCGCTCAGATCTGCCGTCCTTCCGACATTCTTCAAAAAGACTGTCATTATTGCTGATGACACAGAAGAGATTAGACGGAGAAATGATAAAAATGTCTGCAATGAAAGCATTCAATATCAATAACTATAATCAGCAACAACATTGAAGGCCTTTTTTAGAGATGTAGTTGTTGTTGTGGAAGATGCAAATAAACAGGATTTGTAGATAGTGCTAATGTGCGAGTTTTGTAATGTCTTTTAGGAATATTGGGGGGAATAGTACAGTGCTTTAGTTTGTTTTTAGCTCATCTTTTGCAAATGTGGTTATTTTTGCATATTTACTTGATCCCATAATGTAGGTACAGTATTTTGAACAAATGATTACTTGTTTTGAATATTGCTCTCTGAACAAAAAATAAGTAAGCTTTGTAAATAACACAAGAAACTCTGAGACATTAAGTCACGTTAGCATACTTAACTGTTAGCTTTTATGTCAGGACTCATTTTATCAATCTATTTTGTCCATAAACTTTGCTATAACAACAGCTTTTATTAACATTTTTGGCATATGGTCTCCCACCATGTTTTTTTTTATCATTGCATTTTCTGAACGGTTTGATTCTCTGATCTGTGTTCGCGAATCGACAACTCTGTGAAGTCCTCCGAGATGACTACTTTTGTGATTTAGCGCTAAACAAACATAATTTTGAATTGAATTGCGCTTGAATCACTTGAACCCCTGTGAATTTGACTGCATTTCCTTTCCCTGCACTGTTCACGTAAACCACAACTGATGACCCAGGAGACAGTCTAGCTCAATACCATCTCAAAAGCTGTGTAGACTTCTAGCTGTTTTTTATTGCCAGACTTGTCACCTCGCTCCTCTGCTGTCTACTGCGCAGATATAACAAAGATACTCTTCTGAGCTCATCAAAGATTCATGTTATTGTAGGACTTTGGGCGAAAAGCAATGAGGGCTGTTTAATATTTAACCAAAGAGATAAAGACAAACACAGAATGCCCTTTAAGACGTCCGGAGCAGCTTTGTTTTGATGATGCAAAGTACAACATAACAATAGAGGCTGGAAAATGGACAAACTAATGAATGCAGGTATTTTCAATTTACCTGCGTGTTTGAAAATAAAGAGACGAAGAAAGGATTGCTTTACCCGACTATTGCTGTCCTTGTGATCTGCTATTTCATTCAAATTGCAATAACAATTTTATTACAATAAAGCAATTAGAAAACTGTTTTATCAACAAAACCTAGTGCCAAACTGTGGCGCCACCTGCAGATGAAAGCCTGACCCTGTCGAACCAGGTGTCACAGTGGGGCGGCTGTGGCTGTAAAGTGCCAAACTGTTGTTAAGTTATGAGCAGAGTCATAAAGCCTTTTACAATTGTTGTGGGCATTTATCTCTCACTCCACACAGAGATGGGAGTGAGCTCGCCGTACAGGAGACGCACGCCAGACCGTTTGTACATGTTTTTAGTGGTAGGGGAAACTGGAGCACCCAGAGGACCCCTCACACTGTGTGACATTGTTTGGTCCTTAGGCAAGACACTTCACCCACATTGACTAGAAGGAGTCTGGTGTGTGAATGGTTGGTGGTAGTCGTCAGGGCAGATGGCACATAATGGCTGCCTCGCTTTTGTCCGTGTGTCCCAGGGCAGCTGTGGCTACAGTTGTAATATCACCACCCATGGAGTGAAAGACTAATGGCTGTGTCTTTGGGTGTCTAGAGAAGAGCTACATAAAACCGATTTATTATTATTATTTTTTAATTGTTTGCTCATCCTTGGCCAACATTATCATCCAATGCATCATTTAAAAACAACAAATCACCGTCAGAATTCTCTTGTGTATAATCGTGTGCAGAGAGTGGCCCACTGACCTGACCTGTCATGTCTCTGCTGCAGGACGTCACCTGTTGTAACTATTCAGAGCATGTGCTGCTTCAACATTTGCCACGGTCTAAATATGAAGCTTTAGCGCTGGCCAATCGAAACGTCTACAGTAAATTTAGACAGGTCGAGCAGTAGATCAACTACACGCCAGAACTCTTTAGAATCATGTTGAAATTATAGACAATTAGAACCAATACATGCCGTGTAAATACAGGAGAGCACAAACATGGTGTGTGCTCAGACGAAGGAGGTTTCAGTCACTTATAAAACCTTTCAGACATGTCCTTAACATTGAGTCAACAAGAGATTTACAGATTTTGATCTACTTTATTTATTTTAGTATTGTTTTTTTTAATTATTATTATTTTGAATCTGTGGCACTTTAAGGTTTTCATGAAAATGTAAGCTGCATTATAAATACTATTTATTATGAGTATTGTTATAGATTCCAATATTGTTGAAGCATTATTAAGTTAAGTTCATGTAGAATAGTAAATGGGGTTTGGGAGTTTAAAAGTCTTAACTTCTTCCCACTCCTTTTCAAGCTGGATTTTTGTTAATAAAACAAAACATACGGTATATTTGGATATTATCATCTTTCTTATTCTATTTTGTTGTTGTTCTTTGTTCTTGTTTTCTGTGGCTCAAAATAAAGTATGAATTAATTAAGTAAAAAAGAAATGGGGGTAGCAGAATTTCCACATTATATTTTTTACAGTATTTTTGATGCAAACAACGTTAAAATGAATTTAGCATTAAGCACAAACAGGAAAACAGTGGAATAATACATCTTGAATAATAACAAAGGGTTAAAGATGCAAAACATATGTGAAGTAGATTTGTCACATTGCAAACTCAATTTAGTTTATAGCATTCTCAAGACCAATTTTAATTTCACAGTGATGACTTCAATACAGTTCCTAGAAAAAAAAAACCTATGCAAAATTCAATAGAAGGCATGTAAAAGATAAAAAAGATTTGTCGCAGAGTGGAGTCTTGGTTGATTTCTCCTGCCATTTTGTATACGATTACCATGGACTATATATATTAGGAGTGGACTGGAGCCAATTTCTTTATATGGACATTTGTGCCGAGGGTGTCAGCTTTGCGTCGGAACAGGGGTGGACGTATTGCTCTGGTGGTTGCTAAGGCAAGCTGTAGTTTCCCAGCGAATGAAGGCATCTGAGTGGTCAATTCTTACATACTGTTACTCATATCTGGACTTACAAAGACAATATCAAAATTAAAAGCCCAGGTTCACAGAGAGCGCTAAGTTGACTTCTCAATGTTTGTCAATAGGAGCCAATGTGTGTAGGAGCATGAACTTCATCCATGAACACTTCCCTATTAGGCTTAATTGAGCTTGTGAGTTAGCATTGTCCATCAAGTCCGTATTAAAGTGCAGTGTGGGTTTTTGGTTGATCTAAAAAGTATGTTATTAAGCCAAGTCTTGGTCCTCCTAAACATGTTTGTATTCTTGTCATGTTTTCAGTTTTTCGCACCTCTGATACAGCTAAGCACTAGCACTTTAACCTCCTTTCGCCAAACACTGCATGAAGTCTGTTCTATGTGTGTTTTCAAAGCACCTCTCTCCTTTTTCCCTCTCTGCAGGTGATCATCAACAGCACTATCACTCCCAACATGACGTTCACAAAGACTTCGCAGAAGTTCGGGCAGTGGGCGGACAGTCGAGCCAACACTGTGTTTGGACTGGGCTTTGCCTCGGAGCAGCAGCTGTCCAAGGTCAGGGCAGTGTCCAGGATCTCACCCTCTCACACATTAGGCATAGTCTATACTTTCTTTTTCATATATTCGGTTTTGGTTTTTACCGGAAGTATACCGTGGGAGCCGGCTGTTATATCGCTGTCTCTCCCTCCTTCCTACTTTTCTTGCTTTTTGTGTTGTTTTGTGTGCTCCTCATTCCTACTGTTCTGTAATTTGTAATGCAATTTCCCCATTTAGGGACTTAATCCTAATCTTAATATTAATTAATCTTATATCTGTCAATCGTAGTCATTATCATATTTCATCAGGGCCAGACCACAGTCAAGGGATCAATATCAGAGTCTTAGTCTGTTTTTGCAGAGAGAGAGAGTGATATCTTTAGTATTACATGAAAGACCAGATGATCCTTTCTCAATAAATTAAATCTTGGGTATCTAACTTTCATATAATATTATATGTAATAAAATCCATGTCTCTCACCATCACTAGTTTTCACATGCATCAACTTTTGTATGAACTTTTCCATGTACTTGTGTATGTACTGTCACAGCAGCTTTTTCAGAATGAAAAGTGAAAAGAGACCACTCTCACTCAGCCAATCAGCTCTCAGCCCAAAGTGTCAAACAGTGACTCACAGGGCTATTTCTAGATGCAAAGTTTTTTAAAAAGTTAACTTAATGATAACATAACTTTATCTTATTGGATCTGTTTTTGTTTTCTCTTGAGACAAACAACGGGTATTATTCATGACCAAAAAAGTGCACACTGTACCAAGTTTGTTTGAATACCGCAAATATCGGTAATATTAGGGTACTACTGAACTATGTAAAAAAACAACTATCTACCCATTCCTAATTATTATACTTACAAAGAAAAGAGATTTGGCTTAAAACTAAACATGGCAGTGCTAATTTACACCTGCAGTCCGTGAGCAGTTTGTTGTGATACAGTACATTAAAAGCAGATGGATACATGACTATGCATTATCAGACAGAAATTACAATTTAATTTACCACAAGCCCCCATTCTCCACTGTCTCTAAATACATACATGTTTGTTTCCTGGTTGTAGTGTAGCTTTAGACAGTTCGGATCTTAAATGTATTTTTACAGCGTTCCAATCTAACGCTTATCTCTTATTTTTCTGTTGCCTGTGCTAATCTGTAGCAATCAGACTAGAATTTTGTGCAAATGCCAATCCATTGAAACTCTTAATCCTCTGCCACACTTATCACATAATTAATTTTACAGGCGCAATGTTCTCTTGTAAATTCCTCTCTTTTTCACTTTTTTCAGTTTGCAGAGAAATTTCAGGAGGTAAAAGAAGCCGCCAAACTCGCCCGGGACAAATCTCAAGAGGCCGGGGAGACGATGAGCAATCACTCACAGGTATGTTAGATTTGTATTCAGCCATATGCAATTTATAACAATATATCCAGCTTTTTGTTTTTACCATAAAAACGATGATAAAGACAAAATATATAATAATAATATACATACATAGATATATACAGCTATGTGTATGGCAAGGCAAGGGCGGAACAAAACTAAACAATCACACAAGCCATTGACATCATAAGAAATCACAGTACATTAAAAATAGTAAAGATACAAACCTTTATTAAGCTGGATTTGAAAATTGTCAGAGTAGAAGCCTGTGTCACGTTTTCAGAAAGACTGTTCCAGATTTTATATCCGTCCGTCCGTCCGTTTTCTTCCGCTTCATCCGTTGCCGGGTCGCGGGGGCAGCAGTCTAAGCAGAGACGCCCAGACTTCCCTATCCACACACACTTCCTCCAGCTCATCCGGGGGGACCCCAAGGCGTTCCCAGGCCAGCTGAGAGACATAGTCCCTCCAGCGTGTCCTGGGTCTTCCCCGGGGCCTCCTCCCGGTGGGACGTGCCCGGAACACCTCCCCAGGGAGGCGTCCAAGAGGGATGCCCGAGCCACCTCAACTGGTTCCTCTCGACGTGGAGTAGCAGTGGCTCTACTCCGAGCTCCTCCCGTGTGACTGAGCTCCTCACCCTATCTCTAAGGGAGCGCCCAGCCACTCTGCGGAGGAAGCTCATTTCGACCGCTTGTATCCGCGATCTCGTTCTTTCGGTCATTACCCAAAGTTCATGACCATAGGTGAGGGAGGGAACGAAGATTGACCGGTAAATTGAGAGCTTTGCCTTTCGGCTCAGCTCCCTCTTTACCACAACGGTCCGATACAGCGACCGCATCACTGCGCACGCTGCACCGATCCGCCTGTCAATCTCACGCTCCATCCTTCCCTCACTCGTGAACAAGACCCCGAGATACTTGAACTCCTCCACTTGAGGAAGGACCTCTCCACCCACCTGTAGAGGGCAAGGCACCTTTTTCCGGTCGAGCACCATGGCCTCGGATTTGGAGGAGCTGATTCTCATCCCAGCCGCTTCACACTCGGCTGCAAACCGTTCCACTGCATGCTGCAGGTCCTGGCTCGTTGGAGCCAACAGGACAACATTGTCCGCAAACAGCAAAGATGAAATCCTGTGGTCCCCGAACCGGACCCCCTCCGGGCCCCTGGCTGCGCCTAGAAATTCTGTCCATGAATACAGTGAACAGAACCGGTGACAAAGGGCAGCCCTGGCGGAGGCCAACATGCACCGGGAACAGGTCTGACTTACTGCCGGCAATGCGAACACAGCTCTGGCTCCGGTCATACAGGGACCGAACAGCCCTCAGCAGAGGACCCCGGACCCCGTACTCCCGGAGAACCCCCCCAAGAACACCCCGGGGAACACGGTCGAACGCCTTCTCCAAATCCACAAAGCACATTTGGACAGGTTGGGCGAACTCCCATGAACCCTCGAGTATCCGATGGAGAGTATAGAGCTGGTCCAGTGTTCCGCGGCCGGGACGAAAACCACACTGCTCCTCCTGAATCCGAGATTCGACCATTGGCCGTAGCCTCCTCTCCAGTACCTTGGAGTAAACCTTACCAGGGAGGCTGAGGAGTGTGATCCCATGATAATTGGAACACACCCTCCGGTCCCCCTTCTTATAGAGAGGGACCACCACCCCGGTCTGCCACTCCATCGGCACCGCCCCCGATCGCCACGCGATGTTGCAGAGACATGTCAGCCAAGACAGTCCTACAACATCCAGAGACTTTAGATAGTCAAGACGGATCTCATCCACTCCCGGCGCCCTGCCACCAAGGAGGCTGCCAACCACCTTGGTGACCTCCGCCAGGGAGATGGAAGTATCCGCCCCAACATCTTCAGCCTCTGTCTCCGGGACGGAGGACGTGACGGGGGGGTTGAGGAGAACCTCGAAGTATTCCTTCCACCGCCCGACAATATCCCCAGTCGAGGTCAGCAGCTCTCCACCCGCACCGTACACGGTGTTGGCAAAGCACTGCTTCCCCCTCCTGAGGCGCCGGACGGTTTGCCAGAATCTCTTTGAGGCCGACCGATAGTCCTGCTCCATGGAGTCTACAAACTCCTCCCAGACCCGGGTTTTTGCCTCTGCAACAGCCCGGGCCGCGGCGCGCTTGGCCTGCCGGTACTGGACAGCTGCCTCAGGAGTCCCCCGAACCATCATGGCTCGATAGGACTCCTTCTTCAGCCTGACGGCATCCCTTACTGCCGGTGTCCACCACCGGGTTCGGGGGTTGCCACCGGGACCAGCACCAGAGACCTTGCGACCACAGCTACGAGCCGATAGAGGAAGAGAACATGGTCCACTCAGACTCAATGTCCCCCTCCTCTGCCGGGACCTGGGAGAAGCTCTCCCGGAGGTGTGAGTTGAAAGTCCGTCTGACAGGGGGCTCAGCGAGACGTTCCCAGCAGACCCTCACTACACGCTTGGGCCTGCCAGGTCTGACCGGCTTCCTCCCCTGCCAGCGGATCCAACTCACAACCAGGTGGTGATCGGTTGACAGCTCCGCCCCTCTCTTCACCCGAGTGTCCGAGACACGCGGTCGAAGGTCAGATGATACAACAACAAAGTCGATCATCGACCTCCGGCCTAGGGTGTCCTGGTGCCACGTGCACTGGTGGACACCCTTGTGCTCGAGCATGGTGTTCGTGATGGACAAACTGTGACTAGCACAGAAGTCCAACAACTGAACACCGCTCGGGTTCAGATCAACGGGGCCGTTCTTCCCTACCACCCCTCTCCAAGTGTCACTGGCATTTCCCACATGGGCGTTGAAGTCCCCAAGGAGAATAACGGAGTCCCCGGGCGGTGCACCGTCCAGTACACCTCCCAAGGACTCCAAGAAGGCCGGGTACTCTACACTGCTGTTAGGCCCGTAGGCCGTCACAACCGTGAGAGACTTGTCCCCCACCCGAAGGCGGAGGAACGCGACCCTCTCATTCACCGGGGAGAACTCCAACACGTGGCGGCTGAGATGGGGGGCAATGAGTATGGCCACCCCAGCTCGCCGCCTCTCCCCGCGAGAGACACCAGAAAAGTGGAGCGTCCAACCCCTCTCAAGGAGTTGGGTTCCAGAGCCCAAGCTGTGTGTGTGGAGGTGAGGCCGACAATCTCTAGTCGGTATCGCTCGACCTCCCCCACGAGCTCTGGCTCCTTCCCCCCCAGCGAGGTGACGTTCCACGTCCCAAGAGCCAGATGTTGTGTGTGCGGACTGGGTCGCCAAGGTCTCCACCTTCGGCTGCTGCCCAGTCCTCTCAGCAACGTTTTGCCACCACGAACCCCTCTGCAGGTGGTGGGCCCACAGGAGGGACTGCCCACGTCGTCCTTTTGGGCTGAGCCCGGCCGGGCCCCGTGGGCTAAGGCCCGGCCACCAGGCGCTCGCATACGAGCCCCGACCCCAGGCCTGGCTCCAGGGTGGGGCCCCGGCTGCGCCACGCCGGGCGACGTCACTGTTTTTTTTTTAGTGCTGTCCATGGTGTCTTTGGACCGCTCTTTGTCTGACTCGTCACCTGAGACCTGTCTGCCATGGGAGACCCTACCAGGGGCATGAAGCCCCAGACAGCATAGCTCCCAGGATCATCCGAGTACTCAAACTCCCCCACCACGTTAAGGTGGCAGTCCAGGGGGACTCTGTTCCAGAGTCCCCCTGGAACAGTCTGGAACAGTCTTTCTGAACAGTCGTTTCAGAAAGACTGTTCCAGATTTTATATCCACATAATGATATTATAATTACAATGCATCACATTTCTAGTGTTTTTTGTTCACCCATTGATAAGCTAAAACAAACTGTCAGGTCGAGGCAGGTGGGTTTTCAGCAGTGATGAAATTAGTTCTGATGGGAGTTAACATCTACATCATCATAGAGTAATGTTTTTTAAATGAAATACATCCTCTTCAACACTTGCACTCCCAGAATTCTCACAACTCTCAGAACTGTAACTTTGACCGTTCCCAAAAAAATAATCTAACTCTAACCCTAACTGGTTGTTTTAAATTGAAATACATAAAACAATTTGTTGAAAGGCTACTAAATGCAAACCGCTTTAAGTAAATTGTGTGTTGCTATGGTAACCATCACTAAAAAAGTCACTTAGAACCAGTCCAGGGTCAGTCCAAAACCAGAACCAGCACCTGGAGAAGAGGGGCTTTTACTGCCAAGGAATGTTGGTTGCCAAGCGACCAAAAATGACTACATTTGATAAAAATAATGACATAGAAATAATCTACATATAGAAACAGTCACAATGTTATGAAGACCACAAATGTACATGAGCTGAGTGATAGATTAGTAATTATTATTTTCAAAACAAGGAGTTCTAATGTTCAATGTTTGAGTTGATTGAGTTGAACTGGTATTTTTTTTCTTTTTCTTTATTGTTTTTACTTCATGCATCATAATTATTTAACTTTTGATATATACATACAGTGCCTTGCGAAAGTATTCGGCCCCCTTGAACCTTTCAACATTTTGCCACATTTCAGTCTTCAAACATAAAGATGTACATTTTTAATTTTTTGTCATGAATCAACAACAAGTGGGACACAATCGTGAAGTGGAACGAAATTTATTGGATAATTTAAACTTTTTTAACAAATAAAAAACTGAAAAGTGGGGCATGCAATATTATTCGGCCCCTTTACTTTCAGTGCAGCAAACTCAGTCCAGAAGTTCAGTGAGGATCTTTGAATGATCCAATGTTGTCCTAAATGACTGATGATGATAAATAGAATGCACCTTTGTGTGATCGAGTCTCCGTATAAATGCACCTGCTCTTTGATAGTCTCAGGGTTCTGTTTAAAGCGCAGAGAGAACCATGAAGACAAAGGAACACACCAGGCAGGTCCGAGATACTGTTGTGGAGAAGTTTAAAGCCGGATTTGGATACAAAAAGATTTCCCAAGCTTTAAACATCTCAAGGAGCACTGTGCAAGCAATTATATTGAAATGGAAGGAGTATCAGACCACTGCAAATCTACCAAGACCCGGCCATCCCTCCAAACTTTCATCCCAAACAAGGAGAAGACTGATCAGAGATGCAGTCAAGAGGCCCATGATCACTCTGGACGAACTGCAGATAACTACAGCTGAGGTGGGAGAGTCTGTCCATAGGACAACAATCAGTCGTGCACTGCACAAATCTGGCCTTTATGGAAGAGTGGCCATTTCTCAAAGATATCCATAAAAAGTCTTGTTTAAAGTTTGCCACAAGCCACCTGGGAGACACACCAAACATATGGAAGAAGGTGCTCTGGTCAGATGAAACCAAAATCAAACTTTTTGGCCACAATGCAAAATGATATGTTTGGCGTAAAAGCAACACAGCTCATCACCCTGAACACACCATCCCCACCTCAGCTGTAGTTATCTGCAGTTCATCCAGAGTGATCATGGGCCTCTTGTCTGCATCTCTGATCAGTCTTCTCCTTGTTTGAGATGAAAGTTTGGAGGGATGGCCGGGTCTTGGTAAATTTGCAGTGGTCTGATACTCCTTCCATTTCAATATAATTGCTTGCACAGTGCTCCTTGAGATGTTTAAAGCTAAAGGAAATCTTTTTGTATCCAAATCCGGCTTTAAACTTCTCCACAACAGTATCTCGGACCTGCCTGGTGTGTTCCTTTGTCTTCATGGTTCTCTCTGCGCTTTAAACAGAACCCTGAGACTATCAAAGAGCAGGTGCATTTATACGGAGACTTGATCACACACGGGTGCATTCTATTTATCATCATCAGTCATTTAGGACAACATTGGATCATTCAAAGATCCTCACTGAACTTCTGGAGTGAGTTTGCTGCACTGAAAGTAAAGGGGCCGAATAATATTGCACGCCCCACTTTTCAGTTTTTTATTTGTTAAAAAAGTTTAAATTATCCAACAAATTTCATTCCACTTCACGATTGTGTCCCACTTGTTGTTGATTCATGACAAAAAATTAAAATTTTATATCTTTATGTTTGAAGCCTGAAATGTGGCGAAATGTTGAAAGGTTCAAGGGGGCCGAATACTTTCGCAAGGCACTGTATAGCACTAGCAAACCTGTTCACTGAAATGCGTTACTCTGTGCAGCACTTTGGAAACTTGTTTTATAAAATGTGCTAAATAATTAAAGTGGACTGGATTGGCTCATTTCTCTTTACAGTGTGACACTATCGCAGCCTCCATCCCACATCATGACAAGATAGTGACATATGCAGCTGCTTGCCCACATTGGAGAAGATTTCCTCATTATCTCCTGAGTCTAAACACATCTTCTGTTTATGGCTTGTGCTACAGTTTTCACAACATTAGCAGCGCAGCGGGGAAGGTGACGATTCAGATGCGTCTGTGTTGCTCCGTTTCTCATCAAGACGCAGAGAAACTGTGACTTAGTGGCTTCAGAAGTCTAATTACAGACTCATAAAGTGCTGCATGTCGTTTGTGCCGAACAGACGACGTCACTGGGGAAAAAGCACTACAGGTCTCACTGCTGTTAGTTCAGATACAACGGCTTTAGTCTTGCGGTATTTAGGGTCATCATTAAAAACTCAAATTATTTGCTAACCCATGTTGTAGAATTGTATTTCAGTTTGGAGGGCAGGGCCAATACAACTCTATGGGAAAGAAGCAAGCAAGAAGACATGTTGAATAAGTCTAAATCTTTTAAGTGATTAGATTAATCAAACTTGCCATATCATTCTCAGTACTTGATATTCCATTTATTTTGCATGGCCCAAAATCAGTCTTGGAGGACTTTACAAAGGTGTTGATTTGCCAATAACCGGTCAGAGAATCAAACAGACGTGTGGGGCAGAGCAGTGGCTGAGTGGTTGCTTCTTAGCGAGTGCTCCTGTTTCCCTACCACTAAAAACATTACCATTGTCATAAAGGAGGCGCCAGACCTATTGTACAAGCGCTTTGTGACTCTAATCTATGTACAGTAAACAAAGATATAGCTTACTTACTTACTTACTTGCATGTGACAGCCAGATCCCGCCAGACCTCTGAGCAGGGCAGAGGCCTAAGCAGGGCCTGGTTCCCCATATATAGTTCTGACTCCTGCTGGTGCTCAGAGTCCGAGTTGGTAATAACATGTCACAGATGTACTTTGGTGCGAGGCCGTCTGAGCTTTCCTGTGTTGTGGACATTACAGTCCTTTTGAAATCATGAACATAGAGTGAGAATGGTTATATTTTCTTGACAATGAAGACTAATGGAGTAGACACGCTCCACGCTGCCTCAGCCCAGTGGGAGTTTGGTGACTGCTGTTGCCGCAGCTTGAAATACAGGCGTCTGAGAATATGCTTACAATTTGGAATGCAACTTTTACATATGAGAAATTATCACCAAGTTTAAGAGTGGTGAAACTTACTTTTTATTTGAAGATGACATCACGTGAATCTGTTGCCATGACACCCAGAAATAAAAAAAAGCTTGAAATGTTGTGTATATATAACTGTTGGTTTGTAAATGCCACGGGAAACAACTCTAACAAGTTGAAAGTCTGTGAAAAACCCATTTTGCATAATGGTTTTGATGCGTCATTTGAACCAGGCCTGAACTTTACCTTGCAGAGCGCAGGGAGAAGTCGCCCGGAGGCTCCTACCCCATGACAGCGTCTCACACCTCTGTCTAAGTGTCCGAATTCAGCCGAGGGTGAATGAAACTGTAGGAGGCTTTCAAACAGAGTCCTGATGGCACCACTCCACTCTCTAAGAGACAGCCAAAATACAGGCTCTACTGCTCCCCTGTCAGCGACGGCACCTTAAGCCGAGCCACCGCTGTTTCAATGTCAAAGAGAGGTGGACGTGACTGTTTTTTACTTGGCTTTTCTATTTTTTATTTGTGGTCTGGAGTTCACCGCCTGCCTCTCTACATGATAATATTATTAGTTAGGCCTTCAAATTATCCTCTATATTCCATTGTGTTGGAAGGTTAATCAGAAAATTTGAAAAGCTATTGGTTCGTTGTAATGTAAGAGTCTGTGGGTGTCAGTACCACCAATGCAGAACAGAGTGTGAATCTACTCCCAGCAGTAAAGAGAAGGAAGCGGATTCATTCCAGTAGAGAACTCTGAAAAGGGAAGCAAGTTTCAATTTCAATTCATGTCAATGTATTTTCATAGCCCTATATCACAAGAGCAGTTGTCCCGAAAGACTTTACAAAGTTCGCCAGGAACAGACCAGAGAAGAAAACAGTTTGAATACCGGAAATGGAATGATAACAAACACATAAGGAGCCATTGGTCCATTGAGAGCAGCATGACCCGGGTTCATAAATGTGCATAAACGTCTTGCATAAAAATTTGGTCACATTGAGAGAGGATTCTGCTCTCTGGGACGGGCAGGATCCACAACTCAGGCTGTAGAACCAGGACTGAGGAGGCTCCCAGGCTGGTAGGGAGGTGCAGACCACGAGCTAGTCCAATAATCAATTACTTTTTTTGCTGATTAATCACTTGCTATAATACTTACGGGTCATCATTTTTTTATATTAAAATTTCCAATTAGTAAGAAATCTTCAGCCCGAGACCAATGAAGATCAAATGGACCAATGAAATCCACTGGTTTTTCAGGAGAATATTAAGTTCAATTGAAAGAGATGAATTGTCTTGGGGTGAAGTGAGAGGGCTATAAACGCAGGAATTAAAAAATAATGATGATTTAATGATGAAAAAAAAAGTCTAAGATAAAAAAATTAAACACAAGAACCAGCAACATGGACATAGACAGACATAGACAATGGACCAGCAACACAAAGGGACACAGTTGAGGCAAATTAGGGCGGGGCAGACCATCAAGACACGGACCAGGACAGGAAGTCAAACTAAAAAACAAAAGCACAGAGAAATTATGTCAAAATAAAACCAAAGAACAAAATAACAAAACCCACACCATGACATGAATAGTCCTAATGTTGACGTCTGCGGTCTCTTGTGCGCCCACAGGAGTCGGGACGGGAGTCGGGTCGGGAGACGCCTCTGAACACACAGCCCTCCAGCATCAACGGCACCGACGACGAGAAGATCTCCCACGTGGGACCTGAGGCCGCGGTGCTGAAGACCGAGAACGAGCGCCTCAAGACCGCGGTGGAGCAGAGGTACGGCCACGACGCCCACTCTCACTTCCAGCCCTGGATCTGACAAGGGTCTGACGGTGCAATAATGGGATTGATGACATTTTAAAGACAGGGTTAATTACAGGCTGTGACATAATGTTGACATTTACACTGATCTCATCGTAATCGTCTCAGAGCTCCAGACACAAGGTTTTTTCAGCAAAGATAATTTGCTGTTTGTTTGTTAATGGAATGGTGTAATCTGTGATCTGATGTAGCTGTGGCTCCACTTGCATGTATAAGCTGGATCCAGTCAGACCTCTGTAGCTAAGCAGGAGAGGGTTTGGTTAGTGCTGCGATGGGAGACCTCTGGGAACACCAGGTGCCACAGTGGGGCGGCTGCGGCTGAAAAGTGCCAAACTGTCATTGTGAATGGTTGGTAGAGGACGACGGCACATACTGGTTGCCTCGCTTTGCCTGTAGTAGTTTATCACCACCGTGTATGGAGTGAAAGAATAATGGGATGTCTTTGAGTGTCCAAAAAAGCGCTCATTCATTATTTTTTATCTAAATATTTCCAGTATAAAGTAAATGTTAATTATTTAAGTAGAAATAGTTACATTCATACATGTTCACAATTATATTTACAAGTACAGTATATTTACAAATCCTATTAGCTCAAAATGAAGGAGCAAGAAGAAAGATGTATAGACTCCATGCCACCGCCCCTTGTACACAATTAGTGTTATGGCTCGTAACACTTAGACTTGAGTATTTCAGACAAATGTACCACAAATGTACTCGTCAATTCCAAATGGAAATTTGTTCAGAATCAGAATCAGAATAATTTGTATTGCCACGTAAGTAACAAACAAAAGTTACCAGTCGAAAATTGTTTTGGCAGAGAGCATGCCACTTCGTTCAATATTCTTCCTTCCTTTACTTGTGTGGTTTTATCTTGATCCTGTTATTAATTTTAATTAGTAAAATATAACCAGAATAATAATTCTATGTATTGCCATTGAAGAATTCTGAACCTGATATAAAAGTACTGAAACCCAAAAATAATGACTTTTTTGTCGACTGTGAGAGAAAATTGATTCAAAAGAAAACATCGCACAAGAACTATTACATGCTGTGATTTTGTCCATTTTTCGATTTTAATGAAGACGCTTAATATCTGAAACCAATTTGAGGAGGCAATTTGAAGTTTTTTTTTTTCTTCATGAATTGTGTTGAACCACTCATCATTTCATAATGATACTGGCTTTAGAATTACCATGTGGTTTACAATTCAATTCAATTTGATATATTTTTGTACAGCCCTAAATCGCAACAGCAGGCGTCTCGGTTAGCTGATCTTTTGCAGCTATATTTTTATTTTACAATATGAGGACATTTAAGGACATTTTTATTCATCGATTTCTATGTCATGGTCTCCTCACTATACAATTGATAATCAGTGGCTGAAAATCCCAGACAAAAATATTCAGGGTTTTTTTCATTGTTAAAAAATTCCAATAGTTGACTTCATGTCCATTGAAATTTCCAAATCTATTTAATCAAAATTCACAGTGCATTGAATTTGAGAGTTTGAAAATAAAAGTATTGAATATTTTGAAGGCGTTCATGTCATGTTGGAATTTCAATCACAATTTCAAATTCATGCTCATTTGAAATAAAAAATCTGATGACACACAAAATGTTCCTTACAGGTCTGTCATAGGGACTTTGCATTGTCTGAATCGTCCATGATGCAGAGTTTGACTGGTTATTCATACTGTGGAGACTGTATGAAAATATGAGGCTAATGAAATGACAGATGTGGATCCAGATGTGTTTCTAATCACCACAGTGTTCTTGTCTAATTCATTTCAGTTCAGAGGAGCAGTTTGTTCGCTAGTGTGCGGCAACTAACAGACTGTAATGAGAGCCACATAAAACCACATCTGTTTCCAATGATATTATATTAATATGGACTTCACTTATAACGGCGGCTGAGCAGATACCACTCTCGCTTCTAAAGAAAGAAGGTCCTGGCTTTTGATTTCACCTCCAGACGAGGCTTTTCTGAGTGGTTTTTGCATGTTCTCTCTGTGTCTACATAGGTATCCTCCATGTGCCTCAAATTCTACATTATTTTGTCATTGACTACTGTAAATGTTTTGATATGTTATTACAATGGGCTGAAAACGTTTCTGAATCTTTTGGAATTTCTTACATTTCTGCGTACAATCACCATCGAATGTGATCGGATCTGTCTCAAAATCACAGAAATGAAAAACTAGCTTCTGCTTGAATTTAAAACACCCAGACATATATGTTTTCATATTTTTAAGGCTGTCTGTAAACAAATAATGACAAATGTTGGAGGAATAAGTAACTGAACCATCACATGTAAGAGTTGGTCAGTCTGGAACATCAATCAGGATCAATTTTTGACCATTCCTCTTTACAAAACTGGTGCAGTTCAGTCAGATTCCTGAATGAATCACTGTCTTAAGGTTATGCCACTGCAAAATCAGGACTTTGCCTTGGCCACTCCAGAATGTGTATCTTTTTCTTCTTTGATTTATGAAGTATTGAATGATTATGGTAAAAGAAATAAGAGAGAATCAGAACAACACAATCTATTCGTTTTAAAAGTTGTGACAGTGATATAATCCATTTCTTTTCTGTGTTGAGAAGCCCCAGTTTAACACCACTGCTATCATTGGTAAAGCTCTCAGGCCACGAGAGAGTCCATCATGATGATCATAATAAATTGGTTGAGAAGTAACCCTTGCCAAAGCCAGTCTCCTTCAAACGAACGCTCCAAAAAGCCTGCAGAGAGAAGCACTGTTCAGATCAGCCATGCATAAAGTACGCTGAATACTAAATGTACTCCCAGCACAACCCTAACTCGATATGACAGATCCAAGGTAAACTGTTTTCTTGTAACAAACCAGGTCTGACTCCACTGACGCTGTGGGTTGTGCTGGTGAAATACTGCACTTTTTGAAATGCCAGCATGAGAAAATATCACCAGTGGATGTAGCCTGATTTGACATGGAGGGAATATAAAGATTAAGATTAAGAGATCAAGAGAAGCAAGTATAAAATCTCAAGCTTTAGCATAACATGGAAGCAAATCTAAAATCTCCAACTTTAGCATGATGAAGAAGCAAGACTTAAGTACAAAATCTCTGACTTTAACATAAGACGCACATATAGATTACTGTGTCTTCTAGTGCAAGAAATATACAGTTGTGTGTTTACATCTATGTGAGCAGCATGAGGGTATGGCACAAAGTAAAGTGACAGTGGATACATGTGGTTTCATATCGCACATTCTGATGTTAGTTCAAGTTATTACACAGATGCATGACATGTGAGGTCAGGTCAGCAGTGTTTGAGAGTTTGACAGCACCAGGAAGGAAAGACCTGTGGAACCTCTACTTTACCCAGCGAGGGTGGACCAGTCTGTCGCTGAAGCTGCTCTCCAGAGCCAGTGTCATGCTGGGGGTGATAGTCTTGGTTCAGCAAAGATGTTAGTTTGATGCTATAATATATATATTTTGGTAATTTGAAGCGTGTACTGAACCACCAAAAACGGCTGAGTGAGGATGCTGCTCTCTTTACCAAAAAGTGAAATGTGAAAACCAGTGACAGAGCCAAACTGTTTTTAGAGCAAGGAACATTCTTTACATTGTATTACATAGCTCTCAGCCCATTGAGTCAAATAGTGACTCACTCTCATACAGGTATGCAAAATATAACATGTTTTCTAATACGATTGTATTTCTCTGATCTGTTGTTGTTGAATCAACAACTTTTTAATGTCCTCTGAGATGACTGCTGTTGTGATTTAGGGCTATACACAAATTCATTGAATTGAGTATGTTGTGGTGTGATTTTTTTTCACAGCATAAACAATTGAAAAATTACCTGAGTTTTAAAGCAAAATTGCACAGGTTTATGATTGAAACAAATTGTAATATGAATCACAAGAAAGATTGATTGAGCAGTAAAACCATTGTTAGCAGCAGCTGCAGATATTGCAAAAAATACAGAGCACCCAGATATGATACAGACTGTAATGCCAGTAACACCAGTTTTTCTTATCGCACAGCAACACAAACGCCAAGAAATGGGAGACGGAGCTGCAGACTCTGAGAGAGAACAATGCTCGGCTGGTGGATGCACTTCAGGAATCCTCGGCAAATGTGGAGAGCTGGAAGAAACAACTATCGACCTGTAAAGAGGAGAGTGACACGCTCCGAGCCAAGGTGAAGCCACACTGGGGTTTCTCTGATGTGTGCACATAACAGCGGTTTATCTATCGTACTTAAAACCAGCCTAGGCTTACAAATGGGGATCTACAGGCAACTGAAAAACGGCAACAATAAATACACAGTCTTATGTTATTGTTAGTGTTGAAAGCCAAAGAGAAAATAAAAGGCGGTATATGAATAAAGATGACTTATTTACTTAAGTGACAATTTTTCCAGGCTAGTATTTTTTTTAGTCCTACAGCTATATTTTAAAATGTATTAAAAAAAACACACACAAATTAGTGTTCCAATTAGTATCTAGTTTTAATACTAGATAGAATTCACTAGATTGAATGTCAGCTTAAACAATTGAAAAACCAGTCCTCATCACAGTGTGACATCACACTCGGGTGGACTCGTGATGATCCAGGACGCCCGTTATTCAACGACATGTATGGACTTCATCAACACATGTGTTTTTTTATCTTTGCATTTCCTGAGTTGGAACTGTTTTATTCTTGGATCTCTGTTGGCGAGTCAACGGCTTGTAAAGTAGAGATTACTACTGTTGTGCTTTAGGACTATACAAAAATAAATAGAATTGAACTAGTTATTCGCAGATTGTTACATTATTTTCTGGAAACCTCAAAAGCCTATGAACAAATGTTTAAATTCTGGAGGTGACACAAAGATTGGTCATTAGATTTGTGTTAGACTCTTGGTGTGATTACTATGAATACTAACGGGAGTTTTTGCGCTCTATATGCACACACAGAGCAGTGTGAAAAGCCCACAGTAGTAATTATTCCTCCCATAGCATAATTAATATTTTGGACACAAGGGCAGTAGAACATTCACAGTAAAGAGGATGGATACTGCATTTGTGTTCTGAATAGCTGGCCTATAATTGTACCTTGTATTAATCCATATAGAAACTTGCACATTATAACATTTGAAGCTTAAACTTAGCTTCCTGTATCTTTTCGTTTTGGCATAAACCACATACTTCTCCAAGGCCACTTTCTAAAAGCTTCAAAAACAGAACATACTTGTCTATCCCCATTCTTTCACAATTCTTTACAAAATGCTAATGGAGACTCACTTTCACTTACAGAATTGAATCTCATTCCACTCTTGCAGGGAACAAAGGTACACAGTGAAGCTATGGCAAGTAAAAGAGGACAAGAGCACTTCGCCTTTTTTACTCATCGTAACGAATGTCTTGAGTAGTGGCCATGAACTTTAATGGAAACGTCGGAATTTTTTTACATGGTTAAATTGTATTGAGCTTTGAAAGTAAGGTAACTCAGCTTTAAGTGTTATAATGATGATGTTTCCTCACCAACAGCCGCAATTCAATTTTTTTCTGTTATTTTTGTATAGCCCTAAATCACAACAGCAGTTGTCTGGAAGGCTTTTACCAAGTTTTTAATTCCACAGCAACAGATCAGAGAATGAAAGAGTTCAAACAAGGGAAATACAATAAGAACACATACAAACACATAGGAGCCATTGGTCCATATGAAGTAGGATGACCAATGTCCATAAATGTCCAGATCGTCTCTGTCCTTTGACCAAAAGACGCCTCCACATCTCTTGTACTGACAGTGTTGCGTACATTCATAATACTTTATCCCTTCCTCTTCTTCTCGCTGTTTTGCAGATTGCCGATCTCGAAGCCCAGTGCAATGAAGCCAATCAGGAGAAGCAGAAGAACTCCCAGCTGAGCGTTCGCGTGAAGGAGCTGGAGGCCGAGCTGCACGACAAAGAGACTGTGAGTCACTGTGCTTTAAGTGGATGTCAGTTATGTTTCTAACTGAGAAGAGAGAGTGACATATTTTGAAGACCAGCACTTGTTAGACCCACCCACGCTCACCCCTGCAGCTTCCTGATTGGATGACATTAATTCAAATCCTTGTGTCCCCTTGTCATTGGTTGAACTGTTCTCCCCCAGATTCTGTTTATTTGCCATCTGCAGTAGAAAACACATTGGAAATCATGTGCAAAAGTTCCCCAGTGTGCACCACATAAATAAAACTAGCTAAAAAGGTACAAGAAACATTTGCCACGGTGATAAAAGTCCACACAAAAAAAAACGTTTCAATTACAAGTGCTTTGTTCAAACTGATGACGGCGAATGGGAAAAGCTATTAGTTAACATAACAAAATCTCATCTCGGCAAAATATCAGGCAGACGGAAGAAGCTGGAACATGGCTTTTCCAGGGTGGCCAGAAGGGTCATTGATTATTATGGATTATAAAGAACCTCCAGAACATGCAGCTCACATCTCAGATTCCTCATTCAGAGCTAAGCAACTTGTTTAGAGCTCTCCTTTCTGTAGCTGTGATTTTGCCGAACAACAAGTCCCAGAACACCTTTCATAAGACCCTGAGTGATTTTAAGCAGACGGTGCAAACCCAGAGCTCTTGCGAAGTTGCTCTGTCTTGACACCATCTTGGAGCCAGCCATTCTTTTACTGGTCGTAGTGTTGAAAATTAGCATGGTCTTGCCAGAACACTAAAGGCAGTGCATCTGGTCTGTCCAAAGTCATATCAATGTGTCCATATCAAATAAATGAATAGTTGGAAGAGACCATTTTAAACCTATTATTATGGAAAAATACTTACTGTTCATGCTAGAACTCATAGTCGGAAAAAATGAAGAAAAATTAGATAAAGAATGGATAGAATAGTGTCCCATGTTCAGAAATATACAGTACTTAAAACAGGGTTAAACAGGGTTGCTGACATCCCCTTTAAACAGGAGGCTGCAAAGAGGAGTGCGCTAAAAATAGATTTTAACCTCAATAATGACATATTCTAATTGGGCACAATATTGATTTATTTTTATCTATATTGAATCTTATAGCATTAGTAGCAGAGAAGTTCATTTGTATAGCACCGTTCACATAAGTGCCTTGTCTGCGTAGGTTTTGCCTTGTCTGCGTAGGTTTCCTCCGGGTGCTCCAGTTTCCCCTACCACTAAAAACATGTACAATAGATCTGAATGTTATGAGTGAATGGATGATGTTGATTGGAGGCTTTGATGTATCAGTGTGTTCGACATCTCGCTTCCGTCATCACCTTTTGTGGAGAGAATGGAAAAATATCTGAACTCTGAACATTGTAAAGCGCTTTGGGTGATCTTGGTCTGTAAAAAAATGTGCTTTATTAGTCAACATTACTTACTTGCCTTCAAACTTGCATTCAAATCATCAATAATCAAAAAGACTGAAGATACAAGCCTTCAGTTGGGTTGCAACATTTCCCTGCATTTTTCTCATGTTTTTATTGTATATATTTCTGTTTTAGTAATCCCCAAACTTTTATAGAAGTTCTCGACTCCACTTTTTGTCTATTACACTTCACATTTCTGATAAAACTGGCGTCCCACTGGTTTGTACACAATCCAAATAAAAGGATTGTGAAAAGCCTGATTTGAGTCTGGCTTTTCTGTTGTGTTGACCGTGGAAATGGATGATTCACTGCGTCCTTTAGAGAAATCTAGTTCACCGTCTCATCCGTCATCGTCTGGAGTTTCTGATGTGATCTCGCACAGTGCATCAGAGCTGCGCCTCTGCGTCCCACAGGAAGTTATTATAACGCATTTTACTTTCAATGTTCTGGACACATGCACTTCACTTTGTGCTCGTCCTTCAGAGGTGGCCTTATTTCCCATCTGGTGGTAGAAAAGTGAGACATTTGGCTAGATTTTGATATGAATATAACAAGACGCGATGTAGGTGATGTTTTGGTAGAGGAAGAGAAGAACTTATGAAGAATGTAAAAAAATCCAGATCCAATTTCAATAGATAATAAGGCCTCGGTTTTATATAGCACTTCTGGACACAATGATGGTGGGGGAAGTGTCTTGCCTAAGCACACAATGACAGTTTGGCACTTTACAGCTGCACCCGCCCCAATTCAATTAAATTTATTTTTGAGAGAATCAAACAGTTGGAACACAGGAAATGCAATATTTGTATTATAATATATGTGGCTATAGGGAGCAGGATGATCACCGTTTACAAATGTTAATCCTCATTGTCCGTAGACCCTCTGAGGGGGAAAAAAGTGAAGAACTTCCACTGATGACCAGGTTGTAGATACAGAATTCGGCAGTAGATCCAGGACTGAGGCTGTGATTGCATTGGGTCAGCTCTCCTCTCCTGTCACTTGTGAAGACACTTATTTTCGTCAATGTCAAACATCAAAAGTCGTACTGCAGTGAGAGACGTGTGGGCGGAGCAGAGATTGTCACAGATACAACAGGACTGGGATCTGGACAGAATACAGCACTGCTCACTTCTGTGTAAAATACCTTGGACAGTGTTTAGAAATTACTTACTAAGATGCACCGATACCACTTTTTTCAAAATCGATACAAGTACCTTCATTTGAGTACTTGCTGATACCGATACGAGTACTGCACATAGACTGTAAATATCACTGCATTATGTTACCCCTGGGAATTCATAAATTTAATACAACTGAAATTAAAAATGATTTCTTTCTCATTTTGACAATAAGTAAATGTTTTAACAATTAAACATTTTTCACTCATACAAATGGTGCATAGAAATGGCTCCGGTGCTAGCAAAGGTGCTATACTCCGTGTGGTGGTGAGTTTTCAGATGTTTGATGAAGTTGGTGTTTTACGTGTTTGTTTTGGACTCACCTCAGGACAGTTTTGCCTTACACAACTACAGTCCGCTTACTCTTGTCTCTCCACATCTTGTCCGCTCGCCGCTAGCTTGCGTCTCTATAGCTTGCTTTTTCGCTGCAGACTTTGGGAGATCACCATGGCAACATGCAACAGCTGTATGCTGTCGTGATGCTAATTTTGGTATTGGTTGCTGGAATCGGGTCCTATGGTATGAGTACAAGCCTATGGTATTGACCTGATGCCAGTATCGGTGCTCGGTGCGTCCTTACTCACAGCGGTCAGAATTGCACTTGTAAGATCCATAAGAATGAAATATGCATCAATTCTGAGTGCCCAATTTTACATAGTAAATGTGAAAAAGAATACATTGGCTTTACTTTGGACATGCCTAGATTCTTGACATAGATGCTTGTTTATTTTCCCCCATAATGGAAACAGAAGTCAGTTTTCCAGCAGCAGAAGCTCTTCAGAGCAGATATAACCACATCTTTCACCTGCTTGCTGCACGGTACAGCAGAGAGTCCAGCGACGCCCTCTCTCTGGGAGAGCAGTCTCCTGTGTGAACCTGCAGCTATAATAAAACCTCCACACGGCACACGCACTCTCCCGGCCGGTGTGCGAGGGAAACCAGTATTACAAGAATCACACTTTCAAGTTTCAAGTTGTATCCAAAGACATGGTATAGATTCTGTGTGATGGTCTTCTGTGGATTTTCTCATGACAATCAATAACAGATAATCCTTGAGTCGCCTGATTTTTACTCTTGGTGCAGAAAAAGTGGTTCCTTGCCGGTGCAGGACGGTCGAAGGACATTTATTAACAATCTTGGACATTGGTCATCCTGCTCCCTAAGGCTGGGTGACATGGAGCAAAAATATATATCTTGATATATTTTTTTATCTGTATACAATATAATTTAACTGTAAAATAAATGTGAAACAATACATAGGGGCCTTTGGGCCTGAAGTCGTGGGTTTGAGCCCACCACAAGACCTACGTAGTACTTCACGTCTCCTGCCATTGTGTCCTTGGGCAAGACACTTAACCCCACTTTGCCTGAAGCTCCCACTGAAAGATCTCAGGTCCTGTGGACTCACCACCTGCAGGAGGATCAGTGAGGGGCATGGTGCTATGTGTACTGGGTGCAGCTCTGACTGCCACCCCTCCGACCCAGAAATGGATTAAGGGGAAGAAAATGGATGGATGGATGGAATAAATGAATACATAATGCATTATTTTGACTAAAACTCAACTCGACTCAACGCAGGAAGTGTATATAGGAACAAAGTGCTTCTGCAACATTTAAGATAAAAAATCTGTGATTACATAATTAGTAAATAACCTTTTCCAATTCAGAGGCAGACGCTCTATAGTGTGCAGTCAGAAGAGTTCTTGTATCGCAAAGTAATGCAGACTCTAATCTGTATCTGTGTGTATATGTGTTTTTAGCTGCGGATAAAGCCACGTTGTTCAGCGACGGTAATAGGTGCCACATCCATCGCTTTATGAAATGCCACAGACACAACGTGTGCTTCTTTCATATTCTTCTTTCCGTTTGCAAATTGACAATTTTGTAAACTGCCTTGAGAAAACTGCTGTTGTGATTCAAGGAAGAACAAAAGTAAATTCAATTGAATGTGACCCTATTAGAAACTATTGTAATCTTGTTTTAGTTCTTGTTCAAGTAAAGTAACATTTTGGATGTAGCATGTTTATGGATCCATTCTGAAGTTCCCGTTGCTAACTGCCGTCGCTGTTGCGTGAGCGTCCCATATATTAGTCATCTAAAAATAACCTAATTACTGGTGTTTAAAGTGGACTATTGCTGCAGTGTGAATTATCGACCAGCTCCATAAAGATCCACTCTGGAGGTTTGAGGCTGAGGCTCTGGGCGCGTCATTACAGAGAAGCAATAAAAGCAGATTATAGCAGAGTTCTGGACCCAGTCGAAAATGTTAAAGTGCGGTGTGTGACAAATGATCAACATTAGTCTCATACGAACAGGACTGGTTTAAGAACAGGGATAGAACATGTTTCTATTATGCAAGATTTACATATATTACTGTAGGTAATGTGTCAAGCTCATTCATGCTCGGAATTCAGATTGACTTGATTTATACATGAATAAATAAAGGTTTGAAGTGACATAAACAGACAAATAAAACATACATCATCTGTATTTAATTTTTAATTTTTTCCTTTTATATGTGCAAAAAGTAGGACTGAATAACAGTTTATCATTGTAATCTCAATTGCAATTTTAATAAATCTGACATGTTTAGTACATTTGACAAGACTAGAAATTTCACAAAATACAGTCAATGTTTATCAACATGAATAAAAAAACAAACACATTTTCTCAATATTATTTCTATATTTCATCTATAGTTGACCATATTTTCATGGGTTTAAGTCAATATTATCCAAACTGTGTAATAAACTGGGCCAAATCCGTCAACACTATATTTTAATAAACCATTTTAAACCAATGTCATTCCACCAGAAAACGACAGATGAAAAAGTTTATAAAAATGCACTATAAACTGCAACCGATAATATTATGAATTGCCAACAGAGTACTTATATTTCCAACTTAAAACCATCACCTTCCATTAGTATGTCCAAAGTATCAAAGACATGTGCCAGGGAGAGTTCACACTTTTTTCTTTCTTTCACACCAGTAAAAAATCGTCACTCAAACGCCTCCAGTGACTCACTTCTTTGAAACCAGCGAACAAGTCCCCCTCAGGACCTTGACAAGAAAGGGCAAACACTCGAGATATTATCATTATGTGAGAACCTCAGGGACGATATGAAAGAAAAGAACTTGTCTTTATTTACGCAAGCGTGTTGGGGGAGGCAAAATAAATTCAAGATTGTACTGTGCTCTTGGGTATGGGTCAGAGAAGGATGTAGGCAAAAAATGGCTGTCACATTCCAGTATCCGGGAGAAGTTCAAACCCAGGGAGAGTCCGATCGCAAATGAGAGAACTAGTTTTAAAATGGATATGTGTTTCTGTCAGGGGGTGTTTGTCTTTGGAACGGCCTGGAATATGATTTAAAATGTTTCAGTTCGATTCATACATAAAAATAAGGCCAATTATTTATAAAAAATACATGTGTGAATGCAGATGCGTGTGAATATAGGGTTGAATATCCTTATCCACTTTGAAAAGGAGGGACCTTAGAGCGTATATTAGTGAATGAAAGCTGATTGGTAAATATTTATGGCTCAAATCTGTTTACATATGACCATATCAAAAAAATAATAATTAAGCCCAAAATGGTGAGCGTGACGAACGGTTACTGAGATAGAGGTTCTGGAAAGAGCTAAATTCAATTGCAAAGTGGACTGGATTTGATCAATTTCAATGACTCTTGAGTGCATTATGTTAGAAATAGCAGATAGCATCCACTCATGAGTCCTGCAAGTGAAGATTCTGCTCGACCTCAGAAGCTAAGCAGGGCAGGGCCTGGTTAGTACTGTGATGGGAGACCTCTTGGAACACCAGGTGCCACAGTAGGCCCGCTGCAGCTGTAAAGTGCCAAATTTAAGTTGTGTCTTTTGGCAAGGCACTTCACCCACATTGCCTAGAATGAGTCTGGTGTGTGCAGGAATGGTTGGTGTTGGTCGTAGGGGCTGATGGCACATATACTGGTTGTGTGTGCCCCAGGGCAGTTGTGTCTACAGCAGTTGTCTATCATCACTGTGTATGGAGTGGAAGAATAATGCCATGTGAAGTCTCTCTGAATGTCCTACATAAAACCGCTGCATCATTATTATTATTATTAATTGAGGCTCTATTACTGCTCTGTTCAAACATTACTATATATTTCCATTAGAGCTGTCAAACGATTATTTTTTTTAATCGAGTTAATTACAGCTTAAAAATTAATTAATCGTAATTAATCACATTTCAAACTATTGGCAAAATTATGCCATATTTTTCTGTAAATTGTTGTTTGAATGGAAAGATAAATGACAGCTTAGTGAACATATGTACTGTATTTGTTTGTTATAACAATAAATCCATATAAAATGGAATTAACATTATTAACATTCTGTCTTTCTGTTTAGACTCAGACCAAAACCATTGTTTGTTACAGATGAGGGACATTTCAAAATAGTCTGAAATGCAGAATGTCATTAAATCTGTTTGATTTGCTCACACCATTACTTTTTTTGCGACAACTAACATGAACTGGTAGTGGAAGGGAAAATTAGGTACCTCAGCTTTAATGTAGCGAGTGCGCTTTGGGAGAAGACACGGAGGAGACTGAGGCTCCGCAGTCCAGCTTCTGCGCTGTACATATTGTGTGCATCGGTTACGCAAAGACACGTACGCACACGAGAGAATAGTTCTGTAATAGTTCTGTGCGTGGTCTTGGATATGATCCCGTTACGCAGCGCCGTTCGCCGTGATCACAGCCGCTGGAAGTGGGACCTGCTGTCCAGAGCGCTGTCGCGCCCGCAGCTCATCATGCAGAGTTCATACAGGAAACTACAAGTGTCCCGCAGTCACGCGTGTATTCTTTCAAAACTTGAATTCCCAGAGGGCCTACCTGCTCTGTCCCCAAAGTGTTATTATGGGACGCATGGGCATGCGTCAAATGCGTTAATTTTTTTAACGCGATTAATGAAAAAAATGTATTAACGTGCGTTAACGCGATAATTTTGACAGCCCTAATTTTCATAACAAATGTTAGAATTGAAGTTTCACAATAATGTAATACTTTTGTGTAATATACCGTTACAAAATAAATCCAGACCAATTGCCACATAGTCCAGGAGGCACAAACCTCTCTTATTAAGTAGATTCTTCATTCTGTTCTCATTGGTTTGTGTGTTGCATTTTCAGGAGCTGGAAAACCTTAGGAAGCAGGCGGAGATCATCCCACAGCTGATGGCGGAGTGCGAGACCATCACCACAAAACTACAGGTACCAAACTGCTTCTGGGAACATACTGTAGAGGATGTTGTAGTGACCGGTCCCAGCGCACACGTGACGGCGCTCTGACTCATCTGAGGTAACCACAGCGACGACTCATGGGTCTTCATGTGAGTTGGAAAAGAGCAGGATTTCCATTCCAACTGCTTGATTGTTTTTTTTCATCCAAGATTGATTTACCATCGAGACTGAAAAAATTGCTCATTCGTGCAAATCAGCTTTTGTTTGGGAAGTCCAGCTGATTTTTTTAAAAAGACTTACATATTAACATTAGGACTAGGATTTGTATAATTTAATTAATTTGGCTTCATTGACTTACATTTAGGTAAACTCCTTGCTCTGTAAACGATTGTGTCACAGTCAACAATTTCGTCTTAAAAATCTGTAGTTTAAAAACACTGTGATTCTGGTAGTTTTAGTTCGATCATGTCTCTATATCCAGATATGACCCCTAAGAACTGACCAATCAGGTGCCTTATATTCCCAAGTTTGGCTTTAGCTAGCAAATAGCGCAATCTCCCTGTGTGCTCTTACTACTGTCCTGAATGTGCGCTGAAACATCAGAATCAGAATCAGAATACAAACAGGAGACACCACGGGCACGAGCACACAGACAAAAATGATAGAAAAACAAAATAGCACACAGTGAGGCACATATAAAATTCTTAAAAACATGATTAAGAAACTACGAAGGAGCTATAAAGGAGCTGTGGGACGAATAAAGGTTATATTATTTTTAAAAGCAGGAACAGAATAGCAGCGCAGCTCATTGGCTCTTTGGTTACTATGCTGTTACTACCCACAAATTTGGCTCCAGATTCCTGCAGATTGAGTTAGCTCGACTAGACTTCCTCCACGACAAGTCAAACACTATGGGTGACATCAGCGAGTCCAGGTTTTATGTCGGGAATCAGTTTTGTCTCATAGCAACCGGAGTGCCACGAGGTTGATCCCTGGATGCAACTTTCTGCTTAGCAACGAGAAAGACAACTTCAGGGGAAAGAGAAGCTCTGTAAGTGGTTAGTTACTATTTCATCGCGATTACAAAAGGAAAACACCAGGAGCATGTTCAGCGTTTCAAATGTGTCCATAGAAAGTTTACACAAGGCACTTTTTTTTTTCAAATCCCAGAGTGACAAAAAACAACACGTGGATTCCCATTGAGCGTATTATTTGTGCCGATTCTTTGCTCTTTGAAAAGGTTTTCTCTGCAGTGGTCAGTGGAAACGCACCAGCCCCGCAGCTCTTTGTCCAAGCTTATTAGCCCAGTGATGTTTGTGACGATAAAAGCGGCAACTGGAGTGCAGGGGACAAATAAATATGCACATCGCCCACAGTGGGAAGGCTAATAAAAAGAATGAAATGAAAGCGATGCCTCTGGTCACAGTTTGGTTTGTAGTCTGTTATATAATGTTTTTAAACCGGCTTCTCACTGGGCAGATTTATTTCATGTTGTTTTCCAGAGCCACAAGAGCTGTTTTTAAATGGTCTTACTTTAGGATCGCACATTGGTTTCAACAAATGTAAAAGGAAAACACAATAGTGGTCAATTGTGTATTATTATTTTAAGATCTTTATTTGTGAAAATCCATGAAATAAAATAGAAATCATGTATGTAAGTATCAAACTGTATGAGGTGAATGTAGGTGTATGGGTGGGAGCTTGAGAGATTGAACTCTTAACCACTCCATATGGGGCTTGGAGCAGGAGTTGTATGTTTGTATAATATGTAAATTACAATCTTTCATTCTTCTTTATTAGTTTTAAATAAATAGATTCATGAGAAAGAAAAATCTCGACTAGTGCCACATGAAATCGATTATGATATTTCTGAGATTTTTATCCTGTAAGTTTAGAAAGACTCACGTCAAGAAATTAAAAAAAAAAAAAAATCTTTAGTATACAGTATTTAGGGTAAGAAAGTGAATGTGGAGAGGGGAGGCTTTGTACCAGTTTGTGTCGGTATTAAACGTCGCAAACGTAGTCCTAAGCCTCGCCTACTCCGGGTTGAATGGATCTAAATTTAAGTAAGAGGGGCACCAGCAAGAAGTTGCAATTGAACTAGCAAGTAGGGACGCGGCGTTAGCGTTAGTACGCAGCGTTAGCACACAGCGTTGGCACGCAGCGTTAGCGGTAGCAAGTAGGGACGCGGCGTTAGCGTTAGCACACAGCGTTGGCACGCAGCGTTGGCACGCAGCGTTAGCACGCAGCAAGTGTTAGCACGCAGCGTTAGCACGCAGCAAGTGTTAGCGTCAGTACGCAGCGTTAGCACGCAGCGTTATCACGCAGCGTTATCACGCAGCGTTATCACGCAGCGTGATATCACGCAGCAAGTAGGGACGCGGCGTTAGCACGCGCCGTTAGCACGCAGCGTTGGCACGCAACGTTAGTACGCAGCATCTAAATCCTTTTTTTTTTTTTAGGGGAGGGGCTGTTCTAGTAGGAACAGTTTGTTTTGCACTTTCCTACTCAGGCACTTTCGTACCTACTGAGACGTAGCGACTTCTCCGACTGTGGTACGCTCGCAGGCCTACGAGATGTTGCCACTTTAATTATAGCCACGTAGTACCTGAGGTTTTAATCTCAGGATTTTGATGAGCAGACACAAGCACAGGTGAGGCAGCGTCTGTAAGCCGCAGCCTGTCCCCTTTAAAGCTGCACTAACTGACTTTATTTTCGTATTAATTACGAAAGTGCTATCCATATCCATGTAGTGCATTAGGATATACGTCCTTTTGAAGAGAAAGTAGCGCAGATTTGTGCTGGCCTGACATTATATTTTCGATCGAGTTTTGATGAAACAAGGAAGAGAATGTGTTTCGGGTCGCAGATTGTGACCAATCACAGCGAACCACTAGCCCCCACTTTCGTGAGAAATCTCCAGGTCTGTTAGCATAGACGGCTGAGTTAGCACAACAAGCGGCGGAGCTAACCTGAAACTTTCTCGTCTTCGTCACCGGTTACTGCTTACACAGCGAAACAGCCATCCAAAAGAAAGTCCCGTTCCTCCGCGCTTCCCGGTTCTATCGTTCTATGGTCACGCCATCCACGTGAAAATCCATATCCATGTATTATCCATATTGGGAGAGGCTAGCTCCGTCTCAACACTGTGTGTGGGTGCGGGGAGGGGAGCAGAAAGAGCGAGGCCAGCGAGTCCGCGGCTTCAAAATCCCAAAGTCAGTTAGTGCAGCTTTAAGGCAGGTAGACTGGGTCTTAGGGTCTGGGGCTGTTCCGGTGGGAACGGCCAGTTTTGCGCTTCCCTCCGAAAGCGGCTTCGTCGACTATGTGGGTACCAGTTTGTGTCGGTATTAAACGTTGCAAACGTAGTCCTAAGCCTCGCCTACTCCGGGTTGAATGGATCTAAATTTAAGTAAGAGGGGCATCAGCAAGAAGTTGCAATTGAACTAGTCCATTCTGCCTCGATCATTCTCATAATCTGATAGGTCTTGAGTTCTATATCGGCCAGGGATATCATGAATTATACAAAGAACGCTGACGACTCTTAAAAGTTAGCGTGGTTTTTTTTTAACTACATATAGAAACGGGAACGGTAACCGGGAGGGATCACACAAGTATAAGTCACATGAACAGGAATGTCAGAAACACATCACCATCACACACAATACAACTGGGCGGCACGGTGGCTGAGTGGATAGCACTCTCGCCTCTCAGCAAGAAGGTCCTGGGTTCGAATCCCGGTCGGACCAGGGCCTTTCTGAGTGGAGTTTGCCTGTTCTCCCCGTGTCTGCGTAGGTTTCCTCCGGGTACTCCGGTTTCCCCTACCACTAAAAATATGTCCAATAGTTCTGGCATGCGCCTCCTGTACTGGCGACCCCGCTCCCATCTCTGTGTGGAGTGAGAGACAAATGCCCAAAATTAACAATTGTAAACCGCTTTGAGACTCAGATCTGCAGTGAAAAGGCGGTATATAAATAAAAACTTACTTACTTACTTACTTACAACTCCAGCAAGTCTTACTGTTACTGCCAAGTCCCAGAGGTGAAGATGCTTTCCACCCGTTTGGGTCAGGCGGTCAAACACTTCAGTCTTCCTCACGCACGGAGAGCGGGCGCACACACTCCAGTCTTTCCCACACACGGGAGCAGGGAGCGGGGATCGGTCCCGGGAAGCCCGGAGGTGGCTTGAGGCGCGATGGTCCACGGTGCTCCTTTTTGGTGGGAGTTGGAGCGCAGTTACGCCGCTGCGGGACAGGCAAGTCGAGTTCAGCTCCTGTGTGTGTTTGTTATTATTGCATTTCCTGTGCTCGAACTGTTTGATGTATTTTTATAGTGTTTTTTCACAGATTATACAGTTTATATACTGTATGTGAATTTAAATTGAACACAGCTCTTCCAAATATACTGCTTTTCCACTATTATTCTGATATGAAAGTAAAACTGGATCCAACGCTTCAGCTCTCCCCCTCCTGCTGTGAGGACTCGTACTGCTCCTAAAAACCGACATCCCTACTTGAAGCAGGCTTGGAACAGAAATCTTCTTCAGATTCTTGGGGAATCTCTATCACTTAGTTTTAGGCACTTTTACTATAAATCTGCAGCTCAACCATTTGATAGAGGCGTATACTTTAAAAAGTAGGGATTAAAGAATAACATAAAACATTTTACTTGTTTTAATTCCGCTCCTACACCTTAGAAAATCAAAAATAAAAGTAAAATTGACTTTACTTTCTTCAAGAAGTAAACATTCAAGGGTTGGAAATGTCTGTCATGAGTAGAATTGATGGAGGTGGAATATCTGAGTGAGATTTCACAGATATTAGATCAAAAAATTAACAAATCCTCTGGCCTGCTCTTATCCCAATGCCACCCTCGGCTGCACTTAAAGACAAACATGTTCTGAAGTGCTTCTGATGCTCTGATTAATTCAGCGGTTTATGTATGAGTTCACTCTCATGTTAATACTACTGGACGTCTTAAAATCCGCACTCTCCGGCATCAATATTGAATGGAAAACGTTAATAAATCACAGTAGCGTTCACAAGCGTTCATTCATTACATAATTTACATAATTTCAGACGTCGAGCAGATGTCAATGTAAGTCTATGGAGGACCCCTACAAACTGATGTATGACGCACATGCAGATACTGTAGATGCAGCTCTTGGATTAATACATGACTTCCTAAAACGGGGCTTTAGGGCTGCGAGAATCTGGAAAATGTTAGACTCTGAAAAGTAGAATATTGCTCAAAAGTCTATTTGACTTGTGGAAAGAAGCTGTTTCCATATTGAGAAGTCCTGTATCTCAGCATACAGTACAGTATCTTCTGCCAGAGGGAAGAAGCTGGAACATGGCTTTTCCCGGGTGCCCAGAAAAAGTATTGATTATTTGACGGGCTCAATTTAAGAGTTTGGATTTGTAAATGTTTGATTCTAAATAATCAGGATGCAACCTTCATTTTAATCGTTCACATCCCAGGAGATTGACCGTTGTATTTTATCAATTGTCCAAAGAATATTTAAATTAAGAGTCACATCCAGTAGTCCCTGTACTGGCATGTTGTAGTTTTTAAAAGTATGTATGCATGTGTTTGTGTGTGTGTGTGTGTTGTGGCCTCTATTTATACACAGCGGCTCCGGAATCGTGTTCTGGCGTCAGCTGGAGGTTCCCGTTTTAAACCCCGTCACTTCTGTTGCTGCGTCTCACACATACTACACGTTGCCATGACAACTTTGACTGCCTTTGAAAAGACGAAATTGATTCTACATTTCTTTATATTCAATACAAGCTAAGCACGTTGTCCCTTGTGTTACATTACATACTGCAGAACCAGACCCATACCCAGACCATACCCAGACCATACCCAGACCATACCCAGACCATACCCAGACCATACCCAGACCAGGCTTTGACTTGGTCGGTGAGTCAATAAAGTCAATAGAATCTTATCACAGTCATCATTTATTTATTTTCCTTGGAGTACTTGTACAACAGGCATGTCCAAACCCCTCAGTGTTATTTTTTGTGGCCCTCTGCCTTGCTAACCCAAAATAGTCTTTGAGATCATAAACACTAGTTCACCGTGTCATCCATCCAACTTCAGCTCAGAACCTTGTTCTAAAGCCCAGTACGTCTGGATTTCAGTCGTTGACTTTTTTGTATGTACTTTTACTGATGTGGTATTGATTGTTTCCCTTCCGTTAATAATGCTAATATTACTAGTGAGCTGGTAAACATGTGTCATTCAGCCAACTTCAGCTCTGTTTATCGATCATTTTAAAGCTCAGAACAGCCCGATGCCAGTCAAGACAGTTTTTGTCGGCCCCTGGATTAGCCTGGTGAACTGAAGTGGCCCGCTTACTAAAATGTTTGGACACCCCTGTTGTACAACATTACCAAGTACATAAGAGACAGGAAACACAAAGCACTAAAAGTACACACTCTTAGACCGTACTCTGGACTGACCGAGCGCTGGCGTCACCATACTTCTCTCAAATATCAAAACGAACGCTTCTGTAAAGGTTAGCTGAGAGCGAGGAGGCTGAGACGGTCTCCTGCAGGCACAGTGTCAATGATATGAATTATGCAAAACCAGCTCAAATGCAAGATTAAAAGAAGCACCTCAATAATTAAGGCCACTATTGTGAGGATATACAAGTGACCTTTTTATTAATGAATGTCGAGTTTTGAATCTCGAAACACTGCCTGCTTTTTATTCTGTGCTTTAAGCCTGAGCCACAAACTGAAAAACATCAAATCAACCAGAAAATTATGCAACTTTGCTTACAATAAGTGACCCACATATGTGTTTACGTCTCTCTACGATTCCCAGAGCTGTCATTTTGACTGCTCTTATTCAAACCAATAGAATTATGAGAGTTGCATTTTTCACAAGATTATTAAAAGTATATAATATAATTTAAATGGATAAACTACATAACAATACAGAAGAGTCCAACCCTAAGCCTAAATCCAAAGTTCTAGTGGTAAATGTGTATATTTTTCAAAGTAAAATGCTGTTAATTTAACTTTTTGTCAATGATGAACAGAAGAACTTGGTTGATTGCTCACTTTGTGTAAATACAGAATGTTGAAGTGGGGGCCATGGACTTTAAGACTTTAAGATACAATTGTGTCTCGTTAGTCACCAGAGCTAAATTAGACCTCATAAAAAGGTTGAAACTAATTTAGAAAAGAAACATAATTAAAACACATTACTACGATTTTGTTGTTAATCTGACTAAATCCTTTTGCTGATAACGTTAATCCAAGTACTTGCCGATTCCGATACCTGAAAACATCCCTATCTTAAAGTCCTGGATTGATCTTGATTATATTTTATCTCTTTTAACCTAGTTTTCTTCTTTGTTTTAGGCGGCAGAGGTGAAGAACCAGGAGCTGGAGGGCCGGATAAGCGGACTGTCGCTGGATATCGACGAGAGCCGCCAGAAACAGGGCAACATGAAGGGAGAGCTCAAGAAGTTCATGGACATCCTGGACGGAAAGATCGACGAGCTGCACGAATTCAGACAGGGCCTTTCCAAACTCGGCGTGGACAACTAACCAGACACTAACCAGGTCCCGGTCACACTTGGTCCAACTGAAGCGGACTCTGGTTCTCACAGTCCACTTCACAGTTTGTGGCAATGTGAACGCGCCCTGCTTTTCTTATAGCTAAACTTCATACGAAATGGTGGCACTGCTCCCCCTAGTGGCGACTTCTTATGACTGCGGCTGCTATTAACACTATTCTATAAAGGGAAGAAGACTTTTTTTTTCAGTGGGGGAGTTGAGCAGGATTCAAAATGGCTACTGACATCAGATACGTACTATTCATGATGGTGGCGGGTTAGTTTATGGCTTGTCTTTTGGTAAATTCTCTTAACAAGGGGTCTATACAAGGGCTTTGGACTTTGAAGAACTAGTTTCATCCTTTCTTGCAGCCCCCTTTTTTTCCCTTGTCAATCTCAGGTGTGTTAATAAATAATTATATGCACATAATATGAATATATGTATAGATACAAATATAAAATGGCCATCACACCAAGTGCCTGTAAGTAGGAGCTATTTCTACTTGGCAAGAAATCTGGAGTGTTTTGCCATAATTTAAAAAAGCAGATATATCGTCAAGTTATCATAGAGATATAAGACGCTACAGAAATCACTATTGTTGTGGGGGATTGCAATTTTCTTTTTGTTAATCATGTTTAGTAAAATAGACTAGCCATCCAAAAATGATAGAGCAATGAGTCCTGTGAGTGGTGTATAAACTTTGTGTGGGATTGTGTAGTTGTGTGAAATCAATCCATTTGTGGTGGTGGTCTGAGTTTGGACGACGGGAATGTGGTGCTGCTCTCTGAGAGAAGTTGAACAAAGACTTTGAGAAAAAAAATTGCGTTTTATTATTTTTTGGACGTTTTTATGTTATATTTATTTCGGTGCCTCTGAACCAGTTTTGAATCTCTCTAACCTGCTGTTTCTATCACTGTACAAAAGTATATACCAAAAGGAGTTTTGAAGGGAACTGTGAGTGTTTTGCAAATCAATGTCAAATTAAAATCAAGCCGGGAATCATCAAACATGTGGTTATGTCAGCAGGCTCTAGGTAATGTATTGGTCTTGATCTATCATCCAAAGCCTTGTTTCCACCAGCCCTACTTTGCCCGACTCTACTCTACTCGGCTTACATTCTTTCTGGTTGCGTTTCCATTAAGCTTTAGGATCTGGTATCCTAGCAACCCACCCACAACAAACCAAGATCCAGAGAAATTGCTGGGTAAGCATGCCTCCAAGTAGCGGTATTCCCTAAAATCTTGGTATTTCGTCACACTGCAACCAACCCATGCCATATCCCCAACCCTACCCTTAACCGAATTAACAGTTCTATAACCCTTACCTTATCCCTAACCAAAACTTTAGCCCTCTTAAATGCAAATTTGAATAAAGAAATAGGGCGACAGTAGCTCAGTTGGTAGAGCATTGGCCTTAAGGCCAGAAGGTCGTGGGTTCAATTCCCACCTCTGCACCTTCTCCACCGACTCCCACTGATGACTGCTGTCGTTGTGTCCTTGGGCAAGACATTTAACCCCACTTTGCCCAAAGCCCCCACTGAAAGATCAAGGCTATGCTCACACTCAGAGAGCAGCCGTCCTCCTGTGGACTCACCACCTGCAGAGGGTCAGTGAGGGGCTGGTGCTATGAGACTTGGGTGGCATCTCTGACTGCCACCCCCCTGACCCAGAAATGGATTAAAGGGTAGAAAATGGATGGATGGATGGATGGAATAAAGAAATAGCAACAAGTGAATATTTACAAAATACCAAGATTTTAGTGAGGCACTCCATTGGCCAAACGCTGACAGTTAGAACAGTGGCACCAGCTCCACCTGGATAGAACCATAGATGGTATACTAGGAGTGGACTGACCGAGAGTGTTAGCCCCTTATGTGGAAGATGCTGAGCCTTTGCCATAACAGGGGCGGATGGGTTGCCAAGACGGTTGCTAAGGCAAGCTGGAGTTTCACCTCAAAGAAAGGCAACTTATCGGTCAGTCCTTAAATGGCTCATATCTGGATTGACAAAAACAATATCACAATATCGACACCAGGATCACAGAAAGTGCTAAACCATGGATTTTTGGTGAAAAAAAACAGTTACATGAAAAAGTAAACTCCCCTAGCTCAGTAAGTTAATAGGAACCAGAGGGACCCATGAGCACTTTCCTATTGGGCTTCTTTGTACAAGGGTGTTAGCAGAGGAGTGGAGTAGAGTAGAGTAGAGTAGAGTAGAGTAGAGTAGAGTAGAGTAGAGTAGAGTAGAGTAGAGTAGAGTAGAGTAGAGTAGAGTAGAGTAGAGTAGAGTAGAGTAGAGTAGAGTAGAGTAGAGTAGAGTAGAGTAGAGTAGAGTAGAGCTGGTGTAAACAGAGCTTTGTACTTAAAAATGCTGCCAATACTTTTGCTCCTCTAAACTCAATTCTTGAAGGACACTGACAATCGATGCTTGATTAAATATGTATTTCCAGTTATATCAAATCACATGTTAAACAATTGCTGTATTTTGCAAAGCTGATTACACTATTATTTCTTCTTATTGACGTTTTTGAATTGAGAAGAAAAGAAGCTTGAATAACCAAACGGCAATAAAAGACAAACAGTTCCATAGCCATTGGCAGCATTTCCTGATAATAAAAGATCCTGCTACAAAACCACATTTTGATTACGTCCCAGCTGAACTATTGTGAGAGAAATGTTTCCTGTTTGAATTATGTTATTTTGATTTCCGTCATGAAATATTGACGAAGGGACTTTTTGCTTCTCGTCTTTTGTCTCCAAATGTTGAGCCTGAAAATCCTTGGAACAAAATGCCTCCTGTGCACTTCTGTCTGTCCTCAATATTGTAAAATAAGGCTGTCAAATCTATAGTTTAATAATAACCGTGTCTTGGTTTTTCTTTTCTTTCTTCATTCTACATCTCGACACACACTGCAGAGATGTTTCGGTTGGTTTTTGCTGTTGGGAAAAGTGGGAGGTTTTGAGATGGTCCTGCACTTCGTCTTATTGTTATGTAAACAGCAGAAATAGGTGCTTTTCATAATATTAGGTTATGAAACAAGACACAGCTCATTTAGATTCAACACAAATATTTATGTAGAGGTTTGAAGTTGTTATTTTACCTAAGATATTGGTTTGATATCAAAGAACTGGACCAAATAATCCTAAATACTTAAATTGATGATAGCTTTAATTTTTTATTACCATATTTTTTAGATTATAAATCACTCCGCAGTATACATCGCACCAGCCAAAAATGCATAATAATATGTATAAGTCGCACTAGAGAATTTTTGGAGGACATTTATTTGAACTTCTGAACAACTAAATATAACATTTTAATTTCGCTCCAGACTATAAATCTGGCCATGACAAAAACTGATTCATAATCTGAAAAATATGGTTCTTTTTTGTGTCTTCTTCTTTAGCTCACACTTTTATCCATAGTACATACAACATAACGAGACATTTTTTTATTGTATAAAGTAAAATAAAGACAAGCAAATAAAACATATTGAAAATAAATATGTAGAAAAATATAAACAATTGACTATTTCTAAAGCTATGTTATTTACCAGTTTGACATCAAAATTACTCAAAAAAATGACAATGATATTTTGGCTTATTCAGTCATCCGTTGGCCAAGCTTTAATTTTGGGCACCAGTGAATATATACGTATGTACACTCCACTACTCACTCCTACTACTGAAGAAGAGATTCTGAAATATCTGTGGGACTTTCCTTGATAAATAAAGGTCAATACAAATAAACTAGTTAATTATCCAAAATTCCAATTCCTTCCAATGAGATCTGAAGGTGTAAATTCTTCTACAAATTAGTGACTATTTGTGGAATACAATAGGCACAAATATCACTTTCAGACAAAGATAGTTTTGTATATTTAATGCGATATATTCACTATAGTTTAGATATGAAAATATGCAAATTGTCAAGAATAAAATCAAAACGCTGAGTATAGGATAAATGGTAAGTAATAAGGGTGATTTTGATGTCAATGAGTGGATGGTCGGTTTGAGGCCTGGGAGCAACTTTTAAAGCCTTTATTGACCTGATTTGCTTGAATTATTAAGTTTGTCAAGCCAACAGCTGTGTGGTATGGAGCAGATCTTGCAACTGTTGACCGGTGGTTGTCCTTGTTTGTGATGGAGCAACAGTACTCGTTTCTAGCTGGACCATGTGGCTGGCTCCTTCAGACACCACGGTCCAACATCTGCTCCATGTTTGAGTTTAAGGAAAATCCTGCAAAGACCAGAATCCAGCTTTTTAGCAGAACACAAAGCGGACTGACTTCTGCCTGTCTCCCTCTCCCACATGATGGTCGTTGGAGGAAGGATGTTTAAGGTAACTTTATAATTAACTGACCAACCTGTAATTCAACATGAGAGTAGTTTACATTGGAATCCTCACTGACCATGGTTTAAAAATAATAATAAAAATATACCATTGAATGTCTAAGAGTGGGTTTAATGAGCCCCATACAAATGCTCGTGCTTTGTCTGAAGAAAGCATTTAGTATAATTGACACGTGAGCAATTGATCTTGTGAAAGACAGCCATAATTACAGAGACATACTTCTGCTCTCGTCCAATCAGATCACAGCATGCCGTAACCTGGGAAATGCCACTGAACCTCTTTAATATGTGTCGCTCACGTTTTTAATTTAGAGCAAACGTTGGGTAATGGACCACCTAGATCTGCCCAAGGGCACAATGGCACTTTAGGGCGTTGGATAATACTTATTTTCATTAGGAGTGAATTACAATTTTGATTAGGCAATTAAAACGCTTTGAATATATTGCCAAGCAGTGAAAATGATGACTATACAGTAGCATGAGATTGAATACAAGCCTCTGAAAACAGACATTGAGAAAATGATTGAGCAGCCACCAAGGTCGATGTGTGACCAGTCTCTATACAAGTCAATCCAATGTAGTTTTTGTATTGGTCCATATAGGGATGACCAATGTCCATGAATGTCCATGAATGTCTATGAATACACTTACAATTGTGGACATCAATAATCATCACTGTCTTTAGACCCTACCACATTGGTAAGGAACGAGAACCAAAAAAAAGTGAGAAACCTCGAGGAGGCCCACATTGAAAGAGGGATCCGCTCTCACAGACGGACAAGCTATAGATCCAGGACTCAGGCTGCAGAACGAGGACTGAGGTGCAGTGCAGGACTCCCAGGCACAAAGTGGGGTGCAGCCTGCAGCTCACGAGTTCAGGGCGGGGGAGACCAATCCACAGTTCTTCTAGCTCAGTCCTGGCTTTAAACTTATGTGGAGAAGAGAGTCTACAGTATGCGCTTATAGTTCAATGTATTATCAGCAAAATGATGAGCAAAGAAATCCAGAAATCCAGATGAGCAAAGACAGCAGAAAGAGTTCTCAGCGCCCCTTAGATATGTGCCTATCCAGAAACTGCACTTATGCACTTAATGTTCCAAGCAAAATGTCTCTAAAATTCCAGAAATGTCATGTTTAATCAATAAAAGCAATGTTATTGTTTCTATGTTGTAAGATGAATCTCTGACTCAGTTGTTTTGAATTCTCTGCCAAAACAGCAGTAGGATGACGCTGCATCTGTCAAACTGCCATAATCAGTATTTATGTTTTCTCATTTTGTCAAAGAAGTTGTTGTGTGATTATTACGTACACTTTAGCAGCTGTGACAGATACTGCAGTTTTAAGGTCTAAACTAAAAAATTGAGCAGTAGGCACAACAAAAAGAAAGAGGAGAACAGTTGAGTAACCTTTTGCTGGTGCCGTGTATCCTGGTCTTATTGAATGACAAAAATATTTACTGATTTTATCTAAGGAGCCATTTGCAAATAACAATACATTATTTTTCAACCCGTTGCCACAGAGCACCATGGCAGGACTAAATACAGACATCTGCCAATTAAAAAAAAAAAAAAATCAATGTGATAAATACATACAGTGGGGAAAAAGTATTTAGTCAACCTGTAATTTTTGTCATAGTTATACCCCAGGAATGAGAGACAAAAATAAACATCTGAAAATCAAATGGTTTGACTTTTTTAAGAATGTATTTACAAATTATGGTGGAAAACAAGTATTTAGTCAGAGGTCAAACGTTTTCTGTTAGTCATAATGGTTTTCACACATTGTTGCTTGTATTTTGGCCCATTCCTCCATGCAGATCAAAGCTTTTGTCTCTGAGGTATATCTACAATGACATTTACAGCATCTCTCATATTTTTAAGTGGGAGGACTTGCACAAACTCTAACATAATAACAGAGACGTAATGGTCTTTTTACATTTAGAACTTGCACATTTGGTGGCTGACTTTACGATACTTGTTTCTTACCAAGTATTGTAACAATTGCACAGACATTGGAGGGGACCGAGGACCGCGGCGGGCAGCACGAGGCTCCCCTGTTGCCATGGAAACGGGGAATCTCGCGTGGGCAGCAGCAGTTCAGATCTGGTCCACCCACTCACTGCCGGAGTGAAATACCTGGACTCTACACCCGATAAGAGGACGGAGCCACAGCTGCTGCAGTGTTGTTTGGAAAGAGATGAAAAACACTGTCCTTATTATCTTTCCAAAACAAAAACGAATTACGACAGACATTCAGTTCGATTCATAGTATTTTTTTGTTGTACCAAATGTACTAAATCACAACAGCAGTCGACACAGAAAACTTTACGAAGTTGTCAATAACAGATCAAAGAATCAAATTGTTCAAACTCAAAGTGATGGTGATTAACTTATTTCTGATAAACCCCAAATTAAAAAAATCAGAATCATAATTTTTATTTCCATTGTAAGTGACAGGAAGTTGCTTTGGCTAACAAGTAAAAAAAAATAGAAATAATTATGAGGCATGCATAAAAATAAACATTTGACAGAGCAGTTAAAGTGAGTACAAGGTGACGGTTGTAAAGGTCAGAGTTATGGTTCATGAGTCTGAGGGGACCAAAGCCTCCACTTAGTCATCAATCATTACTAAATATGGGCTAAGGCAAGGCAAATAATCACAGTACATCAAGAAGAGATAAAAAATAAACAATCCCTCAGTTGTATGCACAGCTAAACAGAACTGTTTTTAACCTGGTTTTAAACATTGTCAAAGAGGAGGCTTGTTTCACATCTTCAGGAAGATTGTTCCAGATTTTAGCAGCATGAATCTGAAAAGCAGCCTCCCCCTGTTTGGTTCTGACTCTGGGCACTAACAGGAGTCCAGTCCCTGTGCTCCTCAGAGTCCGGGCTGGTTCATATGGAACTAACATGTCACTAATATATTTTGGTGCCAGGCCATGGAGAGACTTGTACACAAGCAGAGCTGTTTTAAAGTCAATTCTCTGAGCCACAGGAAGCCAGGACCGGACTAATATGATCATACCAATTGATTTTCTTTCATAAAGGATTTTTCTATCTGGGGGAAACGTTAAAGCACAAATATACAATATAAAACCGTGGAGACAGGGAGCAGCTCATAGAAGAAAACTGAGTCCTTGATCTACAGCCTGTGGGAGCGGATCCCTCTCTGGGCCTTCCGAGGTTTCTCACTTTCTCACCGATTCGAGGGTCTAAAGACAGTGACAACATTTATGGACAGTGGTCGTCCTGCTCCCTATGGACCAATGGCTCCTATATGTTTGGTTCTCTGATCTGTTGTTGATGAATAGAGAACTTTGTAAAGTCCAAGCATAAATTCAATTAAATCTTTGAAAAAAGGCACACAATTCGAGAAAAAAAAAAATCCTTTATTTGAGGTGGCTACAGATCAGAAACATACACTTTACATTTTTACTTCATACATGTTCATTCATCTCTAACAGACTCAGCCGATGACATCTTTTCATCGTTTTGGCTAAAGTCCCATTTATCCAGAACTCTCCACGCAGGTCTCACATGCGTCACCAGTGAGTGGCTGACACATGGTCTCACATTGGGCTTCTCCACACGCACACTTAAAAAAAACATTCCACTTCTTTCTTCTTGCATTTATTCAGCAGGAAAATCACTTCAAAACATTCGAGTTACATGTGGCAAAAAGGGCTCGATTCTAAACTAAACATTCAACAGGCATTGGACAGATCTGTAATTACAGTTGCCAATAGCAACGATATTTGTAATGGGAAAAGAGCTTGTTGCTTTGTATTGTAAACATAATAGTCCGAGTCAAAAAGAGATATAAATAAAGTGTATTGTTGGTAATTAACATCCATGTAATGTTCAATTTGATGAATATTTATGAGGTTAATTGCGTGGCGCTCTCAATGTGGGAGAGTCTAAGGACAGTGATGGTCAGTGGTCGTCCCGCTCCCTATGGACCAATGGCTCCTATGCATTTGTTATTAATCCATTTCCTGTGTTCGGGCTGTTTACTTCTCTGATCTGTTGTTGGTGAATTGACAGTTTTTTAAAGTCCTCTACCTGACAGCTGTTGTGATTTAGGGCAATACAAAAAGTGAAATGAATTACATTAATATTTAGTGGTTTGAGCTTCAAGACACGTGTAGTGCATTCCTGATTCCCATTCATTTTTTGCTAATGTCCCAAATTACAAAAAAATAAAAAAATCTTTATCTGGATTGTTGCCTCTAGTGGCAGACGTGGGGAACTACATCCTGATATAAAACGGATGGATGGACGGATAATCTAATCTACCTAACATGGCGCAAAAGTAACTGAAGGCACGTAATGTGAAGAACGGTGTTTGACTTGAGAGATTCACAGAAACTAATTTTGAGAGAATATATCCATTTTTAAAAAGGCAGAAACTGACTCTGTACATGACATCATTGTTGAGTTTCCAGATACTAGCGAGGGTGACACGGATACAAGCGGTCAAAATGAGTTTCCTGTCTCTGTTGGAATACGCTGAGGGGCTTGGAGTAGAGCCACTGTTCCTCCTATGGGTGGCGCACAGAACTTCAGGTCTGTTTTTGATATTCTAACAAATGGATAAATTAAATACTCAGAAAAAGACAGTTTTGCATAATAAGGATCCTGAATCACCTCTCCCAAACTCCCTTTAAACTCAGGTCAAAGCTTTTTCTTTAAACAGTGCAGCGTTCAGTGCTTCTTTCACCTTCAACACAACTCCTCATTTGTGATTTCAAAAAACCTAAAACACAAGCAGTGCATTCGACAAACACGGAACACGACGGACAATAATAGAATCAAACCAAACACAGATATTACAGTTTCATTTAGATGTTTTTGATGATGTAAAATAAAAGGAAAATTCCAAATGTGTAAAGTTAAGTGAATAGTTCAGTATTTTATAACCAGCGCTCGTTAGTTAAGGCGCAGTGTAAGCAAAGAGATTATATACTTTCATAATAATATATTTTTGAGGTTTAATATGAATGCAACTTATCTCAGGGTAATAATGGCTTGTATCTGGCTTTTGCATGTGAAGGGTAGGGCCTGGTTAGTACTGTGATGGGAGACACAGTGGAGCGGCTGCGGCTGTAAAGTGCCATACTGTTGTGTCCTTAGGAAAGACACTTCACCCACATTGCATAGAATGAGTCTGGTGTGTGTGTGTAAGTCTGTGTGTGAATGGTTGGTGGTGGTCGGAGGGGCAGATGGCACAGACTGGTTGCCTCGCTTCTGTCAGTGTGGAGAGAAAGAAAGAATAATGACATGTGAAGCGGCTTTGAGTGTCCTGATAAGCGCAATATAAAACCGATCCATCATTGTTATTAATAAAAGAATGTTGTTTTTGGAATCACATGAATAAATACATCACTTTCCCCTAATTTTTGTCATGAATTATTGTATGTGAATGACAAGGACTGAGGTCTAATGTCGTTCACTGAAGTTGATAAATTGTACTTAAATATTATTACTGTCTATAGAAATGAACATGAAGGATTAGTGTTATTCCAATCGCAGTCTAAGGTATTTGGACCGAATAATAACTTTTATTTGACATCATTACTAACAAAATGATGCTTGGATTGATATGAATGTTAAGCTTTAAAAATATGCAATGCTAATAACTCATTAAATTCTTCTTTGACAATAATTGAAAATCATCTCGTGCTACATTTGGCACATATTTGACATGTTATGTTCCACTGGCTCACGTTACTTTCAGTCACTTTAATACATTTTTTTTCCCAAGAAGATAACAGTATAGGTAAAGTATAATAAATATCTCCTCATTGGGGAAAATATAAACCGTACCCAAAGCATGACCAAACTAATTGCAGACCTCAGTGTTAGTTTATTAGTTGTTTTTGTATATACTGATATGTTTTTGATTGTGTCACTACATTCTGTTAATGTAGCTGGTGTGATGGTAATTTGTCATTCAGCCAACTTCAGCTCTGTCATAGCTAATTATAAAGGTCAGAATAGCCCAAAACCAGGGTTGTTGGCCCCTAGATAACTCTGGTGAACTAAAGTGGTTCTCTTAAAAGGTGTAAGGTTACTCTTGCTGTACACTACACAAACATTAATTGATAGAAATCCTTTTTGCTATGGATCTTATGTGGATGACAGACGTATCACGCAGGCACATAAAATACTGAACTATCCATAAAAGTTACCAATAACTAAATAATTTGATGCTCTATTGTTTAAAAAGTACAGTTTTGAAGTGGCACTTGTGGTTCTCATTGGGGAGGGCCGTCTTCAGCTGTCCCACTCTGCGTTTGGAGCCTCGTCTTCGTCTGAATCCGATGAGACTTTCTTCATTCTCAACATTGCGGCTTTTATACTTCTCTCCAGATCATTGTCCGCACTGCTCTGTCCCTCGCTTTTGCCGGGAACCATCTGAAACAAGATAAATTATCAAAGAAATGATGAAACTGGGCTTGTTTAACAGGTGTAGACAGATGTGAGGGAGTTGAGGTTCAGTTGCATCAGATTTTGTGCTGACGGCAAAAGTGAACGAATTAAAATGTGTTTTTTTAATAAAAACAGAAAATCACAAAATAGTTTCATATGTAAATGTGACATGTAATTTTTTTGGATCACTTCATTATTGCTGTGAGCTGGATCTATCTGTCTGGGCCTCCCCAAGAATTGTTTCCCACTGACCCTCCTGCATCGGCAAGTTGTTTCTTGGAGGCAGGAGGATGTATATGTATATATATATATATATATACAGTATGCACATGTATATCTACTGTTTATACAAATACACTTGGCGGCCTCACCTTCTTCAGAGTGACTCCTTGTCTGATCGCAGACATCAGGTTGCTCCTTGGGTCGGCCACAGGGGGCGCCGTCCTGGGAGCAGGGGCTTTTCTGAGCTGGATCTGCCCTCGTTGAAGAGACGCCAACACCTCGTCCATGGAGCCTGGAGAACACACGGACACTGTTCACGACGCAGATAAAGCTGGAGAGAAGCCATCAGACGCAGGGATGGCATCTCCATATAAGTGACTCTCAACATGTTCTTTGGCCCCTTACCCAACGCATTTTTACACAAATACAAAAATAATTTAGCACAAAACTGTAGATTCGAGCAGCTCTTTCAGTGGAGATATCAAATATAGTCCAAAGACTATAGAATGCTGGGGCTCACCAACGACTGAATTCTACTGTTTTACAAGTTACATGTACGAGAGTATTTCATGATATTTTACTTTTCTTATTTCTTTTGTGCATGTGAAGCACTTTGGGAAACTGTTGGTGAAGGTGCTATACAAATAAAGCTGACATTGATGGGGTGTGTGCAAAATACACACCACGTTAACGTTTAAAAAGTAGATGCTCTCAGCTCTAGTTTTGAATTAGAAATCACATTACATTTACATTTGTAGAATACCCAGCGCTCGCTCACCAAACGTGTCCAGTTCCTGTGTTACGCCTTGTGTCTAGTTTTGAGATGACTAAATATTCTCTTGTGCCAAATCCACATTCCCAAACTATGTGTCAAAAAGACTTTGAGAACATGGAACCAGTTACCGCAGCTTTAACTACATTTAAAACTATTCAAAAATTGTGCCCAATATTGTAGAGGTTTGTGATATTTTCCAGGACGAATAGACAAAAACTGCTCATTCTCTTTGTTTCTTTTTTCAGACATTAAATATATTGCCGCAATTTCTAACTAGGTTCAAATGCCCCCAGATGTTTAGACAATCAATACGCACTGTTTCACTGTGACAGGACTGGGACGCGGGGACAAGAAAGATTTATGTTTGAGAAAGTAGCTTAGTTTTCCCCAAAGATCCCAGTGTGAAAGCAGCACCACAGTACAGTACTTTACAACATCGGATAATAGCTTTTTTTATGCCAAAAATTGCCCACGATTTGGCTGCGGTTATGTTGCTTTTTCATGCATTTCGACAAAGAATAAGAAGGAAAACGGTGCAATGACTACAATATTCATCTTTTTGGCAGATATCACAAAAGAGCTAAGAAAAGCATTGTGTTCAAATATTAGAAGCAATGTGGGAAACAGGGGGAAGAGAAGCCGACAATGGGCCTAATTCTCTTCAATGAAATCGGAAACAAAAAATAATAATGTGTTGGTTTTTCCTTTGCAAATGTAGAAACAGATTTGAGGATTGATTCTTTTGATGGTGGGTCTGCAGTTGTCAATTTGAAGAAGTAATCAAGCACAGAAATGAATTAGGATGTTATTGAATTGAATTTTTTTGATTTTCAAAGCAAGTTTAATAAAACAAAGATTTTACAGGTTTGGACTATGCATTTGTTATTATGGAAATTCTTGTGTTCAAACTGATTCTCTGATCTGTAATTGAGGAAGCCACAACTTTGTAAAGTTGTCCGAGACGACTGCTTTGGTATTTAGGGCTAATCAAAACATTTGTTTTTATTAAATTAAAATACCTTGCAATATTTATGTATAAACATAAACTGCAGTACAAGGATTTCTTTTTGTATATAAATGCACTGGTTTTATTTAGCTCTTTTGGACACTCAAAAGACGCTTCACAGCATTATCTACACCCCACTGTGGAACCTGGTGTTACCAGAGGTCTCCCATCATAGTACTAACCAGGTCCTGCCCTGCTTAGCTTCAGAGGTCGGATGAGATATGGCTTTCCCCTGCAGGTGGCGCCCCACTTTTTTGGATAATATACATCTATTGAATACACTGGGAATATAACATAAGGAATAATCAAGAGTGTTTCAAAGAGCCAATAGTTTGACGTTGTGGTGGAGGGAAATCTTTCCTGGTAACTACGGTAACTGTCAAAAGTCAGATTTCTAGTCTTAGTTTATAGCCAATGTCTCTGTAATTCCTGGACCAATCCACACAAAACAAAACAGTCACAAATCCTTTTAACCATCATTGATAATAAATTATTAAGGGCCTGTTTTTCTGTACATTTCATTTTTTGTTTAACTGCCCGTTGAAATCAGGATTTAAGAGCCAAGAGACCAAACTCTCTATATCTGGTTTCCATCTCTCTCTGGTCTCCCTCTGGGCTTCCGCTCTCTCTGGGCTCTGGTCTCTCTCTCTCCCTCTGGGCTCCCTATCTCTTGCTGGCCTCTCTCTCCCTGGTCTCTCTCCCTGGTCTCTCTCCCTGGTCTCTCTCCCTGGTCTCTCTCCCTGGTCTCTCTCTCTGGTCTCTCTCCCTGGTCTCTCTCTCTGGTCTCTCTCTCTGGTCTCTCTCTCTGGTCTCTCTCTCTGGTCTCTCTCTCTGGTCTCTCTCTCTGGTCTCTCTCTCTGGTCTCTCTCTCTGGTCTCTCTCTCTGGTCTCTCTCTCTGGTCTCTCTCTCTGGGCTCTCTCCCTGGGCTCTCTCCCTGGGCTCTCTCCCTGGTCTCTCTCCCTGGTCTCTCTCCCTGGTCTCTCTCCCTGGTCTCTCTCCCTGGTCTCACCCTCTCTGATGGTGAAATGTAATGTTGGCTTTTGTAACGTTTTGTGGAGTAGGCCTAGACACTATTCAGAACAGAATCTTGTTTGGACCATCTTCCGTCTTTGCATTTGTGTCATAAAAGCCCCTGTGAACTGGGCGCATTAAATAAATACAGTAACATTCATTCATTAAGGGTGAGTTCACACGTCAGTCTCAGTTGTCCTTGTGTCTTTCGAATATATATTGTTTTGTTTGTATTGTATAACTATGTTTAGAGACGCTTCTGAGGAAGACAGACGTAAGCTGTCGAAACATGTCAAGGTAATGACATCACTTACCATCTTCTGTATAGAAAATCCAAATAACTTTATTTCTACCAAGACGACAAGATGAAATACTTGAAAGAATTACTCACCAAAGCTCACATTGAGATAGTCATATCAGTAATTGCATCAACTGTGGTCTAATTAGTTTCTCATGAAGGCGGCTAATTCTCAAAACACATTTGTATGATGTTGACCAGTAGAAATGAATTCCAAACATAAGATTAAACATGGCAAGTTTGTTCATCTAATCACTATTAAATAACGATCTAGGAAGACATTTTTTTTAACCCACTTTCCCACAGACTCAATCCCAACCCTCACCTATGTTCTGCTTCAGTGTGTTCTTGGCTGGAAACGGTGGCTCTGGCGTCTCGCTCAGTGGTTTTGGTTCATCTATGTTTGTGGTAGGTTTAAAGACACCACTGGGCGGCAGAGGAGGAGGAGGAGGTGGAGGTGGGGGAGGTGGAGGAGGGCAGGTTGGGGGCGTCATGGGGGATCCAGCGAAGATCTGAACAGGGATCTCTTTGGTCTTCGGCAGCTTCTTGGCGTTGGCGGGCTTTCTGGATTTGGGGGTGGGATGCAGTGAGGGCAGAGCGTCTGAGTTGGGGCCCAGGCTGAGGATGGAGAGGGGTTGAGGGTCCGGAGGAGACCCGGGGGAGGTGGTCCTGCTCTGGGGCGTCTTTAGCATGTACTGCCCCGGACGCTTCTGGAACGAGAGAAAGAATTGCAGGATTAAGATCTGGACACTACAGCACATCCATGTGTAGACCTCGAGTCGTGTGGATAATCAGGTTTTAGGGAAATTAAGATGAAGAGGTCCTTTAATCGTCCCACAGTGGAGAAGTTTCAGTGTTGCATCACAAGTTACAGAACAATAGGAATGAGGAGCACGTAACACAGGATAAGTGCATATCAAGTATAGCACAACACTGTATTTCACCAACAAGATCAAATAAACCTTTAAATCTTTAGCTTAAGGAAGAAGAACTTATCAAATACTGCATCGTCTAGTACAAGAAATATATACATAGTATACATGCAGATAAATCAGTAATACACTAGAGCAGGGGTGCCCAAACCTTTTGCTTCCAAGGGCCAAAGTAAAAATTTGCCAGTGGGCCGCGGGCCAAATACACCAATATTATGCATGAAACACAAATAAATGTAGATTTGATCAAGTTCTTTTAAATGCATTAATTATTGTCTATCAGTGCAAATCACAGCTGAATGAATTAAATCAACACAGTCTTAGTGAAGTGGAGACTCCAGGGAAATATGCAGGTTTGAGGAGATTACAGTACGGAAAGATTCCGGTCGGGTAATCAGGGTCCAGAGGAGGGAGATTTTCTGTCATGGCTTATTTAAAGGTTAAAATCATATAATAAAACCTCAAAAAGAGAACAGAAACATACATTTTGTGTGCACCATGTGCACTTGTATATTGTAAATAGTAACTGTAACTCTATTTTAAATTTAAATTTATTCCTTAGAAGTGTTTTTTATTATTTTTTTATTATCTCTGTTGCACTGAGCCAAAGCAATTTCCAAGTCTATTTTCATATATTTATTTTGAACAAAAGTTTTTAACTACATTTGAATCATATTACTTTATCTTAGCTTTTATCAAAAAGGGGAGACATCACTGATCAATAGATCTGGTTTTAGCACACTTTTAAACAATACATTTTAACATTAAGTAATGAATTTGGGAACATAATTGTTAACTGCATTTTCTAAACATGATCAGGTTTTAACTCTGTTTTAACATAGGGCAAGTATTCTCAATTAGTAGTGAACTGAATATTAAACTAACAAAATCAGACTAGTTAACCATGATTTTTTCCTGGAGTTTTGTTTTGTTTTGCCTAAACACAGTACAACATTTATAAATAATCAAAACAAAGTAACTGTTAAAGAGTCCGAGTTTCCGCTCCTCCAAAGGGCTCTTGAACGCATCATAAAACTCCGCGTAAGTTCTGACATTCAATGATCGCGAGTGAGGACGGCGCTTACCGGCTTCTTTCATGGGGTTGTAGAAGAGTTTGTTTTGCACAGTATTTGTTGCTTCTACTTGCGTGGATCGTGCGCTGCGATCCCTGCTTGTCCTGCTTGAACTCACTCTGAAGTGTTTGTGTCCGTCCTTTTTAACACACCGGGTGGGTGCGGATTGCGCAGGTGAATATTTCCACTCGCCAATTCCCTCCGGTGAGGAGGGGGAGTGGCAGTTCGCCAGCACAATCCTCTCAATTTGATAAAACATTAAATAGCTCCAAAAAATAATAATAGTAGGCTGAAAAAAAACATAAATGGGCCTTGCACCCAATTGTTTTGAAAGATGTGTTTGATTTTAAAAAACATTTTAGTGCAAGTTGATGTGAACCATGATTGAGGAGTGTATCTCGATACAACACTTAAGTACTGGACAGTCGGTATTCAGAGGGCGACTATGCGCCCGCGCAACCTCAGACATGTCACTGTTAATTCAGCGAGGCTGAGGGACGCAGATAGAAACTTATAGCGGAGGTGGGCAATGTTTGGCGGGCCAACTGAAATGGTCTGGCGGGCCAACTTTGGCCCGCGGGCCCCACTTTGGGCACCCCTGCACTAGAGTGCAAGATTATTAAGGCAATAAGTCATTAGGTCTGGGGTCCCACCGCAATACCTTCTCCATCAACTCCACTGATGTCTGCTGTCGTTGTGTCCTCGGGCAAGACACTTAACCCACTTTGACTATAAGGAGCATGGAAGTAATGGTCGCTGCATGCCTGGATGTGAATATGTGTAGTCATCAAACTGAAATTTCCCCACTGTGGGACGAATGAAGGACCTTCTTCACATTTTCACAGAGATGAAACCACTGTACATGTTAGCAGCATGAGGGTATGGGCGAAAAGTGACTAAGTAAAGTGTGAAGTGGACACATATGGTCCTATAATGCACATAAAAAAACGCATTCCTACAACATTTTATTTATAATATTGCTTTATGTCGCAGATTCTAGTGTGCGTAATTTTGCATGTTTATTTTTTACAGTGTGTATGCTCCGTGTGTATCAACAACATCATGTAGCCACTAATATAACATAACAGTTGCCTTTGTTAGCGGCTTGCGTGCTCAGCCGCTAACACACATAATATGACATTGTTTTCTTTCACAAAACAGAGAGACTCACGATGCCCACAATACTGCATGTTTTAAACAGTGCGAGTTGTTTGACGTAAAGCGCATGGAAAGGTATAACTGAAACAAGAAGAAAAGCAGTTCTAGAATCGTGGTGCATTTCCATGACAACCGTTGCAATTGGTCATTTTCCAATTCGAAAAATCTACCCCTTCCTCTAGTGGTAGCATAGGAATATGGCAGGCCAATAGCATTCTCCTCTGTATTTTCAACCCGAGATATTATTTCATTCTAAAACATGAAATGACAATGTAAAAAGTCTCGTAAAAATGTTACATGTATTTCTTCATTAAAACATTCTTGAAACAATCTCACGTCCCCCACTTTAGGTCAGGTACAAATGTGAAGATGGAAAGACGTTTTTCTAATTCAAGCACCAGACCCGCCCCCAAAGCTTCCCGATTGGACGCCATGAAATCAAATCCTTGTTAGAATCCGCTACCCATTGGTCTAGCTTTTCTCCTCCAGCAAATCTTACTGGTGGGACCGTTTTAAATATACATGTGGGTCATATGGTCAAACAAATGACTGTATGTGTGTGTGTGTGCGTTTGTGTGTGAGTGTGTGTCCATGGTCTGTGTTGTCTGAATGTCTTTCTGTATATGAGTGTGCGTGTTTGTGTGTGTCTGTGTATTGTACCTCTCTGAAGGAGCGTAATCGACTGAGCGTCTTCTCCCTCTCCTGATCCACCCACTGCTTCCTCCGCTGCTCCTCCTCCCGCCTCCTCTCACGCTTCTACACGCATCACGAAAGACACAGACATCCTACAGTCATTGCACTTAAATAAAGATGAAGTAGAAGTAAGAGCAGGGACATAAAAAGCACACGCATCAATATTTACCCTTAAAAATACTTCCTTAAACTTGACAACTGAACTAAAGCAATTTTCTCTAATACACATTTACATGAAACCCCCCCAAAAAACAGCTCTGTTTAATCGTTAGCACAAGATGTGGGATTTCAGCTGGTTTAAGGACATTCTCAAATACAATGTTTTCATTACACCCAGAACAAGGACTAAACATGGGGAGGCAGTCTTCCTAAAAATGTGAGACAGGATTCTTCTCTGACAATGTTCAAATCCAGGTTAAAACAGTTAATGATCATTTCTATCGTTTTATTAAGCGCTTTGAGTTGCCTTGTGTATTAACTGTGCTAATTCAAATGTGCCTTGCCTTGTCCACTTTAGGGACCCCATCTTATTCCCAGCCTCAGGGCTTGTCATAACCAGAAAAAACTCATACCAGGTGAACTTGATGGTGTTGGCTGAAGACTTTGTTGCTTTGTTTGGCCGCTGACTGTTTCTGCTCATGGGCCTCAATGCACTGGTCCTGGACAGAGGAATCATAGAAGAAATAAGTTTTATGTCCATAGAACAATGCAGTAGGTCATTATTGAACATGTTTATACAACCACTGCACCAACAGAACATGCCAATGACGTGTTTCTTTTTAACTAAATACATATTCTCAGTTTCTTTGTAGTCTTAAAAGGGTGGATCAGGCAGGAGTAGTTTTAGCAGATGCCAACTTGGACAGAAATGCAATCAGTGAAATCTAAAAATACATCTGCAGAACAGCAAGCAAAAAAAACCATTGCAGGAGGAGAAGGAGCCACTTCCTGATTTGATTTTCTCTAATGAAATTATGTGATCCACGAGACCGTACCTGCTTATCATGAGGTCTTGCTTTTGTATGAATTCACAACCAAAAAAAATAATGAAAATATATACACATAACGATTATTGTTGTTTTATAATATGGTAAAAACTAATCCCACATTAATTATTCAATCCTGGGCAGCACAGTGGCTGAGTGGTAAGCACTCTCGCTTCTCAGCAAGAAGTTCCTGGGTTTGGTCAAAACAGGGCCTTTCTGAGTGGAGTTTGCATGTTCTCCCTCATGTCTGCATACAGTAGGTTTCCTCCATGTGGTCCGTTTTCCTCTACCACTAAACCCTTGTACAATGGTAATCCTTCAGCTTTGGTAGTCCTGACCAAGCCGAGGAGAAATATCCGGAGAGGGCTGCATTGCGGCGACCCCTGCTCTTGACAGAGGCCCTAGTGGCAGTGAAGGATGGGACAAATGCAGAGGACAGATTTCTCTATACACCTACACTAGTAATAGTTTATCTTCTATATAATTTGCATAATAACCTTCTTGTTCCTGAGGTAGGCTCTCCGTGCACAGATGCTCCCTCTCTTGGTCTCCAGAGTCTGAAGCCGTTTTTTGAGCTGGCGCAGGGCTGGGATCTCGGTTTGGATCCCGGTCTGGACTAAACTCTGCAGCTCTTCTGGGTCTTCACACACGTCATAATACACCACTTCGTCTGTCAGCTCTGAACACAGCACAACAGGACAGATTTGGGATTAAAACAAAACATCATATAAAAAGGAAATCTATAGTTTATACAAAGTTAGATTTTATGAGCCGTCTGTCTCTTAGGGAACAAAAGGAACAAAGCTGTGCACTTATTCCAACAATAGCATTTGCTTAGATCCATATGGTGCTTTTGTAGTATGTAGAAGTGTCAATATACATTTTTTACAACTTTCAGAAATTTTCCTTAAGATTCATTGGAGAGTTGTTTATTCCATTGATCTTTATGACTTCTACTTTAGCAAACTGAAATAATGTTTGTGTTAATGAAAGATTCGAAGTTAGTGCTTGTTAAAATCGTTCCAACTAATTTGGAAACCGTACAAAACAATTTAAACATGACAGAGACTACACAAACTTCGTACATGTACAGCCCTGAGTGTTTGACTGTGTATCATAATATTATGGTATTATGATTTCAACTTGTGATATGATTTATGAATATGCATCTGCTCTTTACATTGGCCATTCCATTGAGACAGCTCCCTCTAGTGGCAGTAACAAACACACTAAATCTATTGAAGATCTTTACAAAAAAAGTTAATTTGCCAACAAGAGATCAGAGAATCAAACAGTGTGACAACAGGAAATACAATTATAACAAACACATAAGAGCCATTGGACCGAAGGGAGCGGGACGACCACTGTCCAGAAATGTTAATAAATGTCCATAAATGTCCTGGATCATCACTGTCATTAGACCCTCCTGCATCAGCAAGGAACGAGAGAAATCTCTGAGGGATCTGCTTCCACGAACACACAGGCTATAGATCCAGTGCCGAGGCTATAGATCCAGTACTGAGGCTATAGATCCAGTACTGAGGCTATAGATCCAGTATTGAGGCTATATATCCAGTACAGGCTATAGATCCAGTACTGAGGCTATAGATCCAGTACTGAGGCTATAGATCCAGTACTGAGGCTTTATATCCAGTACTGAGGCTATAAATCCAGTACAGGCTGTAGATCCAGTACTGAGGCTATAGATCCAGTACTGAGGCTATAGATCCAGTACTGAGGCTTTATATCCAGTACTGAGGCTATAAATCCAGTACAGGCTGTAGATCCAGTACTGAGGCTATAGATCCAGTACTGAGGCTATAGATCCAGTACAGGCTGTAGATCCAGTACTGAGGCTATAGATCCAGTACTGAGGCTATAGATCCAGTACTGAGGCTTTATATCCAGTACTGAGGCTATAAATCTAGTACAGGCTGTAGATCCAGTACTGAGGCTATAGATCCAGTACTGAGGCTTTAGATCCAGTACTGAGGCTATAGATCCTGTACTGAGGCTATAGATCCAGTACTGAGGCTATAGATCCAGTACTGAGGCTATAGATCCAGTACTGAGACTGTAGAACCAGGATAGAGGCTGTGCGATGTGGGACTGAAGAGGCCCCCAGGTGTGGAGGGGATAAAGCAGACATCTTTTCCAGTGTATTAATACAGGATATTGCACGTTAGCCAAGTGAGCCTACATACAGTTAGGATCAAAGGAAATGTCGCTTTGACCTTGAGTCGTTTACTTTAGAAGGAGGTTTACCTTTGATTTGCCTGCGCACCGTGTCGATCTGGGCCATCAGCAGCTGCTCCTCGTTCTTCAGGATCTCAAACTTGGTGTCATAAAGTTCCAGTTGCGTCTCGTAAAACCTCAGCTCCAGCCGGTCCACGGAGTCCTCAGAGTCTGAACCAGGATCAGAGCCTGGACTCAGGGCTTCCATCTGGAACAACAGCAGTGGAAGATACAGCATTATAACGTTTTAAGGTTTTACAAAGCTTTTTTACAAAACCTTCAAAAGAATCATAACGCAGACATTCAAAATGTGATTGCTGATATGTAAAATACCCCTGCGCCACACGTTCTCAAACGCTTGGATCACAGTTGAAACATTTTACAATAGACCCTAATAAAAGAACATACTTAAAGTTCCTGATGTGTGTGTGTGTGTGTGTCTGAATTAGACCGTGCCAATTAAGGAGATTATGAAAATAGCCGAATGCATTTCCCACTTCTACCACTGTTTCACTACTCCTAGTTTATTATACACATTGCATATTATTTTTTACTGGTAATCCATGTGCTTGTTAAGAAAGCCCTTCAGTCTGGCATCTTCATGTATTTCTGACTTATTTCCTTATGAACCTGTGCGCTCTCAGACCTTAACCTTGTTTGCTGTTCCGTCATGTAAGACTGAAAGTAGGAGAGGCTGCTTTCTCTCCTTGTAGATGGAATGCTCTGCCAAATTATATAAAATGTGCTCCGGCATGGCGCTCATTTAAGAGTCGAAGTTTATGTTTTATTACCTAGATTATTTTGTATTTTGTCCAACTGATTATCTGCCTTAGTAGATGTTAGTCTTATTAGTTATTAGGAAAGTCCAAAAATCTTTTTAAGGAGATTTTTGGACCCATGGAATTGTGAATTAAGGCTATACTAAAGGTACCCCATCTTAAATAGGCCACATGTTTTAAATCCATCAGAAGTTTTTTGTATTTCTGGTGTTAACTAAATGTTGACAAGACATCGAGTTGTTTGTAAGCTCTCGTCTCTCTGTTGATGTATGTGCAAGAGAAATTACTAACAGAGATTTGACTTACAAACTACTGCATCATGTACCACGCAATGTAACTATTTCACGTATTATGCAATTATTTCACAAACCCTAAAACCTGTTGTGGAACACAAAGTGAAGAGTGAATGTAACCTGTGAGGTCAAGTCATTTCAGTGCTGTCAAAACGCTGTGATCCAATTAAAGATCAATAAGCTATGCTCAAGTTCCAGACTGATGAAATATGAGGACTGTTTTATTAGATTCCTTCTTTATATTATGATTGGAAAAAGGTCCAATAAAAGATGGTATGAAACCCATAAATAGTATAGGCTGTGTTGTGTACGTCTCTATCATGTATAATATGTAATTGCTGTTAAATCTATAATTGATTCCTGTTTATTTGCTTGAAATAAAATACGATCAATCAATCAATCTAAAGATTTAATTTGACCCTATACTGACATTTTCAACTAAACTAAACGGTTAAAATATGATGACAAAGGTAGCTTGATAGTTCTATTCTATATATTTTAGTGCAGCCCTACATCACAGCAGTCGTTTTGGAGGATATTCCAAATCTGTCAATTCCTCAACAACAGATCAGAGAATCAAAACACACTTCAGTTCAAACAATGCAAAGAAATAAAGAGCAGGATGACCACAGTCCATAAATGTAAATACTTGTCCTTAAAATGTCCTGGATCATCACTGGCCCATGACCCTCCTGTATCGGCAAGGACTGTGATCAAATTGAGAATTGCCCTATGTCCTATGAAGCGTGTTTGGTAGTGTTAAATCTGTCACACAGATTGTATACTGTTGGGTGTTCAAGGCTTTGTTTCCATGTGTCCGGTTTATCTCTGCAGACAGGAGGCGGACTGGGCGGACGAGCCGTTTGCTGATCTTATTACAAACACGTCTGTCTCGTGTTGATTTTCCCCAATCGTGACTTTACGGAGCGAAACAGGATGAATAATTTAGTTGCCAACTGTGCCCAGGTGAAGCGGCACTGATCTACTTCAAGAGCGAACACCCCAAATAAAAAACAGAAAACAAGACTTATGCTTGAAGGAAGGTCGGGTTATAAATAGATCAAAGGAGATCCAGACTGGAATAGTAAACAGCCGCTGTCCGATGGTGTGTTTGATCAGAAAGATGACCCCTTTAAAATTAGACTCAAATCTGATGTTGGAGATTGTAGGGCAAGAGGGGAATTCATTACCAGCATAATTATAATTTTGTGTCATGTGGAAGTTACTGGGACCTTTCCCCACGTTGTCTGAGAGTGTCCAGTGTCATTGTTTCAGGGAGATCGTGGCAACTGTGGTTAAAGCTAAACTCATAATTCTAATATGCACGAGGCAGTACTTTTCCACTACTTGTTTTGGTTTTCTGAAGGCCAAGCTACTGACACCACGGCGAATGCTGATTGGACGGTCTCCATTCCTCCATGTTGCATAATATCACATGCATTCTGTAACATCTTTGTTCGTGCTGTCTACCATCAACAATAAAACATGTCTTCTGTCTGATTTAAAGGCACGATCCCAGACTTTGTTATTCTCTTTGTTTGAATTAGGAGGTTTTCTTGAAAATGTATTTGGACTATATGGCAATTTTCTTTATAGAAATGGGCTGACCTTACCCGGTGACCTTATTGGGTAATTGTTTTGTATTTTCTCTGAAATCTTTTGGGGAGCAATATCCACGCTTTTTAAACAAACTAAGTACAAACATTATTTTCACTGAAAAAAATGTAATAAACACTTGAATCTGCACAGCCTCAGTCCGAGTCCTGGATCTACAGCCAGTCCGTTCCAAAGAGACAACTGCTGTTGTGATATAGGGACAATTATTGAATTGAATTGAATGAAACAAAGCCCTTTTCTTCTCTTCAGACCCTTTTTTGTTTGCAAAGAACTTAAATAATTGCAGTAATATCGATGTACTAATCGCGACGAAAGCCTCTCTCTCACCTTGTCCCTGATGTGGGTTTTCTTGCGGTTCAAACACATCTCTGTCGCTCTCATGTGCTGCAGAGTTTCTTTGGCCAAAAGAAAGCGCAGTTTCTCCAGTCGAGGAGCGACGCAGGCCCAGGCCGCTGCCCCGAACCGACACTTGTCCTCCTCCATCTGCCTCAGCATCCCTGCATCAGCCACAGCACACCACAGGTTACTTTATGTAGCTGTAGTTATCATCACACTTTTCGAGCAACAAATCCCATTCAAAAGTACATTAGACTCTGCTTATGTTCTCTCCAAGTCTCTCCATGGCCTCGAACCAAAGTACATCTGTGACATGTTAGTGCCATATGAACAAACTGAGACACTGAGGAGCACAGGGACTGGCCTCCTGCTAGTGCCCAGAGTCAGGACTAAACATGGGGAGGCAGTGTTTCAGATTTATGCAACTAAAATCTGGATCAGTCTTCTTGAAAATGTGAGCCCAGCTTCACCCTTGTTTTTAATGTGCTGTGGTGATTTTAATGCTTTGCATGTTTGTTTTTCTTGTTTCACTAAGAACCTGGAGTTGCCTCGTGCTACATAGATAAACTTTAATTACCTAAGTATTTTGTGGCTCATAATATGGTCTTTCTTTACAAAGTAAGAAAATGTGTGTCTGTGAGCTGAGAAAGTCAATTTTATGGTTTATAATTCCTTCTTTTTGCTGTTTATTTGTTTCCGCTTCTGGCTTTTAGTGATAAAGAGACATTTAAAATGGCTCACAGGGATTCTCCAGCTGTTTTGTAATTGCACAGCGGCACAAAGTCGTTAATATTGCTTTTTGCAGTCTGAATAAAGAGTCCATGTATTTTATTGTGACAGGCTCCTTCTTAACATTCCACTTTATATTTGTCATTCATAAATCCTATTGAACCCATAATTTTGGATTCTATTCAAACATATTTAAGTAAGTAAGTATATAGTTATAAAGTGCCTTTCAAAGACCAGAGTCACAAAGCGGTTTACAATTGCTGTGAGCATTTGTCTCTCTCTTGACCTGAAGACTTGAGGAAATGGATGGAGTCTGGTGTGCTCCTACTTGGTTGGAATGAAAACACGCAGCCACACTCTTTCTGGAACCAGTTTGTCACCCCTGGTCAAGGAGCCATACATTGGTAGGAGGATTCTGACAAAGTTAGATTGTAATTAGTTGTGACTTTGTTAAGATCACAGATAATGCATATTACACAGTCTCTTAAACCACTGAAATCCCTGACTACAGGTACTTACTATTGAATCCTACTGAAACTGGGCCATAGCCACTATTTTGTGTAAAGACCTGAATCGTAACAGCAGTCGTCTCGGAGGAACTGGCAAAAATGTTCGAACACAGGAAATGCAATAAGAACAAACACACAGTTGCCATTGGTCCATAAGGAGTGAGATGACCACTGTCAATAAATGTCAATACATGTCCCAAATCATCATTGTTCTTCGACAAAAAAACCCCAGTGGGAAAAAAGTACCATATTATATTAATTATTATATTATCCCGGCAATATATTGACCTCATTAACACAGTCTCCACTTTAGATTAAAAAAAATACAGCATTAAGGACCTGAGAAAAGGTTCCCAACCGAAGCCGGATGCTGCTGGATAATTCTATTCCAGTTTCGGCATAGAGAGCACAGACTGCATAATGTTTAGCCTCCAGCGAGCTTTCTCCCCTCTCTCTCTGCAAGTTCACACCAGGACTTCTTCATCACAGAGGTCTGTAGTGCTATGTTTTGACAATGACACTTCACCATTTCTACCGCTGCTAGCCATATTGTCTTTAAGCATACAATATTCTAGCTTGTCCTGGTACTTAAAATGGAAATAAAAATAATTCTGTCCTGATCCTCGCTTAGTTATCATGAGTTTCATTTCTTTTTTTTTGTTATAGCACAATGGAAGAGATGATAATGAGCAGAGCCTAAAGTGAGTTTCAGAGTATTTTCCTCACAGGGGAGTGGAGGCACAGATACAAACACACAGTACCTGCTAAAGCTTTTGAAGTCTGGGCAAAGTAGTTGACGGTGATGTCTTGTATCGAAGCCACTGCGTTTTCTGCTTTCACTCTCCACTCGTCAGCCTCTTTCTGCAGCTCTGCGATTCTCTTAGGACCCAAGTCTTCAAACTCCAACGATTTCTGTAATGAGCCAAGCAACCATACAGTTATTGCAATTGAATAAACAAAGAATATCAGTTTTGGACAGGATTTGTACAGATTGTATAATTATCTTCATGAAAAAAGGCATAATCATTTCAAAACATTTAACACTCCCCCTTGCCAATAATTTACAAATTAGACATACACTGGTTTAAATATTCACTGTGAAATTATTGTGGATTGGTAAACATCTAGCTGTGTTTTATCATGTTTTTTCTCGCACTTTCTGTCTCACACAATTGGGTGTGAGAAAACATAAAATATTCAAAACTATCTGGATACTTCTTAGCATTGAAACACTTCTACTGCTAAAGAAATCGTGTTCTTTCTCTCGAGCTTTTGTGGTGAGCTAATCAAAGTTACCCATGTGATAGTAACCATGGCTGAGATGTGTTGATAAAAAAAATTACTGCACTAAACAAAGAATATACTTGTTTATATAGAGTCCTCTAAACAGTAGCTATTCACCCGTTGTCCCATTGTCTGTTTCATGGTACGATGACGGGATCTCTGAGCCTGGCCTCCTCCATCTACACCTGCGGACTGCCCCGCCCGACCCGCCTGGGAGTGCTTCAGTCCTGCACCGGACCTGTCCACGTTCAGCGGCCACTGGTCCACGTCCTGTAGCTAGCTTAGGTCCTAGATCATTAGCCTGTCCGTCCGGAGGAGCGGATCCCTTTCTCAAATGGGTCTCCCTTCCTGTGGGTTTCCCTAGTTCTCCCCAAGGTTTCTCACTTTTTCCCACTGAGTTTTTCCTTGCTGATGCAGGAGGGTCTTGTTGGACAGTTAGTGTCCAACAGAAAGGATGTATGGACATTTTCTTCTGTGTGTGCTTTATATTTTTCATGTGTTTAACTGTTGATTCTCTGACCTGTGTTGGTGATTTCAATGGTTTTGTTAAGTCCTCTGAGATGACTTCTGTTGTGACCTAGGGCTATACAAGAATAAATTGTATTGTATTGTATTGTACATACTCTATTACACACAACGTAAAAGCATTACAGTTTGTTTTATAAATGAGCTGCTATTTCAGAATGGTATCAGACCAAATCTATCTGTGAAAGCAAGAAATCTCCGTCTGAATTCGGACAATTTCTTCCCTTACACCATCCATCCATTTTTGTCCACTTCCACTATCCGTTGCCAGATTGCGGGGGCAGCAGTCTAAGCAGAGGAGCCATCCCAAAAAAATGCCCAAGCCCCTTCAACCATGGAGAAGCAGCGGCTCTACTCTGAGCTCCTCCCCAAAACTCTAAGGGAGCCCCCAGCCTCTGTGGTGGAAACTCATGTGGAGTTATATCCGTGACCTCACTTACACTTAATTTGCTTTTTTAATGATTTCTGCCTCACTCTCATTTCCTTTTGTTGCATATTGAAGCCTGTTGCAATGGTGAGACTGTGGAGGTTTTACCAGGATCTCCATCTTGCAGAGACAGGCCAGCTCTCTCATGTCTCTGAACGGCTGTAGCAGGAACTGGAAGAAGGTGGTAGCCACGGTGACCAGTTCGTGGTAGACGTCGTCTTCTTGTTGGTAAATGTCGAGTAGCGCCACCATGCGATCGGCCGCAGAGTGGGTCTGCAGCAGCTGCAGCGAAACATGAGGAAAGATCATTTGTGTAATGTGTATAAGAGATTTAGAGAAACTTAAAAAATTAAATTTAACAACACATGGATTCCTGGCTCCATATATTTCCAGATATACCATGTCTCTACCAGCAAATTTTGGAAGTTTTCCATTGTAGCTTGTGAGACATGGGTATTCTAACTTGAAGATTCAGCAAGATAAAATGGTTATAATTGTGTGTATACCACTTATTTCCTTTCCAAGCCTTTTAAATTTTAGCAGAAATTTAAGTACTGGACAGGTAAATTATGTCTTCATGTTTACTGCTAATGTGCAAATAGCCACTTAAATACATTATATTACATTCCAAATTTAAAAATATACTTGGTTAAAATTATACTTATTATACTTACTTATTATAAAATGGTTGTAAATTAAATATCAAATAATAATTTTCCATGTGATAACTTTTAATTTTCACATTAACTTGAGAGTAGACTTTTAAAAGTCTCTTCATAGCCTCGCACCAAAGTTCATCTGTGCTGTTTTTGTTCTGTGATTGTTTGTGATGTTGACGCCTTGTGTTATTGTTTTGTTAAGCACTTTGAGTTTCCTTGAGTATGAATTGTTCCTTGCCTGAACTTTATGGAGCTATTATTGTTTCAATAATATTTGTGTGTGCGTAAAAAGATTTGTGCGTGCGTAACCAGATTTGTGTGTGCGTACCCAGATTTGTGTGTGCGTAACCAGATTTGTGCGTGCGTAACCAGATTTGTGTGTGTGTAAAAGAAATATTTGTGCGTGTGTAAATAGATTTGTATGTACGTATCAAGATTTGTGTGTGCGTAAAAAGATTTGTGTGTGCGTAAAAAGATTTGTGTGTGCGTAGAAAGATTTGTGTGTGTGTAAAGAAAAAAAAAAGTACGTTTTACACACAAGTTTTTTTTTTACACACGAATCTTTTGACGCAGTCCTGCCTTCGCAGATTCGCAAGTGTAACTTGGACTGTGTGCGTGCGTAAACAGATTTGTGTGTGTGTAATTTGACATTTGTATCTGTAGCAGAACAATCTGTGTGTAAATAACCGCGTTGTACAAAGAGAAGAACGAAAAAAGCCTAAGTGCTACGCACAGGCTCTGTTTTACACACGAATCTCTTTTTGACACACCTCTGCCGCCAAGCGTGTGTCAAAAAGATTTGTAAGTGTAATGTGGTTGTTCTAGCAGTACACCAGCAGATGGTGCTGTTGTAGCTGGTTATTACCTACACGCAAGCAAACCAAAACCTACTGCCTTGACAAGACACACTACCGCAGCTGTTTATGATATTTTTTTCCTATTTTCAAAATCCTGTCATTCACACCACTGTATGATACATGGATCTATTATAATAACTGGATAGGGTGTTACTAGCTTGGAGCTGAGGGATTCTCACGTACTGCAGACTAAATTCACGTTGGCTACACAGAAATTTTCCCCATAGAACTCAAAGTAAACTAAAACAGCTGACAGATAACCTACAGCTTTCATATGGTCGGATTTTGTGGGAATTTTAGTGTTCCTTGTCATCCTGAACTTTTCTTCTTCTTAAATCCTTCGGTTTTCTCTATCTACACTTGTTGGTTTGCTTGCGTGTAGGTAATAACCAGCTACAACAGCACCATCTGCTGGTGTACTGCTAGAACAACCACATTACACTTACAAATCTTTTTGACACACGCTTGGCGGCAGAGGTGTGTCAAAAAGAGATTCGTGTGTAAAACAGAGCCTGTGCGTAGCACTTAGGCTTTTTCCCGTTCTTCTCTTTGTACAACGCGGTTATTTACACACAGATTGTTCTGTTACAGATACAAATGTCAAATTACACACACACAAATCTGTTTACGCACACACAAATCTTGATACGTACATACAAATCTATTTACACACGCACAAATATTTTTTACACACACACAAATCTGGTTACGCACGCACAAATCTGGTTACGCACACACAAATCTGGTTACGCACGCACAAATCTGGTTACGCACGCACAAATCTTTTTACGCACACACAAATATTATTGAAACAATAATAGCTCCATAGAACTTGCCTTTTGCTCTTGTGTCTGTACTGTTACTCCAGGGACAGCACGGTATTTCTGGTATATCTACCATCAATAGTGTGTTGACACATTTGGACTAATACTCAATAGGAATCCCATAATCAGTTAAATACACCAATCTGTCGCCTGCACCTGCCCATGCCTCCACCTGCACCTGCCCATGCCCATGCCTCCACCTGCACCTGCCCATGCCTGCACCTGCCCATGCCTCAACCTGCTCATGCCTCCACCTGCCCATGCCTCCACCTGCCCATGCCTCCACCTGCACCTGCCCATGCCTGCACCTGCCCATGCCTCCACCTGCACCTGCCCATGCCTGCACCTGCCCATGCCTCCACCTGCTCATGCCTCCACCTGCTCATGCCTCCACCTGCCCATGCCTCCACCTGCTCCTGCCCATGCCTGCACCTGCCCATGCCTCCACCTGCACCTGCCCATGCCTCCACCTGCTCATGCCTCCACCTGCTCATGCCTCCACCTGCCCATGCCTCCACCTGCTCCTGCCCATGCCTCCACCTGCCCATGCCTCAACCTGCCCATGCCTGCACCTGCCCATGCCTCCACCTGCCCATGCCTCCACCTGCTCATGCCTCCACCTGCTCATGCCTCCACCTGGACCTGCCCATGCCTCCACCTGCCCATGCCTCCACCTGCTCATGCCTCCACCTGCTCATGCCTCCACCTGGACCTGCCCATGCCTCCACCTGCCCATGCCTCACCTGTCGTAGCTCACTTTTGGCCCGGGACATCTCCTCTTGCATACTTTTCTTCTTAAACTCTTGCAGATTCTCAAAGTAATCCTCCACGTCTTGTTCATTTTGGGCAAACAGTGTATCCAGGACAATTTTGCGTCCACACAAATCGATGGCTGTGCTGAAATACTTCTCCAGCTTTCTACACGATGTGTCAAAATCCCTCTCCCCGTTCTCCTCGTCCAGACTCGGCCTGCGGTTCAGGAAGAGCAAGTCCCAAATGTTTCCGTCCTCAAACTCGGATAGATCGGGGAAACAGTTCCCTAAAACGTCTGCTACACATGAAAACTGCTGGTGGACGTTTTTTAAGTCGTTCACGGAGAAAAGTCCAGCCCAGCTCAGTTCGCAGTCCTCAGCGAGTTCGGCTTTACGTCTCTGCCTTTGCAAAGTCCGATTGTGGCAAGTGACAGCGAACTTTCCCTCGATCACGCTCCACTGGACGATAAACCCGAGCTTAAACGCCTCGGTCTCTTCGAATATGTTGCTTTTGACCGCCACCCACCCGTCTAGGCTGTCCAAACGCTCACATTCAATGCTGTTCATCTTCAAAACATCAGATTTTCTCACGGAGGAAACACTGTTCTGTTTACAACCTCCGCCATTTGCAATGACGTGTGATGCGTTCAAGGACGAGAAGACAGTGGGAAAACACACATACTACCGCGACATGCGTACGAAAGATCCGTGGCTACCGTTTTTTTTTTTTACACAGTTAATCCATCTTTAAAATGTAATTATATTGTAGACAACCATATATGATAATCATTAGTTTCAAATGATTTGATTCAGAATTAATATTATCGATAAAGCATAATTATTCTTCAAACATTGTGTGTAAACACAAAATCTCTTGACTCTCTGAAGGCATCGCGATGACAGCTCGCTTTCAACTTCGACCTTGAAAGAATCACATGTTTGGGGAATTCCCGCCCCGGTGTTCTGGAACAAATATTAATATTTATAATATATAGCCACTGTCACTGTTTATTCCAATTAAGTCATTTATAATGTTTTTTAACGTTTTACCAGTGATCAGCAAGCAACTTGATTTGTGTAGTGACCTAAGCTACAAGCTACTCCACTGTGAGATGAATAAAGCTGATCTTATCTTATCTTCTCTAAGTTACAAAATTCTGTCAAAAGTAGCTAATTCTGGCGAACATTTTACAATTTTAGTGATCAATACTAGTGATTGATAGTCTGTCAGATAAAGGATAAAATATTAGGGGTGTCCCCATTTAGTTTTTTTTATCAAAATCAATCAAAATTACGTCATGGTCTTGAGCATCGAAACCAAGAGATGATTTTTTTCTGTGAACGAGAGAGCATTAAAGTTAGTTTACATGCTCTTGTAACGTATGAGGAGGCAACCGGTAACTTCACATGTACTACCCAGAAAATGACCATAGAACTCAATGTAAACTACAACAGCTCGACCTCAGCTGACAGAGAACCAACAACTTTCTTAAAGATTAGATTTTGTGGGGATTTTAGTGTCCCTTGTCGTAATGAATCTTTTTTCTTCTTAAATTCTGCAGTTTTCTTTAAATCCACACTTTTATGCAACAAACTCTGCTCGTTTTTTGCAGATGATATACATGTATAGTCTCTGTGATTTGTTTTGATAGATTCAAAGCTCTAAAAATCGATATGATGTATTTATTTTGTCCTGGATGTGTCCTGCGCAGGCTCCTGTACTGGGACATGTGGACATATGAGCAGCAGCTGGTGTCTCGTCTATTTCTGTCTCAAACTCTGAAGAGGCCGCTCTCTGGACACGTCAAAATTCAACAAGACATTGGCAAAGAATGGTGACTCCCTGAACCAACCAGGTAATTGCATATGCTGTATTTAGTATGCTATTATACACAGTGCAACAGCTGAAATAGTTGTAACAAAGAAAGTGCCTTCTCTCAATGACTTTTGCTACTTGTTTGTGTTGGACCAAGTCATTCCTTGGTGGCGTTAAGAAGAGTGAGTAAAGATTTTGAGTTGTTCCAGCAGATTTACTCCTCTGCTTGAAAGTAACATTATAACAAAGTCCCTCCAGTTATACCAGTTCAATCTATTGTGGGTCTTCCTGTGTGTTTGTTATTTTTTGTGGTATGATTTGTTGCTAATCAGACATTATCTCCCTGCATGTTGTGATTTCTTTCATATATTCAACACCATGTTCCCAATGACTAACTATAACTTAAAAACATTGAATCTGCTCTTCTTTGCAAATACCTATTTTCAATTCATTAGTGAGTGATATTTTGATCACCCCCCCCCCTTCCAAACTCACATTAACACATCTCTAATATTGAATTTACTAAAGGTGGATGAGCCCAGAAAACCATTTACAAAAACACATTCTCATTATAAGGCATGAGCATCAACACATAAAAGTCAGATAAAAAAGTCAGTTATTGCCTTAAGATACCTCTTCAACCGTCACATATTTGATATGAATGTGTCATAAACTAAACTGAATATCATCCTTTTCACTATTGCAAGACAGTGGTTCCCAAAAAATGGTTCAATGGTCCCCAAAAAGATGAAAGATGTTTATGTAAGACTTTCTCTTGAATCCCTATGAATCTGACCAGTTTTCTCCAAGACTCTGCTGGACAGTTGAGGCTCTGTAGTTTTAACCACTGATGACTCATTTACACAAATTACAAGTGGGGACAATTTCTGCACAGTTAAAGTCCTCTAAGGCATGGAGTAGGGTAAATAATTTCTGGGAATGGGGTCTAATAAACCTTTTTTCCACTAGCCTTACATGGCGCTTCTCTCCTACTCTACTTTTTTTAGCTCTACTCTACTCGGTTTTGCTCTACCTGGTTGTGTTTCCATTATGCTTTAGTTTCTGGTATTTAAATACCAGCTTGGCCTGGATAGAACCAGGACCAAGATGTTACTAAAAAGTTCCAATCAGAGTAGAGTAAGGCCTGGTAGGGCTGGTGGAAACGGGGCTATAGACTGTAAACTGTAAACTTAAAACCTACTCCTGGGTTTCCTTTATTCCTGTAAATAAACCACAAATATCCATTCATTCAATTCAACTCAATTTATAAAAAGTCGTCTCAAAAGACTGTACAAGATTGTTGATTTGTCCAACACAGATCAGAAAACCAAACAGGAAGTGTATCACAGAACATGTAGAAACCAATGGTCCATAGGGAGCGGAAGTACCACAGTTTTTTAATTAAATGTGCATTAAATTCATTAATCATTAAATCATCACATTCTGTTACCCTCCAGCATCTGCAAAAAAACAAAAAAAAACAATGGGAAAATAGTGAGAAGCAACGGCAAGTTCCATTTCCAGATCTACAAGGATTTTTTTTGCTAATTCCTGTTTAAATTGGTCCTGCTTCATCCCAGAATGTGTGTTGGTTGTTCCATCAATTGGCTGACAAAAAAAGAATTGTAAAACCCAGCAGTTCCACTTCCTCTCCATGTGATATCACTCAAAAGTCCTTATTCAAATCCTCCCCCTGCAGTTGCCCTCCTCATGGACCTGTTTGAGATCCGCGGGGGGCAACTGGACGTGATCGAAGAGGAGCAGGAGTTCAGTCTCATGGAGCATTCCGGAGCCCAGCGCGTCTCCGTGGAAACCAACGAGTCGCTGCGGTTTGAAGCCTGCGACTCGCCGTCTCCCGCCGTGACGGAGGACAGCCCCGACGACGTGTTCAGCGACACTGAGGTAAAACGGGGACAATCTACCTCATTGGGGCATCTCACCTGGTTTTAGGGACTTTTAACATCAAACTGCATCATTAAAACAAGTAGGGGAATCAAAAAATGTCATTTATTCTTTTCTCTTTTGGAGTGAACATTAAATGATTAAACTTCTACCCTAAGGTCTTTGGTTCTACTTAATCTACTAAGAAGAATCTACTTTGAAACTTCTGGACTGGAAACAGGCATGTGACATCACTTGGCTAAGTTATATGTCTATAAAGTCACAGAAGACAGACTTTGCCCTTAACAATATTTTATTTATATATTCAAGTCTCAAAACTATTTTTATTTTGTTTCCCCCAATACGTATTATAAAAGTCTTGTACAGACTGTGCTGATATTGTAAGTATCATTAATGTGCTGCTGGAACTCTCACAATATCCTTCATTGGATTTCACGATTTTCAATTTTTTTTTTTCAAAAGCCGATTCATTGCCTAAATTCGATTTTTATGCCCAGCCCTAAACCAAACTGAGCGATATTTCAAGAAAAGCAGTAAAATATCCATAAGCAGGTATCAGACCACTTCACAAATGCGGACAGTTGAGGAATCCACCTGTTGTTTCAAAGTTGGCTAAAGTAACTAAATGATATAGTTACAACATACAAATCTGCTCATATAAATGCATCGGTTTTATATAGAGCTTTTTTACTATTTATTTGTATTTAATTTTTTTTACAATTTGCCTCATTCTCTCAAAAACACCATATTTAAAAACATCCAATAATTGTTTATCAAAAGAAAAATCTCACTTGGCAGCCCTAAAAAAAAATGGGATTGACATAGTAGGTTAGAAGCAGAATAACATGCAAGATCTTCCAGACTATAGAATCTCTGCTGCTCTTTCTGTGTGGAGTTTGCATATTCTTCCTATGTCTGTGTAGGTTTCCTCCTGGTGCTCCGGTTTCGCGTCCCACTAAAAACATGTACAGTAGGTCTGAATATAATGAGTAGTGTTTGGTTTCTCACTTCTGTCCTGTCCGTGTGTGGAGTGGACGGAGAATGTTGATACTTCAAAAACATTGTAAAGCGCTTTGTGTGAACTCGATCTGTGAAGTGCGCTATACAAATAAGATTACTTTACTTACTTAGCGAAATAATACTGCACTGTCCATTCACTTTCAGTTCTTGCACAAGCTGATTCCATAAACATAGCTGCGTCTGACTCACTGTATTTCGTGTTTACTTTTGCAGAATGAAAGCGACGTGATCCGTAACAAGCTCCAGGAGAAAGTTTCTGAGATGGAAAACTTTGCTGGACATTTGGAGGAAATCTTTCTCACAGTGGAGGTAAAACCAGTTTGTTAGAAGATCTATTATGCGTTCTATTATGCGTTATATTTGGCTATCAAAAAGGCTAATAATGCTTTTATCATGTAATGTTTTAGAATTTGAAATAATATCTTCAGTCGAAAATACATGTATATGGTAATGAAACGTGCTTTTACGAATACAATCATGGATATTTCTGCAAAGATTTTGTGGCCAATTTCACTAATTATAATATTATAATAGATTATTGGTGTTTGGCTTGAATATTTTTATCTCAGTTTGTATTTACTCTTTCACACAATCACAATCTGACATGTGTCACACTGACGCAAACTTGGAAACTCAGGGACCATTTACCCAGAGTTTCAATGCGAGTTTCCAAATTGCATTTCCGACTTGAGTAGCGTTCAGTTCCCAATTGGGAAGTCAGTGAGCCACAAGTTCCGGATATCAGCATGGATGGATTTAAAAACAACTCCAGGTTTTTTTGTTTTTTTACGAGGGAACAACATTGAAACAAAACATGTCTCCTTTGACATATGTAGAAAACCTTCATCTTTTCAACAGAACTTGGATTGACTGAATGTAATTTCAGGAGAACTTTGGTCGCCGGGAGCAACACCTGGAGCAACACTACAACGATGTTCTTCAGACGTTGTCGCAGCGTTGTGACGACCGAGCGGCCGCGCTGCAGGAGGAGAAGAAATCCAAACTGGAGGCACTGTACAAGCAGCTGCTGGACTGTGGCCGCGCTCTGGACGCCTCCAAGGAGCTCATCGAGAGTGCACAGGAAGTGCACCGCTGCCACGACAACCGCCTCTTTCTCAAGGTCTTGCATCTATGTGCAGAGTGAGATGTACTCAGTGGTCTGAGAGCTGCCAGAGAAGAAAGAGTCTTGAGCTTTATTGTTGCAGAAATCATTTCCTTTTCTCAAGAGTCACAAGAAAAAACAAATCAGTGACAGTGGTGTACCAACCACTGTCGACGTTTCCCTGAGTCTCGTTCACTAATAATTATTAATTATTAATTATTCACATGTCAGACATGGTGGCGATAAACTTCTACTGACTATTATGTGACCACAGCCCCTCCCACCACCGCCAGCCAATCACACACCAGAGGACACAACTTTACTTTACTTTACAGCCGCAGCCGCCCCACTGTGGCCCCTGTTGTTCTCAGAGGTCTCCCATCACAGTATATACCAGGCCCCGCCCTGCCTAGCTTCAGAGGTCTGTCAGGATCTAGCTTTCACATGCAGGTGCTGCCACTCAAGATAAAGCAGTTATTTTAATGGATTCTATTGAATAAAAAACATTATAAAAATCCATTGGACTTTAGACTCAATACACATTGTTGTGGTTTGGTATATTTTTATTTTACAGGACAGAGTACAACAAGAATTAATTACAAGATTTTTTTTTTAACTATGAGCTAAAACTAATGAATATAGCTTGAATTCAGCAAAAAACAGCTTGTTGAAAGGCTACCAGGTGCTAACTGCTGGCAAGAAAGGGAGAGTGTTGCTATGGTAACATTATGCTCACGTTTCAACGTCAAAAGATGGTTTCATAAAAAATAATGGCGTGGAAATAAACTACATTTAGAAACAGAAAAAGTCACAGTTATGAAGCCCAAACATGTACATACACTAAGTATTTACACTTCTAAAACTAAAAGCCGTCAAATTTACTTTGGGAATTCTAGTGTTGAAGTAGACGATGCAAGTGTCAAGGCCCTTCTCCATTAGACCAATCACTGCACACCGTCAGGAAAAAGGATATTGTTACACCAGTCATTAAGAAATATGTGGTAACAACATGGTATTCTTTCATACTGCTCACACAAATGCTTTTGCTCACACAAATGCTTTTAAAACATTACAGAACATTAGAGCTAGCGAGTGAGAGGATGATGGTGTTGATGAGAGGCACCGTGTAGAGAGAATTGGAAAATATCTGAAGTCTGAACATTGTAGATCGCTTTGGGTGATGTTGGTCTGTGAAATAAACATTACTTATTACTAGAGCTGTTTAACATAAACTAACCATTGAAACATGTAAAAAGCTTCTCCTTCTCTTCTCTTTTATCAGGAATCTGACCCTGATCGCGCTAACAGTCATTATCATTTAACAAACTGTAGTAAAGACATTTCTGGTTTTAAATTTAGACACCACAACTTTAATTGTTGCACTAATTGTGATGTTTTCTTCTTTTTTTTCTTCTTTGTCTCATGTGGGTTGTGTGACAGATGGTCATGCCCATGATTAAGAGGTAAAAATATTAGAATGTGCAAGTACTGAAGAAGCATTTTGGCTGAAATAAATGATGATAATAAATGGTCTGGTGCAGGATCGAGGATGTGGCTAAAGACGACATGGACCTGACTCTGTCCACGACGCTGGAGTTCCAGACGCCGCGCTGCGATCTGTCAGACGTTAAAACCATGATGGACTCCATCAGCGTCGTCCCAGGTTTTACCATGGATCTATAATAATATCTGGACAGGGTATTACTAGCTTATAGCTGTCCCATCCATGGACAGTGGTACTGCAGACTAAATTCACGTGGGCTACCCAGAAAAATGTCCTGTAGAACTCAATGTAAACCAAAACAGCTCGACCTCAGCTCGGCGAGAACCTACAGCTTTCAGAAAGGTCGGAGTTTGTGGGGAACTTTTTTTCTTGTTAAATTCTTCGTTTTTCTATAAATCCACTCTTCACTGCCACAAACTCTGCTCATTGGCTCCCGTTCTAGCTCCGCCCTAGCTCTGGTCAAAACACGGCTGAGCCCCTATGTGCACTGCACTTGCATGAGAGCCACTTACGCGTATTTGGCGCAAAGCATTATGGGCGCTCTCCCCCTGCACAGAACCGGGATGACAATGCCCAAATATGGGCGAGTTCTGCTAATCTTTCGGCCCCCGTGAAGGTCCCATGCGCCGCTGAGCACAAGCAATTGATTTGAATAGGGCGCCATCTTGGATCGCCGGGCTTTGGTTTTACTCACTCTACACTTGCAGCCTGTTTCATCATCAAAGAGACTCAGAGAAAACTAAACACATGAGCTGAATGTATTCAAACTATAATGTGTCATATGGGACATATTTACATGTTGTGAGAACTGATTCAATTAAGAAAATTTAAAAAATCATTAAAGACAACAAAATAGATGCACTGCGATTATTTATGATTTTGCCTTGTGTATGAACTGTGCTATACAAATAATAGGACTCTTGGACTATATTTTACAATGAACCCTCTCAAAACCATGAATTCAAATGTTTGAATGAAACAATCGGCCATCATTACATTATCTGTGTCTTCATGACTTTTGTGTTTGTTGTTGTGGCTCCAGCTCCTTCGGCTCCGGTCATAAACCCTCAGGCCCCGAACTCCGCGTCTCAGACGTCTCTCCGTGTTTGTTGGAGCCTGTTTTCAGACGATACAGTGGAATATTACGAGCTGTTCTACCGCCCGGTGCTGGAGGACTGCCCCCCCGCAGACTGCCCCACTCCTCCAGGTAACACTCCCCAAAACACCTGCCATCTTTGGGTTTTACTGTGGAGGTGTTAAAGCTGGGGTCAAGATGTCAATCTGACTGCTTCTAATCATGAAAGTGTAATTACTCAGCGTATTTGCCCCTTTAAGGTCTTCATAAGTGACTTTTTCTGAATTTATATTTAGTTCTATGTCATTATCTTTTGTTGTTATTATTTTACCGTTACCACAGCAACAGTTAGCATTTGGTAGCGTTTCAACAAACTGTTTTTGCTATATTTCAAGTTATATTAATCAGTTTTAGCAATTTTTGAAATTGAATGAAGGTAAAAAAAAACCTAAACATATTTAGGGAATTTTTCTGAATTCCATCGAGTTTTTTTTTGAAATTGTGAAAAAATAGACAATACAATACAGTGCAGACGTACGGACAAATACAACAAGACAGACAACAGTGCCCAGTTCCATCTGTTTCTGGGAGGTCTAGTAGTTTCAGAATTCTGGGAGGTCTTGTGTTAAAATCCTCCTCTCTAGTTTTCACATACATGTATTGGTGCACCTCTCACGTCTTTAGATCAGCTTTTTCAGAGAGAAAATGGAAAGAAAGAGGACCACCCTCACTCAGCCAATCACCAGCTCTCAGCCCGAAGCATCAAATAGTGACTCTCTGGGCTCTTCTTTTGTTAACAAAAGTGAAGATGTGAAGACAAAGGCAGCATGTTGTGAGCTGATCTGCTCACTATATTGTTTACTTTTGTGGCCATATCTGCATGTGAAAGCCAGATCCTGTCAGACCTGAAAACTAAGCAGGGCAGGGCCTGATTAGTACTGTGATGGGAGACCTCTGGGAACACCATGTGCTACAGTGGGGCAGCTGCGGCTGTCATTGTGTCCTTAGGCAAGACACTTTTACCACATTGCTTAGAATGAGTGTGTGAGTGGTGGTTGGGGGGTGGCTGATGGCACAGACTGGTTACCTCAGGGCAGCTGCGGCTACAGTAGTAGTTTATCACTGCGGTGTATGGAGTGAATGAATAATGCTATGATGAAGAGTCTTTAAATGTCTCTTTGGGCGCTGTATAAAAAAACTGATTTATTATTATTATTAAGACTTTTACAATACAAGTGTGAATATTTGATTTCTGCATTGTTTCTTTCAGTGAACAAGGTGAAAGTGAAGGAGACTCACTGCACCGTGTCTCAGCTGCTGCCCAACGCTCAGTACGAGCTCTGGGTCACAGCCACCAACATCACCGGCATCAGCCCGGCCAGCGAGAAGGCCCTGTACATGACCGGTGAGCAGGACCTGGCAACACGCCACATACTGACCAACATATTCAGATGAGATTCTAGTCCTTGTGGTTCACAGTAAGAAGGTCCTGGGTTTCTGAGTGGCGTTTGCATGTTCTCACCGTGTCTTTGTGGGTTTCTTCCGGGTGCTCCGGTTTTCTCTAAACCACTAAAAGCATGTACAATAGTTCAGGGTGAATGAGTGTGTGTGACTGTAAGACAACGGATGCAAATAAGGCTCCAATCCAGAGAGGTGTATTCATTAACATGCACTGTCCCAACCAAAGACATCTATGTATTCATTCTAAAAGAAAAATATTTAATTAACGTGTTTGACTCAATCTATATTTATCCCTGGCTCATTTGCAATAAATAGATTTTTCTTATTTTCCTTTATGTAGTCATACTGTATTGAATATTTGAGTTTGATTTTGATTTAGTGAAAAGTCCTTAAGATTTCGCATTTCTTTATCCATCATAGTTTTGATTGTTCTCCACATTCAGCTGTACCGGGGTTTTCTCTGAAGTTTTCCCAGAACACTGATTTTGCGTCTCACTTGTTCTGGTATTTCTTCATTCCATTAACATTCTGTTTATCTACTAAAGACAATACAGAGACATACAGGTCAGAAGAGACGGGGGATTTATGTTTAAAATCAGGCTTACCAAACAGTTGAACTTTTGTTCAACTTTTGTTTAAACATTTGAATGGAAAATCTTCTCACAATATTTTAACAACTATGTGCTCACAACAACTTTTTCTCATGTTTCTAAGAGGTTTGCTAAGGGAAGCTGGAGTTTCCCCCCACTAATCACGGCATTTCATTGGTCAATCAGATGAGCTATGGCTCACATCTGGATTCATATCTGGATTTACAATATCAAAGTATAAACACCAGGATGGGGGTGAGCGCGGCACAAACGGTGACTAAGCTAGAAGAGTTTACTTTTCAAAGTCCATACGAGCCAGAGCGAGTTGGAACAAAACTTCCCTGTTGGGCTTCATTGAGCTAGCGGGTTAGCATTGTCTATCTGTTTACCACAAGACTTTCTCCACCGACTCCCACTGATGTCTGCTGTCGTTGTGTCTTTGGCAAGACACTCTGGGAACACCATGTGCCACAGTGGGGCAGCTGCGGCTGTCCTTAGGCAAGACACTTCACCCAAATTGCCTAGAATGAGTCTGGTGTGTGTGTGAAGAGTTGGTGGTGGTCGGAGGGGCCGATGGCACAGACTGGTTTCCTCGTTTCTGTCAGTGTGCCCCAGGGCAGCTGTGGCTACAGTAGTGGTTTATTACCACCGTGTATGGAGTGAATGAATATTGACATGTGAAGCGTCTTTGAGTGTCCAAAAAAGCGCTATATAAAATGTATTTATTATTATTATTATTATTATTTGGTCCTGTATACAGTCTATGATCCGTGTTTTCGCAGTGCCATGTCCTCCCGTCCTGGACCAGAGGGGCTACATGAGCTGCACCGACGCCGCTTTGATCCGCTGGGAGTCAGGAAACACAAACCCGGTCGACTCCTACACTGTGGAGATCCAGGAACTGACCAGCGACGGAACACAGAGCGACTTCAAAGAGTAAGTTTTGAAACATATAAATTGTACTGTTTGTCTATCATTGAACTGAAATTTTGTTCTTCAATTTGGGAAACCTGACTTTCCTGAAAATAATGATGTAATAGATTCCATGTAACTGCTTTCTCGCTCTCAAAACAGTTTGGTTCCATCACTAGGTTTCCCATGCATGTGTCTGAGGCAGTACCAGCCTTCACTCAGCCAATCAGCTCTCAGTATGTAAAAGACACATGTGTTTTCCCATGAGATGAAACAGAAAAGAAAACATTAAAGCTGGGGTAACTGTTTTTGTTTCATAAATACTTCTCGTTTGACTGAACAGAAAGAGTCTTGTTTAAATACCATTGTGTGAACATGCTACGTTTATCTATTAGATCAGCATTTCAGATTTATGCAGCTAAAATCCTGAACAGTATTCCTGAAAACGTGAGACAGACTTCTACTTTGGCAATGTTCGAATCAAGGTTAAAAACTGTTCTGTGTAGATAGTATCTTCACTTTTAATTATTAGTTTTGATTTTGATGCCTTGTACAATTGTCTCCATCTTGTTCTGTTAAGCATTTGAGTTGCCTTTGAGTTGCCTTTTTTATGAACTGTGATATACAAATAAACTTACCTTTCCTTTCCTAGAAAACATGTTATCTTTTTAATACTGGGAGCTGATTGGCTGATTAGGGCTGGTCCTTATCTACGTATATGTGATGTGAAGGAGACCAAAGATACTACTATTGAGAGATTGAGGAACTAGCTACATTATTATTGCATTAAAATATTATTACATGCGATTATTAATGTCTTGTGATTTCAAGGTTAGGTAAACCAGCTTTGATTGATTGATTGATTGATTGATTGTTATTTATTTGAGCATTTTACAAACATATTTTTCATTGTTACAAGGTTACACTGGTATAAAGTGGCTCAAAAGGAGTAGGCTGAAGCAAGAAAGCTTATTAGTGCCCACCCCCTGTTCCAAGTGACCACTTTAAGCTGCAGACAATAACCGTGAACACAGGCATCATACAGTTTACATACAATAAACACGAGTTCCTGAGTTACCCAGGCACGTGCACATCAGAAGGTGCATGGGCCTGTTTACTTACAAGCAATTAGTGAATGACATTTCCATACATAGACACACCCAAGGCTCTGTGGATGTGCTCATCCATGATCACAATCAATTCTACGATTACAGTTGTCCAGGTTAACCAAACACACGTCAGCATTGATTAGAAAAGCATTCATGATTATACAATATATCACAAGTTTTTCACACGACTACCAAGGTAAAATAATCATTATTATTATTTATGTGGGTTTATATATTCATATATACACATGCATACACATACACATACACACACACATATATATATATATATATATATACATATATACATACACAGACATACAGTATATATATAATTTTTTTATTTTTTTATTTATTTATGTTTTCTTCATTTCGTATGATAACCATATACCATCATTACCTAAGAATACCGATCACAAATCTTTTGACTGATCAGGATTTCATTATTATTTGCATTACATTTGTCATAATTTTTCTTTCTCAACAATACATAATCATGATTATAAGTCCCCTTACCATCATTCCCATTTTAGAATCACATAATTTATTTGCACTACACATTTTTGTAGAATGTCCTCTTGCCGTCATTCTCGATTCACTATAAAATATTGGTTGTGACTGTAGAATTACTTTTTGTTGTTTGCCTTTTTAAGTGAGATGCATTAAAAAGCAAGGGCGTGACGTGGCCAGTTGGCTGAGGGCAGAGACCCCCCCATCAGCTAGCCACTCCCTGCTCCCTAACTATGTATTGTGTAAGGTTTTATGTCCTGTGCCGGGTAGTGCTTTGAATTTGAGGTTGGTGACACTGGTTCTTTCGGCAATGATGTGGTTAATCAGATTCACGATAATACTTAACAGATTACATGTCTTTAGCATATTTCTCAAACACACTTCTCTTGTATCGTTTTTTGAATAGCTGTAAACAAGCAACATCTTTTAAGGGTTCCTCTAGATTATTCCACAATTGTACACCTCTCCGGGTAATACAGCAACTTTTTAAGGAAGAGTGAACACTTTGAACTTTGAGGTAATGAGTACCTCTGAGGTCATATCTTCCATCTCTTTTACCAAACATTTGTTGTATGTTGCTAGGGAGCTGGTTATTTACAGCTTTATATACCTGTAACAGAGTATTATATTTTATAAGATCATCAAATTTCATTGTGTTTGATTTTAAAAACAGTATATTTGTGTGGGTCCCTATAACCGACGTTATGAACGATTCTTATGGCCTTCTTTTGAAGTCTATATAAAACCTCTAAATGACTATTGAAGGTATTTCCCCAGACCTCTGAGCAATAGTTTATGTACGGTTGGATTAAGGAACAGTACAGGGTGAAGAGAGCCTTTTGGTCCAGAAAAAATCTACATTTGCCCATAATTGCCACATTTTTTGCCATTTTCCCTCGAATGCTATCTATTTGTGGTCTCCAGCTAGCCTTATGGCTGAAGACCACACCTAGAAATGTATATTCCTTGACTTGTTCAACTTGAACATTATCAATATTGATTTTAATTTGAATATCACTATTACGTTTACCAAAAAGAATCATTTTTGTTTTCAATATATTCAGCGACAGTTTATTTCTACAGAACCAATCTTTCAATTTGTATAATTCAGTTGTGACCTCTGAGACAAGCACTTGTAGATCTTTGCCAGAACCAATAATTGTTGTGTCGTCCGCGAATAAAATAAATCTCAACTTTGTTGAGACTTTGCACAGATCATTTATATACAACAAGAACAATTTTGGACCTAATATAGACCCCTGGGGGACTCCGCATACTATGTTCTTCCGCCCTGATACATGTTCATCAATTTGTACGTACTGCTGTCTTTCAGTCAGGTATGACTTTAACCAATTGTTAGCCACCCCTCTGATCCCATTATTATTAAGTTTACTTAAGAGGATTTCATGATCTATAGTGTCAAAGGCTTTCTGGAGGTCTATGAATATACCCAAACAGTACAGTTTATTGTCAATGTTATTGGTGACTTCTTCGTTTAGATTGATTAGTGCATGTGCTGTAGACCTGTTGTTTCTGAACCCGTACTGACAGTCACTGAGTAAGTTATGTTTATTCACAAAGCTGTCCAAACGGGCAGCAAAGAGTTTTTCTAAAATCTTGGATAGTTGTGGAAGTATAGATATCGGCCTGTAATTAGTAAATTGATGCTTATCTCCATTCTTATAGATTGGAACGACCTTGGCAATCTTCATGAGGTCTGGGAATTCTCCAGTTGAAAAGGATAGATTACAAATATGTGTTAAAGGCAAAGTAATGTTTTGTATAACTTTTTTGATCATGTTCATGTCAAAGTTGTTCCAATCAGTAGATTTTTTACTTTTGAACGCCTGAACGATTGTGATTATTTCATTTTCATCCGTTGCAGTGAGAAAGAGGGAGTGTTCGTTTCTACCTTTGTGTTGAGAAACATTACTACATGTTTTGGCTATTTTTGATGCCAAGTGAGGCCCAATATTGACAAAATAATCATTGAACGCATTAACTACACCCTCCCCTTCTGTAATTTTGTCATTGTTTGCCATCATATAATCCGGGTAACTAGCTTTCTCCATGTCTTTAGACATTACATGATTTAAGACTTTCCATAGTCCTTTCATATTGTTTTTGTTAACCTCTATCATATTTCTATAGTAATTTCTTTTGCAGTTTTTTATTATACTTGTTAATTTATTCTTATATTTTTTATATTTCGTTTCGGTTTCCAATGTTTTCTTTTTTATAAATGTTTTATATAAGACGTTTTTCTTTTTACATGCGTTCAATAATCCCTTTGTCATCCATGGGACACATATCTTTGTTTGTGTGTATTTGTGCGTTACCACAGGACAATGTTGATCATATAACTGTTTGATTGTGTTAACAAATTGTGAGTATGCAATATTAAGTAAGTAAGCTAGTAAGTAAGCTTTTATTTATATACCGCCTTTTCACTGCACATCGGAGTCTCAAAGCGGTTTACAATTGTTGGGTGGGGGTGCCAGTACAGGAGGCACATGTCAGACCTATTGTACATATTTTTAGTGGTAGGGGAAACCGGAGCACCCGGAGGAAACCTACGCAGACACAGGGAGAACATGCAAACTCCACTCAGAAAGGCCCTGGTCCAACCAGGATTCGAACCCAGGACCTTCTTGCTGAGAGGCGAGAGTGCTATCCACTCAGCCACCGTGCCGAGTGGATAGCACTCGATATTAACATCTTGTTCTCCAAGAACGTTATTCCAGTCCTGATCTGACAAACTGCTTGAAAGCGTTCATCGAGCACTCAGATGTCAATCTTACATTCTTAACCATAAGTTTACTTTTGTTTTTCTGATTTTTTTGTTGTATTTTGTATAGAGTGAATACTGGTAAGTGGTCACTGATATCGTTAAACAGTATTCCACTTGTCATATTGTCAAGAACATTTGTGAAGATATTATCAATCAATGTTGCACCGTGTGCAGTTATCCTTGTGGGGCGTGTGATTAAGGGGTAAAGCGACAGACTGTACATGGTGTCCACAAATTTTTCAGTGGGTTTATGAGATTTTACTTTCAGTAAGTCGATATTAAAATCTCCGCAAATAAAGACATCTCTGTGGTTACTATAAGTGAATATCTTTTCAATATGTTCAATAAAACCTTCAATATCTGCACCTGGTGCACGGTAGATACAAGAGACTAATATATTTTTCCTGTTTTCAAAAGTTATTTCTATCGTCACACATTCAAACATATGATCGATTGCCATTGTCATTTTATCACACAGTTTAACATTAAAGTCTTTATGTACATACAATGCTACTCCACCACCTGATTTATGTTTTCTGGTTTGATTGAACATTTGATACTCCTCAAGCTCAAAATTCCCAATTTTGTTTTCCTTTGTCCAAGTTTCCGATAGTGCAATTACAGCTGCGTTCAGATTAAGTTCGTTCAGATAATCTTTTATTTGTTCAAAATTAGCATAAAGGCTACGGCAATTTAAATGAACTATTGGCATGCTTTCTGATTTTTCTAATAGTGACATTTGATTGTCTTGATAATAATTACAGTTACGACATATATTATGAAAAAAATGCATGTCAGGGTCCACGTCACTTAGCTGGTTAAATCTATCATCCATGAATGAAAAAACTTCAAGTTCTGCCTCCTGAGTGAAGCTTATGTCCTCATTGTCGGATGAGGAAGAGTCACTGTAGATAGTGTCTGTCATGTTGAATTATTAGGTGTGTTTTACCTTATCACTTGTACTTATCCAGCTCGTGTTCCTCCTTCACCCAGAGAACTCTCGCCTCCTCCGGAGCTCCATTTAGCTTAATGAAGACCCTGCAGTTGGTGGTCCAAGTCCCTTGAATCTTGCTTTGTTTCCGTAATAAGCGTGCTTGTTTGGCAATGTCGGCATTTTTCTTGGTTAGGTGTTCGTTTATGTATATGTTCGTTCCCTTTAGGAGTCTTCCTTGCTTGAGTAGGGCATTCTTTTTTTTCCTGTTTATAAATCGCAGAATTACTGCTGGTTTGAGTAGTTGTGCTGATATTTTCTGCATTTCACCGGCCAATGAATTCAGTGTCGTTTTAATAGTTTCCAAATCACCCTCCATTGATGCGGCGTTTCTCGTTTTAGGTTTTGTCATTAATCCCCGGTAAAGAGAGGCTCATATACGAGTACGCCTCCAGTATGAGCAGTGAGAGTTTACAACAACTTTAAAGTTGTATTGACCAAAACATAATTTAGTGTCTCACAAAGCTGTGTGTTGCTAGGTAAGTAAGTATCTAAGTATGTAAGTATGTAAGTAGTACCGCAGAGGCAGAAGTGGGATGCTCTGCTTTGTCAGGACCAGTGCTGGAGGATTCACATATTTTTAGTGCTTAGGAAAACAGCAGCACCTGGAAGAAAACCTTTAACATGAAAACTCCACTCAGAATGGCCCTGTTCCCACCGATATTCGAACCCAGGACCTTCTAAAGCTGAACAGTTTTTTGCCACCAAATTATGCGTCTAAAAAATAATGACCTGATTATTCTAAATATCTCAAATGTTATGAATACAAACAAGCAACAACGTATGAACGTATTTGGAGGCAGTTTCCAGTCCCTGCCCATTGGGATGCACTGTCCCATTAGTCTAGCCAGTCACTTCTCACTCATTGAACTTGAGTTTGTTTGGCCTCTTAGGGCTGACAGTTACCGAGCTGCTGATTCAAGACACTTTGTCCCAGAAAATCTATATTTAGCTCTGGCTCCTGCGGCAACATTCAACACAGCAGCGAAATCTGGCCTCGTCACAGAGAATTAGGGCTGAATAAACTGGCTGCATTGTTCAGAGGTGTTCTGTATCATCACTCTGTTGGTTTGTATAATTCGTGAGGGTAATGACCTAATTCATAAGACACAAAGCCTCTGACAAATAGATTTTAGTTTTTTTAACTGACCTTTGTTAAACCAGGAAAGTCAGGAAAGATAATTAAAGACAGACTGAACGTGGTTGATACTTACTGTTTATGACGGTGTTTTAGTGTTTAGACAGTGTGTTACCTTGAGATGTTGTGTGGATCCAGAATCACCTCATTCAAAATGAGGCCAATGCTCATGATGGAGATGAGGAAACCATAAAATTAACTGACGTACTAAAACTTGAGCGCAAAGGTTGATTTTATTACATAGTATTATTTAAGCCTTGGTATATTATAATACGTAATAATTGTCCTTAATGCCTCATTTCCATGTGACAATGTTATGTTCTATAACTGGTTAAACATGACAGATTCTTGTGCCGCTGTATTTCCTGTGGTTTGTTTGAAGGTCGGTCGTGGCCGTCCCCTCGTGCCAGTGTCTGATGCAGCTGCAGCCGGGACAGAGCTACGTGGTCTCAGTGAGGGCCGTGAACATCGGGGGCCCCAGTGAGAAGAGCGAGGGCCTCCAGGTCAGCACAACAGGTGAGAGGCCCAGACTGTAGAAGGAGTAAATTCACAGAGGTGTGTGTTTGCTTAACACTTTCATTTCACTCCTTGAAGTAAGCAAGTATTTTTTCTTTGAAGTAAGCAATGTATTTTTTCTTTGAAGTAAGCAATGTATTTTTTCCTAAGATGTAGTAGCACTAACATGAATTGTTGTTTTTGAATTATAGGCCAAATTGTTGAGATGCAGTTTGATGGTAAAAGTGCCTTAAACAAAGTGATAGAGATGCCCCAATGAGGAGGATTTCAGTCCCAAGCTTCAAGCACCAACCATACTTTTCTCCAACGTGTCTTGAGTTTTCCCCTGGTCTCCTCCCAGTGGGACATGACCGGAAACATTTCCCCAGGAAGGCATCCAGGAGGCATCCCAAACAGATTCCTGAGCCACATCGACTGGCTCCTCTCCACGTGGAGAAGCAGTGGCTCTACTCCAAGCTTTAGAAGGTCCTGGGTTCGAATCCCGGCCGGACCAGGGCCTTTCTGAGTGGAGTTTGCATGTTCTCCCCGTGTCTGCGTAGGTTTCCTCCGGGTACTCCGGTTTCCCCTACCACTAAAAATATGTACAATAGGTCTGGCATGCGCCTCCTGTTCGGCGACCCCGCTCCCATCTCTGTGAGGAGTGAGAGGACAAGTGCCCAAAAAATATCAATTGTAAACCGCTTTGTGACTCTGGTCTGTGAAAGGTGGTATATAAATAAAGCTTACTTACTTACTTACTTACTTACTCCTCCCATGTGACTGAGCTCCTCACCTGGTCTCAAAGGGAGCACACAGACACTCTCTAATGAGGAGGCAAGAGACAGGACTTGGCTTTTAGCTTGTGTATTACAGCTCAGCAATGTAACGTGTAACCAGCATTTAGGAATCAACATAACTCTGTTTGTAAATACAGTGACACAACACATAACATAATGGATTTGATCCAATTTCGTTTCAGTGTTTTTTTTTCCCTTTTGTTCAAAGCTGCTGTCATTTATTATACTTTCGAAGCCATAGGAGACGTAGCCCAAGGAGTTTTATGCCAACATTTCTTTAATTTTTCTACACAATTTCCAGAGAAAACAACAACACCCGTATAGAGGATTCTGTACAAGATCAACACCATCTTTTTTAATCCTCATAATGCACTTTAACCTTTGTTTTGTTGTTTCCCGCAGGTACGTACTTCAGCCTCCTGGAGGAGTCCTCTCACCAGTGCCTGTGCTTCTCTGAGGACATGTTCACCATCAGCTACGGATACGAGGATCCGCCCATCAGCGCCATGGCCTTCGACGACAGCGGCTTCACTCGGTATGAACATCTGCTGCTGTGGTTTTCAAAGTTAGGAAATATCATGCCAAGTGTCCAGAATCTATTCAATTCAGTTCAATGAATTTGTGTATACGCTAAATCAGAACAATTGTCTCGGAGGGCTCTACAAAGTTATCAATTCCTCCACAATAGATCAGAGAATCAAACCGTTCAAACATAGGAAATGCAATAATAACAAACATATTGGTCCTTAGTTAAATTGTGTTTGAGTTTGAGTAGAAGGGAGTGAAGCCCATTGAAATGCCTGGTGTGGTGTCTATGGCAGGTGCGTGGCGGTGCTGGGGGACCTGCTCTCCGTCAGGGGCCGTCATTACTGGGAGGTGCAGGTGGAGGATGATACGGAGTACAGAGTGGGCGTGGCCTATGAAGACACGGACAGAAACTCTTATCTGGGCGCCAACAACACGTCCTGGTGCATGAGACACATCCTCACCCCGACACGGTAACCTCTCCGATAAAAACCCACCATCAGTTTAAACAAAACTTATCTTTGCATGTTCTCCCTGTGTAGGTTTCCTCCAGGTGCACCGGTTTACCTTCCCACTAAAAACATGTACAATAGGTCTGAATGTAAAGACAGATTGGATGGATTTTGATGGTTAGAGGCTCGATGAACCAGTGTGTTTGCCGTCTTGCTTCTTTCATCAGCGTGTGTGAAGTGAATGGGAAATACCACTAAAAAGTCAAATGAGCTCTTTGGTCTGTGAAATACACTGTATGAGATTTACATTGAGGGCATTTGTCTTTCACTCCAGAGATGGGGTGAGATTGTCTGAACATCCAAAATAAAACCAATACAGGCAACATTTTCCATCTTATATTATTCCATGGAAACAGAAATGCACCAGACTGGACCCACTTGGTTGAATCTGGTTCCTGTCTGGTGTCCTGCTCGATTAGAGTGAAAATGGTTCACCTGGAGGACCAAGTTGAATACCCCTGGTTTTGGAAAATGGGCAAATTCAAGTCATACGATCAAGTTAAATGTCTGAGTCTAGTCATGTGGATTATGTGCCCCATTAAATCACGTGTTTACGTCTTTCATTGAGCTGCTAGTACTGCTGTAAAGTAGAATATTAGTTGGAAATTCAAATTGTACATTCCTTCTTGAGATTCCATGTTTTTCCTTCTCTGTATTTAGACATAAATTTGAGTTTCTGCATAACGGCTGGAGCCCAGACTTGAGGATCACAGTGAACCCGGTGCAGATCGGCGTGCTCCTGGATTACGACCGTGGCACGCTGAGTTTCTACAACGTGGATCTGAAGCAGCATCTCCACACGTTCCACTGCGACTTCCGGAGCTTTGTGCATCCCTGCTTCGGCCTGGACAACCCCGGCGAGCTCTCGGTCCACAACGCCATCCAGATGCCAACATTCACCTGAGGAAGGAAGTCTGTGCCACAAAAACATAACCCAAAGTTCCAAGGCCTTTTCAGAGCTGATCCTCAAGAGAACAATCTGAAAAACTCCTGAAACTGATTTGTGAGATTGCCTGGCAATAATTCACAAAATGCTTTCAGACTATACAGAAAAACAAGAATTGACCTTTAATTTAACCATGAAAGTCACACTGAGATTTGAGTCCTAGACCCAGTCTTGGTTATAAAAAAAAAAAAAAAAAAATCCCTAATGAAGAGAATACTGTCCATGTCTTATACACTCGATCGTCTGAAATAAAACCAATGCAGACAAAGTTTTTCATCTCTTTTATTATTCCATGGGAACAGACATGCACCACTTTCCAAGATTTGAAAATAAGTATTCAATTTTACAATTCATATTCTAAGAAACTGTGCAACACCTAAGCTTCCATTTGAGCAAGAGGCAAGCAGTTAAACTCTAGAATGGACAAATAGATGAAAAAAATAACTCGTTTTGTACGCAAAGGGTTAGATCACCTCAAGCGACAATTCCAAGCTGTGTAGTCTCCATCTTATATACACAGGAAAACAATTCAGCAGAGGTGGCAAGTACGAATTTTTGACCTTGTATCTCTATTGTCTACTTACATAACATGGTTAGCAAGCTGTATTTTCTTTTGCAGAGAAACTTACCTACCTCATACATATCTATACGACCTCCCATCCACGTATTAGCCAAGCCCGACACTGCTTAGTTTTGAAGCCATGCATTCTACCTTTATACTGTCCCGGTACAAAACTATTATATGGCATATATGGCAGTGTCCTTAAATACTAAAAAGGTATAAGATTTTCCAAAATGTTAGAAACCGCCCCCTCCACCTGTTTGAAAAAAACAAACAAACAAACCCCGTTCTTACTTGGAGAGCCAAATCACTGATCTACTCAAATTTAAAAATAATCCTCAAACACCTTCAAGTACATATGAAACTCATCACTTTTACTTAAATTACAACAAAAATGTTGCGTCTTATGCCCAACTAAGACTCTTTGAATAAAATCAGACTCTCTCCCTCATTTAAAAAAAAAACCTATTCCTCTAAGAGCGAGCCTTGAGAGTCAATCTGACACTGAGCTGAGAGCTAATTGGAACATGTTCTGTCTGAAAAAGCAACTCTAAAGACACAGAACAAAATGACAGTTGAGAACTTTAGTGAGAGGGTCACTCGTTCATCATTCTTGTCCAGTGGCCGAGCTTTATAATTAGCTACTGTACGACTGAGCTAAAGTTGGCTGAATGACAAATTACCATCTCAAAAACAAAAAAAGGCTGGCACTTTTATTCAAATAAAGTGAACAGCTGAAATCCAGATAGTGTAATCTTTACAGAAAATACTTTGTGAGCAAGGCAGAAAAGCTTTGTTTGGACATGCTTGGTTTAGAGCCAGGTTTTACACTAAAGCTGGGGTACCTAAGACTAGTATTGTTGCCACCTCTGCAAATCACAAAAAGCTGTGTGGTCCTATGTTAAAAAACACCTCACTAGACCTAAGAAAATACTTTATTTCAAAAATCACTAGAAATGTATATTTTTAGTAGATTTATAATCATTTGACCTTTTCAGGTGTAAAATAAACTCACAGCTTGGAATGGTGCGTATGAGATGGGTTTTCCTTTTGTGTACACTTGTTGGTAGATTCTAGTGAACATGGCGCCCTGCACGCCTCCGGAGGGTCATGTCTTACTGCTGTGAGTCTCCTCTTCTTCGTCAGAGGAGTCTGCTCCGTATGGAACCAGACCAGAGGCGTCCACCACTTTGCTTTTCTTTGTCTGGATTTCGTCGTCGACACCTGTCAGAAAACACACACAGACACAAACACACACAAAGAAAGAGGAGGAGAGGAGCCCAGTGACGAGGCCAAAGTTATCAGCAGGATGAGGCGGGGTTTCAGTCGCAGTCAAACCAGTCAGTCATTGCGGCGGCACAGAACCAGGCGAACAGCACAGAACCAGGTGAACAGCACAGAACCAGGTGAACGGCACAGAACCAGGTGAACAGCACAGAACCAGGCAAACAGCACATGTGGAGAGAGAGAGAGAACAGAGGAGACAAAAAAGAACATATACAAGAGCAGAGCGTTAGTGAGTTTTATGGAGATTCAAGGGGGTTTAAAACAGCTCCCCACTGCCACCGTGAGGCGACACAATGATCAATACAACCTCAGATGTGATGAGAGAGGAATGACACTTTTTTTTGTTAACGAGGTTCAATCATTTGAGTTAGAAAAGGCTTTGGTCGTCTTTGAGTATTGTGAAAAGCAGATTCGCCCCTACCACACACATAGATCCATTGATAAATTTTGTTTGTAAATCTAGAAAATGTCTTCCACCATTATGAGAATAATATACAAAAATATTAACTGTAAAGTAACAGGATATCACTGGTGAATTAAACATTGGGCCCTAGACCAACATCAAAACATTGTGTCAAAAGGCAAAAAAAAAGAAAGCTAAAAAATGTATCTTAAACAACTCTTTAAAATTGGGCACAAATAAAAACTGGGGTACGCAATATTCAAAGCTGGCTCAAGTTTGAAAAGAGGTTATTCCCCGTACAGACAGTGTTTACGGCATGATTTTTTTTCATCTGTTGGGATCAACATTTGTATACGTTTTTAAGTTGGGTACCCAAGCTTGAATTGCCAATTGACTGAAAGATTTTAGTTCTAGTGAAAAATCAAAATGAGTTGTACCCGGTGGTGCAAGAGGCGGTGGTGCAAGAGGCGGTGGAGCAAGAGGCGGGGCAGCTGCCGGAGGGTCAGGGTCTCGTGTCCGCTTACGGAGTGGAGGAGCTGGGCAGGTGAAGACTGGGGGAAGCGGCGGCGGCATCAGGAGACTGTAAAGACCAGTGAAGGGGTGAATAAACCGACAAAACATTGGATCACATCAGGATATCCCCATCGCTGTCAGACTGTACAATAAGTCACTTTAAGTCACTAATAGCCGCACTAGGAAAAAAACAAAACGCACTGCTGCAGCTTTTTATTGTACATAATATCCTGCATCAGAAAGACTATTTTTTACATGTTTGCACACTTGTCTTTTTGCACAACTCGAGTGACACCATCTATGCCAAATGTGACAGTTGGTGGATCCCTCAGACTAGTCTTTTAGAACACCTTGTGACATTGACATTGATTATAAATAGTAGACAGAACAGAAATAGGCTGCTATTTGTGTGGAGATTCGAGATCAGGTGATTCAGATTAACATTTACTGAAACAAAACTACAGTGAAATAAATAACACTGGATGCATTCACTGTACTTTTCAGGAGTATGAACAAACTTATAAATCACTGACCGTTCGACGACTTTCTCTTCTGCTGGTTTGGAGACCGGAGCAGGGCGTTCAGGAGACTTTGTGATGGGCTGTGGAAACAAAAACTTGATTTTAAACAATATCTTGTATGTGTGTGTGTTGTGTGTGTGTTGTGGTTTTGTTTGTTTTGTTATGTTGTAAACATTTGTAATGAAAATGAAGGAGACCCCAGGTAGAATAGCCCCGGCAATAAGTCAGGAGCTAATGGGGCTCTCAATAAAATGAAAAAAATGAAATGAAATGAAATCTTCCTTTCAGGTTAAATTGTATAAACGTTCTGGCAAGTAGTCATTTCAGAGTATGGTAGTGCACTTGAGTAAAAGACTAGAAACAAAGTCATTTTGACAATCACTGCATTTGCTGGTTTCATGGGCATACATGGACTGTCAGTTTGCATTACAACCCGCCTCTTTTCACTCAAGTCTCGATTATGAGTAATTTATATGGGAATGGGGCCTGACCTCCTCAGACTGCGGAGCCTGGAGCGGCTGCTGTTTGGGACTTCCTGTGCCTGGGGCGCTCACAGAACCCTCAGCCTCCACTTTCTCTGCTACAGGAACCTGAAATCAATAATGACAGTCGAGCCTCGGTCATAACGATAAGAGTTTGTGTTTTTATCCCAACATGTAAAAAGGTGTGAATAAATCAGGCATAAAAAAGAGCCACTATTTGATACTGGTGCAGAGAGCTGAATGGCTTTTCCCCCTATTTTCTGTCTGAGAAAATTGTCGTTGTTAAATAAGTGATGTCAAACGGGTTAGATGGATTAAATTACATAGTTACATTACTGCAATATGAATGTTATGTATCCCAGATTTACTCAGTGTGTTTTTAGCCTACAGGTTGTGGCTGTAGCTGGACTGAATGGAGGAGTTACCTGGCCGCTGTAGGGCTGCGGTGGCCGGGGACACATCGGATACTGAACCATAGCCTGAGGAGACGGAGGGGTGGTCGACAGGTTAGATTGACTTTGGGCAGCGCTCGCGTTACTCCAGTAACCCACTGGGTACGCTGCCGGGTAGGCGCCTGCATACCCATTGGCTGGGTAGTTATACCAGGATCCCTGGTTAGAGTAATTGCTATTAGGAGGATATCCATGACTTGCAAATGCTGAAAGGAAATGGAAGTCTGAGTTAATATCTATGTGTGTCGATACTGACTCTTCTAACAACATTTGGATGAACGTTAAAATTACAACTAGCCATTTAGAATTAAGAAACAAACTGTTTTAAACACAGAAAACAATTTTCCACTTACCTCAACTATAGTAATGTGGGTGCAAAACAATTCCATGGCAAATCATTAACAGTCAATTTTAGAATATTATAAACGGCATCATGGTTTAAAATATGTGTCAGATCTGGTTTGTCAGTAGGAAAAGACAGTACATCTTCACCTCCGCAGAAGAGACGATTAAATGACTAGCTCCTTTAATATCCTCCTCACACATCCAGACTGGACCTCTGCCAGGTCCCACCAGGGTTTACTGTCTTGGCTACATTTATTTTATTTTTATTTTCTGTATGTGTATTCATGTGGATTTCGTTTAGTTTTTTGTGGTTTATTCAATACGGTAGGCCTCCACTTTTGTCCATTTACCAAAAAGGCCTAAAAACTTAAAGAGACTGAAGTATTTACACCACATCATGTAAAACCACTTTGCATCTGTCAGATAATCGTGCAGGTAAATTCCTGCACATGGCACAAAACTCACTTGTTGCCGCAGCAGGAACTGGGAACGCTGCCGTCACCCGGGCGTGTTCAGCTCTCACCTAAAAAAAATAAAACAGATCCTCTTCAGAACTGATGCCAAACAAAATATTGACAATTTCACACAGTAATAATTCAAACTGCCATGTGGGTGGAGAGTAGGTCACTTCAAATACAGTCTTGTGATTAGTAGTTTACTCTTTCCATTTTACTTTTGGAGGCGGGTATCAGTGAAGACTACACAGCTCAATAGCTTCACCTTCTTAAACCTCCAATCATTGTATACAGTTTATTTTTGTCAATATCAACAAACCGTCCCCAGCAGGTTTTCCGTGAGTCTCTTTGCTGCCTCCAGTCCTTCTGGATTTGGATGACTGAACAAAAAAACAAAACCAGTCATTCAAAAAGACGTTTCAACTTCAGAGGAGAGAAAGATTTAAGAAGCGATTTACCTGATGTAGACGTAAAGAGGCTCAAATGACTCTCGTTTGGAAGCTTGTTCGATGTATCCGGAGCCCTTCCCGCGGAGGAACACGCGTGAACCAGTCTCTGATTGGATATGTCCCAGATACGCCCCCGAGGGTCCTTCCACTTTCTCCTTCACGTTGAAAGAAGGCAGCGCATGGTCCAGACCTACAAATATTTTTGTGTGCACAAAACTCTGAAAGATAGGAGGTCATGGAAATGCATTTTAACTAAATGTTTGCAATTTAGTGTTATTGGTCATGACACTAAAGTGCTGAAAACTAGTACTAATCTACTGTTTGTGAGCAGACACAACAATCTTTAGTCCAGTTCTTACAAACCAAAGATGTTCTCTGCTTTTTACTTTAGGAGGTGGGTATCGGTGAAGCAATAGGGCCTCTTCAAACTTCACTTTCTTAACCTCCATGTGTTATACACACTTTTATGCCTGAAAGTAACTCTTTTAAAATAATAAATTAAAAGGTGGGGTACCAAATTTTTTCATTCATAAATAATAAATGTTTGTCCAGACACAAAGAGTCTAGTAAAAGGAAGTTGTGAATAAGACAGACCACAACTTGTAACTTTTTGTGGCACCACCTGCAGGTGAAAGCCTGATCCTGTCAGACCTCTGAAGCGAAGCAAGTTTTAAGAGCAATGAACTAGTTCAATGGATTTAATAATATTGTTCAATTCTTTTTGTAGTTTGTACCCCAGCTTTAATGTAACCTATAATATAATATATTTGTTCACTTCGACAAAAACTAAACCAGAGGAAATAAAATTACATTCCCAGCTTTACTAAAGAAATATGGATGATAATGGACTGCCTTCTCACCCCGATGTGAGGCGCTGCTGGGCGATGCCCCATGACCGGCGCTGGGACAAATCCAGAGCTCATGACGGGGCGCGGAGGCTGAGGGTACAGCGTGAGAGGAGGCACGACAGGAGGCGGCACCCCTGAGGCTGCCGACGCCCGGATCACATCCTCAGCAATGACCTCCTTTATCTTCATCACGGCTTCTGCAGATCCACAGAGTCATGAGTTTCCGTTAGTGTCGGGAGCCCGACAAAGTCACTTACTGTTCACTTGTTCCTGCGTTTTCCCTTGGACTTGTAAATACAGGGGTCTTTGTCTAAAATCAGATATGGAGTTTGTTAAAAGTGGTTCTTGTAATCTGCAAAAATGTAAAAGCAATGCAAATAAATGAGATGATTATACCCTGCTACTTTGCCCTTTTCAACATCTGCCATGTAGTGCCCTTTGGTTGTGACCACTGCTCCGCTGAATTGTCGAATCTGTATAAACAAACATGTTAAAGGCAGGGATCCAAACTTTACATAATACGTTGTGCTGAGAAAGATTTTTCTCTTTACAAATCAGACAATATAATGCGATAGAATTAGTTACTATTTATCTTTTGTACACTTTTAAGTAACACTTTAGTGTCACCATTTGACGCTTTGGCCTGAGACTCACAGGGACTGGCCCCCTGCTGGTGCCTGGAGCCAGGAATAAAAGTGGGCATGCAGTGTTTTAGATTAGTGCAGCTAAAATCTGGAACAGTCTTCCTGAAAATGTGAGACAGGCTTCAACTCTGAACATTTTCGAATCCAGGGTAAAAACTGTCCATTTTAGCTGTGTAAACAACTGAGGGATTCTATCTTCTCTATCTTCCCTTCTTTAAATGTACTGAGATTATGATTTTAATGCCTTGGATGATTGTTACAATCTTGTTTTAGTAATACTTGGGTATGAAATGTGGCATGGGCAGAAAAAAACCCTAAAAAAGTCATTAGTATACCTCCTCTTGAGTTTTGCCTTTAGTCAGAAGGTCTCTGCTGTTAATAGGAACGTCATTGATGTCTACTTCTGTGACCACCATCTCCTCGACGGCAATAGACACCGGGACGACTGTAGGCTTCTGAAGCGATAAAGCATAACAGCCCATTCATAACTACAGATAAGCCATGTGAATGAATGTGTGACATCAACAGCACCTTTGCCAATAAAGGTGGTGGAGTCATGAGTTTCCCTTTAGCCATCAACATTGCATTGATCTTAGCCGCCATAGCAGCTGCCTTCTCCACTCCGCCTGCAGAGACATCTCCGGTTTGTGCTGACGAAGGCACAGCGCTGTTTGAAGATGCACCATGAGCAGGCTTGTCCCAACGACTTTTCAGGCATCTACAATCAAAGATACACCAAAATCTAGTCTCCAATTCAATTATCAGTAACATTTTCTTTTTCTTTTCTGGACACTCAAAAAACACTTCACAGCATTACTCATTCGCCCCATAAACAGTTGTGATAAACTACTACTGTAACTCCGGCTTCCCTGGAGCACACAAGAAAATATATAAGTGTAGTATATTTGTAAGCAGATCAAGTAACCCAAGGCCAGTACTTTCCAACCAAAAGGTGTTCTATCCACTTTTTAATGTAGGAGGTGGGTATCAGCGAAGCAGCATGGTCTTGATTTGCTTCACCTTCTTAACCTCCATTGAAATGATTAGCTAATTATAAATCAACGAACACAACTTAAGTGAAAGATGCACTATCTTCAGTTGCTCAAACAAGTAAGATAAGGAGCAGCTCGTTTCATTGGGATTTATTTCGTATGTAATGACTTCACAAACATATAGCTTAAAGAAACTAGCCATAGCCTTGCTAACAGGACAATGCTAGTGTTGCTAACATCTATAACACGTTAAGACTGGAGACACATTTTCTATGCGTCAAATAATTAAAACTCTCTGATGAGTTACACATTGACGTTATCAGCTGCCTGGTAGTCCATTTGAGTCTCATATCGTGCGGACTAAAGATAAAATGTGCGGATATTCGGCTAACAGCTAAGATAGCCGCCAAGCAAACGAATGTGGCTATTGTGCATAGTTTATAAGTCTAAGTGTGTAACAATAAAACCACTCACGGCGTTTGGCCCGTCATGCCCCAAGACATATCACCACACCACACGGTCTGTAACAATAAAGCGGTATTAAAATCTTTTAAGTCAAACAAACGAGAGCCATCGATGAACTGCAGCCAAAAAAGCCAACGTGTGACGTAGATAAGGTATGTGACGTGACGCCACGCCACGTGACCTCAGAACTAAATCATTTTTTGTTTAAAAAAAATATATGATAAGTTTTGTAGAAAACATTTTACTCAATTACTGTGAAGATTCAAAAACAATAAACCAAATAGATGAACAAGATGAAAGGATATTAGATTTAAAACATAGATACTTGCCTTGGTGGCCTTTCTCTTTTCTATCCAACGCGTTTCCTTGTCCAGTTCTGTCTTCTGCCAGCTTACCCATGACACACCAGACATTTCTGAGTAACCATGGCTTCAAACAGTACTCACTGAACTAAAAAAGTACTTTGTACCGGTTGAACAGAGTTGACTTGGTCCAGTGTATTTCAGTTTGGTCATTTGGGCTATAACTAACAACTTTTTTATTTTATTTGTATAACCGATTGACCTAGTGATTACTCTCATTAATGGAATAGCATTGTCACGTATTCAAGTTTATAGTAGTTCATGATTATCCAACCTAAGCACACAGTGGGGGTGGATCAGTCTGTCACTGAAGCTGCTTTCCAGTGTAGACAGAGTGTCCTGCAGGGGGTGACAGTCATGGTCCAGCATAGATGTTTGTTTGTCCAGGACCCTCCTGTCCCCCACCTGCTGCACTGTGTCCAGGGGCAGCCCAGGACAGAGCTGGACTTCCTGATGACCTTGTCCAGCTTCTTCCTGTCCCTGTCTATAATGCTGCTGCTCCAGCAGACACTCTCTGGCCCTTCCTAAAGAGGGCATCTATGTTATCAGTCCAGAAAGTATGACATCTCAGATACAAGCGGTCCGCATGAAGGAGTAGAGCCGCTGCTTCTCCATGTTGAGAGGAGGCAGTTGAGGTGGCTCTGGGATCTGTTTTTGGTGCCTCCTGGACACCTCCCTGGAGAAGTATTCCGGGCATGCCTGGGAGGGGACCAGGGGAAGACTTAGGACACATTGGAGAGAAAATTGATGGATATACAGATTAGAATAAAAATAGTTTGTAAGCATTTTATAGAATTTAAATTGAATCTTTTAATGGACTAACCAAGTCATAATATTTGACCCGAGCTAAACATGGAGAGGCAGTTTCAGATATCTACATCTAAAATCAAGAACAGTCTTGCTGAAAATGTGAGACAGGCTTCTACTATAACAATGTTCAAATCCAGGTTGAAAAAAAAGTTATGTGAAGCTGTGCATACATCCAAAGGATTGCATTTTCACATTTTTATTGCACAGGTATTGTTTTTATATGAATGCCTTATCTTGTTCTAATAAGTAGTTTGAGTTGCATTGGGTATGAACTGTACTATATGAATAAACTTCCCTTGCCATGAATCATAGTAGGACATCAACCAACTGCAGTATGTGAAGTAAAAAAATGGTAAAACATACTGAAATGTACAGGAAGTAGATTTAAGATTTGACAATCTTTCCACCGTTTTGTTTCTTCCGATTTATCTTATCCAACATATTGATATACCGTTTTACACGACAGCATTCTTAAAGAAGAGTCAAACACACAAACAATTGACATTATTTTTATTCTTCATTGAATAGTTTCTAATTTTTCCGTGCCTTCAGACCAAGATGTGAATCAGAACAAGGAACAAATAGAGATCCCCTGATTGCATGTATACAGTTCTGTCATAGGAGAGAAATAAACATGTACAACTATGGCCTTCTCATTGACGGCCAGTTGCTTAGTTGTAATGACATTAATATACGGCTTAAAGAGGAAATAATATGAATATGCAACAGTATTTAACATAATATGATCCTAATCTGAAACCAATTAAGCCCCAACTTTAACAGAAAAGCTGATCCCTAGCTCTGTGCATAAACGAGTCGATTGAAATGATCAAAAGAGGCCTCAATAACAGTGATAGACAACATCTGAAATCCACTTTAAACCATATTGATTTGTGATATCGGATATGGTTGATCTCTCGCTGCTGCAAATCCAGTGTAAAATTCATTGCCTATACAAAAATATTGAGATTTACTTGATCATAACCTTTGGACTATAATAAAACTCCAGATGTCCTTTGCGGTTGCACAGTGGGATGTAGTGTATAAATATTGTATAAAATAAGGCAGTCTTTTCAGTAGGATAAACCAGATACAAAAATTTCTAGGAGGAACAAAAAAAGTAATGTCCAAAATATCTTCTTCACATATCCTTCTTTCTGTTGTCGAAGATGTCGAGTCGGTTTTTTGACACCTTTGAACCAAAGATTCATATGGGATTGTTACACAGCCACGCCCCATTCACACACGCACACACACACACACACAAACTCTTGATTTAACACAAAAAGAGAAAATAAAACAGCTTATTTCTAACATCCCGTATTCTGAAGGGTGAATCTCATGCGCAGGGTATTTTGTTAAGAAAATAATACGGTAACTTTCTGTTTTAAAGGTGCATTACACAACTTTTGGAAGTTCTGCCACTTGAACTTATGCAAAAAGTGGAGCTGTCGTTAACGAGTTACTTCATGCATTTATAAGCTTGGGTTCAATATGATGTTCTGTTGTCTCCAGGTTTAGCAGGTAACAGCAGCGCCAACATGACAAACGTTCATTTAATATTGTATCTGTACTACGCAGACGAGTGCAAAAGTCACAGCGGAGGTCACTCTGTGCACCGTGAGGAGGTAAAGGTCCCATGTGAGCGCTAATGACTCGTGAACCACTACAAACAGTCAAAGATTCTACTGAATTCTGAGAGAAAACAAGAGCAGGTTCTATCACTGACCAGAGGAAGGATCCACTGAACCAGCTCAGCTTCACATGCACCTGGAACAGTGTGGCCTCAAACTAGTCCTAAAAAACGGTCCTCAAACCGGTCCTCAAAAGGGTTGGTGTGGCTGCAGGTTTTCATCCACACCAAGCAGGAGCACTCCACTCATCTGTTATGAAGTCTTCAGACCGGGTTGAAGACCACAAATACAAACCATCATCAAGCTTTGTAAAACTAATAGTTATAAATTCAACTTACATTTATATATTTTCTCTGAAATAGTGACAAATGTTCTGGATGCCTCCTGGACGCCTCCTTGAGGTGCTGTTCCAGGCATGTCCCACCAGGAGACCAGGGGAATTCCCAGGACACGCTGGAGGGATTGCATCTCTCAGGTGGCCTGGGAACGCCTCAAGATTCCCTCGGATCTTGGTGGAAGTGTGTGTGGACAGGGAAGTCTGGGCGTCTCTGCTTAGACTGCTGCCCATGTGAAGTGGCAACGGATAAAGCGGAAGAAAATTGATGGATGGATATTGACAAATTCTCCAACATTCTGCTTTGCTTTAAGTGCTGAGATTAATCACAATTAATTGCAATTAATTCAATTTTTATTTGTTTAATCAGATCTTTTATTGATGGACGGTTCTAGAAAAATATGATTATTTTAAAGAATGTTCCACAGTGTTAAACGCACTGTTAACTGGAAACTAGTGACATCACCAGGCTAAATAACAGCTCATATCTGTGGAGAGTCGAGTCTTCTCACGGGAAGAATATGAAATCTTGAGCAGTAAAACCCTCTCTCATTACGGAGAACAAAAACAGAAGTTGCCTAGTGCACCTTTAAGGATAATTTCTTTTTCCATAATATTTCCTGTTTCTAACTTTGGCTTTTCTGTTTCCTCCATTTGTAAAGTTATCTATAGTCACATGTCTCGTAGCAGCGGCTTCACGTGACTCACTCAAAAGAAAGACACGCAGCTGTTTCATGGAATCACAGCTACTTGTCGTATACTTGGGAAGGACACGAGAATATTGCCAAAAAACGAACAAAAAAAATAACTAAATAGGAGTGTTCGTCCTTCGTTCCGGCGGCAGTCAGGCGTATTTTTAATCCACAAGAGTAACCTGAGTGCACTCACACCCGCTGGGCATCCGTCTCCCCCCTGTAAACTGCTCAGCCCTGGCTCGGCGAGTCCTTGTCCGTGGGGGAAGACTCAAAAAAAAAAGGCCAATACATTTTATGAAGGGACCCTCGCTCAGTCACCAGCTACAAATGCCCGAAGAATATAAAGTCTTCTCAAGGATTCAGAGTGTCCAAGCTTGTCCCGCACGTTTCTGTATTTGCCAAATGGACGGAGATACAGTACTGCTACGAAGGCAGGAGTGTCGAGGCGAGGCGGCCCAGGGTTTAGGGGCCCACCGGAGTAGAGGAGCATCGGGGTCCGTGTCCAGACAGGTCCCTTACTCTGGAGGCGGTCGCAGGCTGTGGAGCTTCCTCTCATCCAGCCCTTTCCAGTACTTGAAGTTGTTGTCCAAGTGCTGCATGAGGTTTGGGAGGTCTGCGAATGCTGGAAATATAAAACGAGAATTATCTTGAGATTTTTCTTAGCCTTAAGTTACCGTAAACAATACCACAGAAAGAATACAGAAGAGTAAAATGTGAACTAATCGGACCACATCATGCCCTAGTAGAAAGCCTGTTATCTGTGTTTAGTAAATCCAACGCACTGACCTACGATGCTGCAAAAAGTCACGAAGATGCACTATGGATGTACTATAATATTTATTATTGCTGCCAGAATTAACCGATACTTTCTAATTGGCGGTCACGTTAGCAGAACTTGTATCAAGACATCGTAGAATGTTAATTCGTAATAATATTTCATAAGTTATATGTAAAAATATGTACTGTGCAGGTTTGATATGTAAAAATAATCTGATTTAGTCCTGGAATAATCATGGTATAATCCTGGTGTAGTCCTGTATAATCCTAGTTTAGTCCTGGTTTAGTTCCTAGACTATACCAGGACTAATCCAGGTCTAATCCAGGTCTAATCCAGGTCTAATCCAGGACTAAACCAGGACTAAACCAGGACTAAACCAGGACTGACAATGGGGGCCGCAGTGCTTGCAGACATATGACCCTTAGTTTATTGTTATAATCACTTATTAATGTGTTGGGTTAACATTTTGAATAAATTACATGTGGTGGTTTCCCTGAGAAAATAGATGATATAACGTGTCATGGAAGCCCATTACCATAAATGCTGCAAGTAAATAGTGATAAATCACTGTAGGGGCCACTATAAATGGTCTTGGGGCTGGATTTGGCCCACAAGGCTCAGATTGACACTCCTGCTTTAGACCAATGGCTCCTATGTGTCCCCTGTGTTCGAACTGTTTGATTCTCTTGGTGAATCGACAACTTTGTAAAGTCCTCTGAGGCTACTGCTGTTCTTATTCATGGCTATACAAAAATAAATTGTATTGAATTGAAGTGTACCATCACACCTTTTTGTGTGAATGGACCTGGTGTGATGTCCTGGTGAGGATCCAGGACTTTCGACATTCAAAAACATTTATGGACATCTGTAACATTCATGGTCATTGGTCATCTGCCCCTTATGGACTAATGGCTTATGTGTTTTTCATCATTCCAGTGGTCCTCTGACATAACTACTTTTGTAATTTAGGGCTGTAAAAAATGTGTGTATTGAATTATTAGTCATAAAAAGATAACATTTCTTTAACAGTGAGAAGACTTACCATCCCATGCATCGAACATGTCTGTGATGAAGTAGTCTATGAAGGAAATCTGGGACTTGGGGATGCTACAGGTGTTTCTGTCGAAAACCGGCATGACCACCGGCAAACCCTGTCTCTTCTCCTCATCCGTCTGTGCAACACAACAACATAAGAATGAAAATGAAACGATAAAACGTTAGGACATAGGTGATGTTTAAATTGTATATATTTTAGATAATAATTGAAATAGTATGTTTTGTAGTAATGTTCAGCGTGCACATTGCAAACAGCTCCAGAAACATTGGAGAAAAGACTGGAATATAATACTATTTCTTTTTTGGTCTGATGTTTTTAGACAAAAAAACAATATATTTTTTGATATGACAGTTTTTTGTATTCCCAGATAAACATGACTTTTTATTTGACCAAGCGGCAAATGTCTATATGACAAGCTCATTGCTTTGATTCTATTTTATTGACATTTATTTCACCAGGAATGTCCCGCTGAGAACATCTTCTCTTTTTCAGGGGACTCCTGGCCCCAGAGAGAGGGGGCTGGAGTGGGATCAGGGACAACAGACGCTGTAGTCAGTAAGCACACGCTTCCAACGAGGCGCGTCGGCTGCGTTTTTTAATGCCCGAAAAGCATGCGGTCTGAACACAGCATTATGGGAGACTATTGTACATGTTTTTATTGGTAGAGGAAACCGACGCACGCGGAGGAACACAAAACAAGCAACCATGCTGTAATAATTGCAGTTAGGTTGCGTTCATGTGACATCACAACATTCCAAAGAGCCTACAGTTTAAAATTGCGGCAGTGAGGGCAGTTCAAAAATCGTTCCTGGTAACCGTCAAAAGTAATTACAGCTCATTTCTCTGCATTTCTTGGGCCAATCCACATACATGTCAGTCAGCACATTTCCACTATGGTCTCATTCATTTCTCACAAAGGTGTCTAGAAGTATCGCCTCAGTCCTCGTCCTGGATCCATGGAAGCAGATCCCTCCCTTAATGTGGGCCTCCCAGAGGTTTCTCACTAGTCCTGGGTTTTATTTGGGCCGTTCCTTGCCGATGCAGGAGGGTCTAAGGACAGTGGTGATCTGGGACATATGTTAACATTTATGGGCATTGGACATTTATGTGTTTCTTATTATTGCATCATTTCCTGTGTTCGAAGTGTTCGATTCTCTAATCTGTTGTTGGTGAATCGACAACTTTGTAAAGTCCTCAGAGACAACTGCGGTTGGGATTTAGATCTATACACAAATGCATTGAATTAAATTAGATCTAATATTATGTAGACCAGTGGAAAGTACTTTCAGTCACACAAACAAGGTTTGTTAATCTCTCTATCACTATAAAATAATGTTCTGTGAAAACCTTATATTTTAAATATTTCTTTCAAAACTTGCTCCTCCCAAACAGCATCATCTTCACCTGTGCAAAATACTCTTCGGAGATGCGGCCGGCCCATTCGATGCAGAGCTCCTGGGGGCGACACGGGTTGGAGATGTCTGCACACTTGATCAACATCCGCTTCACCAGGATGCGGTTCTCTGGAGACGTCAAGACACTCTTCACAGCCTCCTCATCGTTATTACCCTGAGACAAAATAAACAATGAGCTAGCAGCATGTGATGCTCCTGTATTTAATGCAAGCATGTCAGCGCACAAGCTCATGGACCTTTTAGCGCACACCTGTCTGAGTTGTTATTGAGTCGGATTTTCTATAACACCTACAATGACTAAACAGAAAACCCCCAAAGTGCCAATTTCACGTTTGCCACCCACTCGCCCTGTTGTGGGAAAGAAAAGAACATCAGATGGCGTTGTATAAGAAGACTCGGGACGCGGCCAGCGCTATGTAAAGCAGGCAGTCGAGTTTTGATAATTGCTAGTTAGGGAAGCTAGCGCTTGTCAAGTACAGCAGGCAAAAGTGCCAAACTGTTGTTGTGTCCTAACACTTCACCCACATTGCCTAGAATGAGTCTGGAGTGTGCGTGAATGGTTGGTGGTGTACAGAAGGGCCGATGGCTAACGCCTAACTTCTGTCAGTGTGCCCCAGGGCAGCTGTGGCTCCAGTAGTAGTTTAACAACAATGTGTATGGAGTGAATGAATAATGAATCCACGAGTGTCCAAAAAATTAACCCTTATCTAAAGCTTTTTTACAGTGCACATTTTTAAACCAGAAAGATTTATTATGGAGATTAAGTGTAGAAATATATAGTCAAAGATGCAAAACTTTCAAACCATTAAACTAATAAATTCCTAATTCTAATTGGTTCTTAACTAAAACAGTTTTTTTTTAATCAATAGTTTTGACATGCAGGACTTTCAGGCCTTTGTCACATGTGTAGAGCAGCTTCGTTTTCCAATAAGATGACGACACTCTTGGAAGTCACTCTTGGACTTTTGGGACAAATGTGAATTACACAGTAAATTACTGTACAGTCACAATTGTACATTGAGGGAGCACATGTTAAGTGTCCGTTTACTACAATGAAACAGTAATATATTTTTAAGGGCCTGGGTCAGGATGCCTCACACTCATGAGAAAGATGGAGCAGAGTTGTAAAATTCCCGGGGCCTAAAGACACACGGCGAGTCACTGGTCTCAGCTCCGAAAAGACAAAATATAATAATGCAAACGTTGCTCCGACAAGTGGGCGAAACCAAGTGACTCAACTAAGAAGTCACTTTTCATACAGTGGTGCAAGTTACTCACCAAGTACCAGTAAAGACAGACTGTAACTGTAACAGCTACAATAACTACATGACCTCAAAAAAGCCTTGAAGCTGGACCACAACCTGCTGGCTTAATTAGAAATCCTCTAGTTGGACAAACAAGTCATCTTTTGCATACTTAATATAAACAGCCCTGTGAGTCACTATTTGCCGCTTTGGGCTGAAATCCGTAGAGGGACCCGAGGTTTCTCACTTTTGTCCCACTGAGAGTTGTTTCTTGCTGATGAAGGAGGATCTAAGGCCTGTGATAATCTGGGACCTTTAGGGACATTTAGGGACAAGGTCTAGCATCATGGGGTTAAACTGTAGAACTCTCCCCCCCACTGGACTAACATGAACATCTTTGTGCATCTGGTTCTTCCAATGGGATTGTTATGTAAATATTAATTAAATCAATCAATAAACAGAGCTACCAATATTACAGAATAACATGGAGTTGTGTTTAAAAAGTAGAGTAGAGTAATCGGCCAACTAATTATCGTTCAACATTTATGGACATTTATCAACATTTATGGACATTATGGTCATCTGCCCCTTATGGACCAATGGTTCTGTGTGTTATTCTTGTGTTTGAACTGTTTGATTCTCTGTGTTGGCCAATTCAACGGTTTTGTTAAGTCCTCTGAGATAACTACTGTTGTGATTTAGGGCTATACAAGAATACATTGAATTGAATTGGAATTATCAAAGTAATCTTTAATTACAGCCTTAACACGATCACTAAACTTTAAGGCTGTTAAACATTAAAGTAGTAGGGGCTGAAAGGGGAAGCCGGAAAGCCCACCCAGACACTATTAGCAATTGCACAATTTAGGTAAAAGAAATGCATGGAATAGTTTTTCAGTTTTCTGCTCACCCCATTCTCCTCCAGAGCAGCTAGTGGCTTGTTGATGCTGTTGACGAACTTGTTGACATGTTCGAAGTGCTTGGTCATCTCTGTCGCCAACACCATGTCGATGATCGCCTGCCGCAACGTCCGGTACTCGTTTCTGAGGGAGGGAGAGAGATATGGATCTGGTCTGAAAGCCCTGATCAGTTGTATCATTATGAGTAACACCAACTATACACATTTCTGAACGGTGTCAGCCAATTCCAGGCCAGCTTTAGCAACAGAATGCAACTAAAGACCTGGGAAATTAATCCTTACAGTGGAAAAGCAGGTTTTTGTTTTACTGTAACTGAAAATCAACCAGCTTGTGTCTTGTCTGTGTGAGAGAAAGAGTGGTTGGAAACATCCTAGCGTGTGCTTTGTCGTGCGTATAAACTCTCCAAACTGCCACCACCAGTTGGATTGGTGTACTGGCCGTAAGAAAGTGAGATGTGGCAGTTGTGGGTTTACGGAACACAAAACTATATTTTTGGGAATTTGAAAGGCTCTGCACCCACTTCTTCAGATTAAACTGCCAACCTAACTATATTAAAATGCATTAGAGATGACTAATGACTTCCTATGTGCTTTTATTTTGATAATCTATTTGTACAGTGTTGTACTGTGAGTGAATGAATGGGGGGCTTTGTTTTGGCCTCGGAGGCATTCTGCTTTGGGTTCAATCACATTACTGAGCTGCGGCTATCAACAAAAACACAGACGGCTTTTATCCCGACACGGCCTCAGCTTCGGCACTGATCAAGGTGAAGACCTAGGCAGTATAGAAGGCTATGAGTGAAGACCGTTATTTGGCGTTTAAGTCTACAATCCGGGATATTTCAGCACCAAGCAGATCAAACCATTTTTGTCCATGTGTTCCTTCTCGGCCAAACTAACTGACTGAATAAACTAGCTTGATTTTGCAGTTAAGAAACATATTTTTTGGACTGGGAAAATGTACTACAGCATAAGAGAATGTCAATTACTCAAACATGCACATTTTACAGCTTCTCTGAGTGAAGGAGAGGTTTTGCAGGTCTTTCCTTCCTGCTGCTGTCAGATTGTACAATGAGAACTACCGACCCTGCCCATGCAATTCACCTGTAGCTATAATGTAATTGAACATAAACTAGCAGGAGCTATTTGAAGACATCTGATTGGTCAATCCTTATAAGGCTCATATCTGAATTTACAAAGACAACATCAACATAGAGAGTGAAAAACCACAGATTTTTTAGAGCCCAAAAATGTTGAACGTGCCACAAAGATACTCAGCTAGGAGTTTACTTTCAATGTAAGTCAATAAGAGATGGACTAAAACTTTGTCCACGAGCACTTCCCTATTGAGCTTCATTGAGCTAGAGGGTTAGTATTGTCCATCTATATACAGTTTATGTTGGTGTTGTCCATCAACAGTATATGTTCTACACACTCTTTTTAACCTCACCTCTCTATGTTCTTAAAGATATTGCACTTGTCGTCTCGTGTGCTGATCTGGAAGGCGAGCGCAGCGTGGTGGCTCTCCAACACGGCCGTATCGTTGTAGAGGATGGCGAGTTCGGAACCCGCGTTACAAAGGAAGCTGTTAGTACGTCCCGGGTGGTCCACGTCATGAACCGTAGCAGCAATCAGGGCGGCCACCTCGTCAATGGGATCCAAGCTTTGCTGCGGAAGGAAAGGGAAAACGCTCAAAAGGCTATATCCAATGATAATATATGTTGTTTTTACAGCCCAAAAACTCAACAAAAGATGATTTGAAAGACACAAAACTGCTGATTTATCAATAGCAGATTAAACAGGGGTAAAAAAGTGCTAAATATTGACCAGTGACAAGAATAAGATCACGCCATGTCTTTAGTCCCTCCATTATCGACAACAAATATGAGTCTTTATTGCGCTCAACCACAGCTTGTAATATCCCCAATTAAGGCCATCCTCATGGATCCTGAATCCAGGATTCGGCTGTATCCAATTCCACTAGAAAGCCTCTAGCTTGTTCGACTGAAATACATGCAACACATTTTAAGATGTTTTAAAAGCCACTCAGGCAATTCTTATGCTTCCAACCACAAACGAAATAATAAGAATGGGAAGTGAAGGGTAAGAAGGTTGTATAATGAAATCGAATGCACCGAGAGACGGCTGCAGACAGCTAGCTAAACACCGGAGGTGACACCTGTTTGTTTTTACTTTTAAAATTCAACTGGGCTTATTTCCAAATGGAAGAGGGTTAGGGATAGATATTTACACTCAAACTTTTATCTGGAATAAAAAATGAAACAGAGTTCATTTATAAGATAAGACTGCGGACATGAAACATATTCCGTTGTTGCCAAACAATTTGTGAATAAGCAGGTCTGTAGTTCCTGTTGATAAATATGTAGCGTTAAATCTGATTGGGATGAAGTCAGTGCCTCACCAATCACCAACCTCACTGACCAGTACTACTACTACTACCATGACTAGTAGTCATTACTACTACTATGACGACTACTACCACCACCACTACTACCACCACTACAACTACAACTACCTTAACAACTAGGACCACGACAACTATGCCGCCACCACCACAATCACGATCACAATAAATAGAAGGTATTAAATATGGGCAGAGGGAGGACAATGCCAGAGGTTATGTGCAAACCGGAACGTTTTAACATACTGTGTTTTCTATTTAATAATAACTCCTTCTCTTTTATTCACAAGCATCTCATTTAAGGGGAAAAAATACGGTCCGAGGCACAACTGATTGTAAAGTCCATCCATTCTTCCATCCATCCATTCTCTTCCGCTTCATCCGTTGCTGGGTCGCAGGGGCAGCAGTCTAAGCAGAGACGCCCAGACTTCCATAACCACACACACTTCATCCAGCTCATCTGGGGGGACATGAGGCCGTCCCAGGCCAGCTGAGAGACATATTAGTGACATAGTGACTGTTAAGTAAAAATAATTATGTATGCTGGGACACCAACGCGTTTGGGCCGATTAAGTCTTCATCAGGGAAGGCAGTAAATGGCTAATCAAGCACAGGTATATCATTAATAGACACAAGTTACATGATGAGTCATGTTGCCTGAAAATGTCTAATTTAAGATTTAAAAATAATCTTCTAGCATGCAATGTAGCCCGCACATTAGTTCTAGTGGCTCTTCCAATGTTCAGCTGTTATAATCACTGCTTTGTAAGATAAGATAAACTTAAGACACCCACTTTCACCCATAAGCCAGTACTGTAGACTGTTCAAGTATATTCATCCATCCATCTTTTCCCCCTTAATCCATTTCTGGGTCGGAGGTGTGGTAGTCCGAGCTGCACCCAGTTCACAGAGCACCAGTCCCTCACTGATCCTCCTGCAGGTGGTGAGTCCACAGGAGTATGCTCTGTCAGTGACAACACAGCCTTCATCTTTCAGCGATGCCCGAATCTAAGACTTCCAAATAGTCCTGTCCAAAGGGAATTACAGCGCCTTGTGAACGTTTGCACATTTTGTCTGGTTTCCAACCATAACGTTTTTTTTTTTTTAAATTTTCACTGAAAATTCTAACACATGAAACAGGCAACTGTGAAGTGAAAGTAAAATTATACATATTGTATATTATTTTAGAAAAAACCTGTATGAGTACTATTCTTTTACTTTTACAATTTCTGAGTGCATTAAATTACCCTTACAATCCTAATAACTGCTGAATGTTCATACCTTGCCCTAATGTATACAAATACAGATGTTCGTGAGGGCCTCAGAGCTATGGTAGGGTGTATTGGTCACTAAACAGCACGGTGGAGGCTACCAGAGAGGTCAGGGATAAAGTGTATGATGATATTAGCTATGGATCCTGTAGATATACACACACATACCATATGTATGTGTGTATGTATAAATTACCATGTTATCTATTATATATAATTCATACTGAAAATGTAAAAACGTTCACACACTTAAAAATAGAAATATATTAGTCACCTACAATGGGACAGTAGTGAAATCCCTCAAAAGTATTACATACATCTGACCCAAGACTTGAACTCAGCGGAAAAGCAACTTGTATTCATGCTTAGAACCCCCAGAAAACAATTATATGAAATGTACAATGACTGTAACTCACAGCTTTACTGTGCGTGATGTAAAGAGTGACGTAATGTTCGGTGGTGATGTAAGCGCTCTGGTTTAAGCCAATGAGAAGTCACGCTGCCGAGGTCAAAAATAGACACATAAACCGTCTTATCCGCGTCCTGAGACACTGACACAATAAGCACTGGCACCAAACGATGTGGGACACGCAAAGGGCATCCCCACAGCAGCCACTTCCACTTTGGAAGATTTACCAAAGAAACAAGCAGGTGTCATCTAAAAGATATGTAAAACAAGCAAACAAAACTCTTCTGTACTTGACTAAACTTGGCTTTGCGGAATCTGCAAATCTTAGACAGACTTTACTCAAAGAACATACAACTAAATGTTATAATTAACAGTTTTATACAAATGAAGGATAATGGGATCCTGACTTTGTCTCAAGAGAAAACATGTTATCTTTTGCATACAAGAAGGTACTATTTGTCACTTTGGACTGAGAGCTGATTGGCTGATAAGGGAGGTCCTCTCTTTCCTATTACTCTACTCTACTCTACTCTACTCTACTCTACTCTACTCTACTCTACTCTACTCTACTCTACTCTACTCTACTCTACTCTACTCTACTCTACTCTACTCTACTCTACTCTATGGCTACCAAGGAATGTCTTTGGTTTCTGGTGTTTTACGGCGGTAGGTTGCTAGGATACAGTACCAGATACTAAAGGGTATAGAAACACAACCGGGTAGAGTAGAGCAGAGCAGAGCAGAGCAGAGCAGAGCAGAGCAGAGCAGAATATAGAAGGGCCAAGTGTGCCTGGTGGAAATAGGGCTAATGATACATGGATCTTATTAGATAGTTACTTTTTGTGAAAGTTCTTCACCTCAGCTTTATGTTATGATATCTTTCCCAGCTTGGCCTCACCTTGACCCGCTCCTTGCAGAGGAAGTATGCGGTGGCGTGGAGGACATCGGCAGCATGAGAAGAGTTGTGGTAGGAGTTGGTAGAGTGGTAATTGGCCTCGATCACCTGGAGCCATGAGCGCAGTGTGGCCTCGGGACAGTTCAGGAACTCACACACCCCAAAACGAGAGAAGATCTTCATCCCCAAGTATGTCAACGGCCTGCAAGGGAAAGGCAGAGCTAAGAAGAATGGTTTGGACCCTGATTTGAAACATTGTGAGAGACTGTTCCAGAGTTCAAATGATTTATATAAAACAATAAATCACTTGTTCAAAAAAGGCAGTCCAGACCTTGAATACAGCTATACAGTCCAAACATTTTAGTAAGATGGTTATTTGAGTTCACCAGACAAACTTTACAAACTTTTTGACTGAATTTGAGCTGTTCTGAGCTTACTTAGGTATGATCTGTCCATATTGATGACCTGGCTAACTTACGGCTAACTCAAAGTAGCCTCATGTGTGTTTTTTAATTCTTAAAAGTATGCATTAATTTGCCCAAGCAGGAGAGTACGGACTCTGATGATCCAGCACATTTATGCACATTTATGAACGTTTATCATTCAAGTTCCAATGTGTTTGTTGCTACTATTATTTCTTATTATACTTTTTTTAACCTGTAATAATAACAAGTAAATGTCCACATTACTAATATTAAATACAGGCCATAACCAACTGGAACTTGGTGGCATGAGGGACCAGTTCTTGGTACTGGCAAGAAAACCCATTAATCCTAAATGAAGAAATAATTACAGTCGTCTGTCAATGATCATAATCTGAATACAAAACACCTCCTTCCTCGTCCTTTCTAAATATCTTTTATGAGACATTTCAAGGCTTTTGTTGTGCATTGTTGTGTTACCGTTTCATAGTTGCCACTTCCAGGTTGACGATGTCGAAGTCCCAGGAGTCCTCGTTTTCCATGGTCTGTGCGATCCGCGGCGGGATGTCATTCACAGACAGGGGAGTGGCCAGGTGACTGGGGATGTGGTGAGGCTCTGGAGAAACGCAGCACAACAGTTTGTTATAGGTAAGGTTTATGGAAAGGCGATCATACATACACTAAGCATGGCCTTTGATTACAAATATCTAAGGCAGGGTTGTCAAAGTCAAATACATCAGAGGGCAAAAATACCAAAAAAGGGCCGGACAAGTTCAATGTTTATTAAAACATTAAAATTATTGCCAATACCTAACACAGTGTAACATATTTATTTATATTAAAGCATCTATTATATTATTAGATTATGAATGTGTTTTAGCGGGTGAACTGTTTGACTTACGTTTTGTTGAGAAGATGTATTCATTTCCTGACAATCTTCGAAGGCCATCCTAAGAAAATGGACAGAGAGAATAAACAAAAGGCCTCAAACCATACGTTTACATACAACTCAAATACAATTACTGATATCTATCAAACAAAACTTTCTTTGCTAGGTCAGGTGGCTCTATACAATATTTTCATGTGAAATATAAGGAGGAAATGAGGATTTATCAATACAGGCTTCTGTATGTGATATACAATATGACAATCTATTACACACATGGCTAACTATTCGAAGAAGAAATACTGCGCATTATATTTGCACATTAAAAATGATAACTAGACCTATGTATATACATGTTTTAGAATAATATCTTCAGCAGAAAATAGATGGTGAACCAAGCATCATGGGTAAACAATGCAATGAGCCTGCAGTACCCCTATGCTACCACCAGAGGGAGGGGTAACATTTATTTTGTTCTTTTCCAAATTTGAAAATTACCAAATAAAAACACAACCATTTAACTTGAGTAAAAGCAGAAACTAATTTATAGGAATGACTTGTTTTAAAAAGGAACAAAATGCTTTCAGTGTGATGTCATAGTGGTAAAATGGCATGGGACTAAGACAGGAGCTTCTAGACAGAAGGTACGGAGCTACATGTTTGTGCCAGAAGTTCTTCATATTAGCGTGGATGGATCTAAAAACAACCAAATTTTTAGATCCATCAATTTACATCTTGTTAAAAGTATGGATAAGAGGAATGGATCATTGCTGTGGGTTTTATCATTGGAATAACCGGTAACATGGAGACTTGGGTGTGTGTTTTGTGGAGTGAAATGTTTACTTGACAGTTGAAAAAGGAAACAGACTGTCTCATCTTTGACCCGAGCATTGTCTCCCGGTGCTTCAACTATTTTTGGATATTTTTCCAAGAAGCAACGTCGTCGTAAGTGAGTAACCAACAAGCAAAATGAGAAAAATGTGTGTGTGTAGCAAAGTGGGAGAAACTAATACAAACAATCAGTACATGTCTCGTACATGATCGTTGGAATATTTTAACTGTAGTGAAGTCTTTGTATTATTGTCATTACGTTTCACCAGTAGCTACAGTATGTCACAGCATTCCCCATTGTGAGCCGAGCATTCAGTGAAATATTGGGTCTGTCACAAGAATGATTATATAAACCAATTGTTTACAAATGTAAAGATATCCTGAAAGACATAATGAAAGTATGATAGCACAGTATTGTTTTTTTTAATATTATATTGATTGGAAACAGTGTCTCAGATCATATGGCCCTGATCTGTGGAGTGACACCGAGGTCGACCCTGGGACCTCTTCTGCTCAATCTCTACGTGCTGCCGTTTGGTCAGTTAATACTACACATGGGGAGGCAGTGTTTCAGATCCATGCACCCAAAATCTGGAACGGTCTTACTGAAAATATACGTAATACTTTGACAATGTACTTTGACAGTGTTCAAATCAAACAGTTTATCTGTGCATACAACGGAATGATTACATATTCACTCTTTTTTAATGTACTGTGATTATTAATGTATGTTGTGTTTGTTTTCTACCTTGTTTTAAGTGGCCTTGTGTATGAGCTGAGCAATACGCATACAATTGTTATTAATGTATCATTCCAAATTGAAATGCCTCATTAGAAATCCCTGACTGTTTTACTTATTGCTTCACAAAAACACTTTCAATAAATATCTCCCATTCCCTCATTTTGTTATATATTTTTTTTATAATATTTGTCTTTGTGTGTGTGTGTATTTTTAATTTATACTTAAATTAATGAGGAGCTAAAGTCTCAGCCGAAACATTCCAATAAATTTCAAATAACATAAAAATTAACAAACAATCCAATGACGTGTGGGGCATTCAGAGAGTGAGAGGGAGGGGTTAGGGAAGACAGCGAGGGCCGGGCTTCCCTCTGCAGCAGTAGCACAAAGGACAATTCAACACTTCCTCCGGAGCCTCTGCCAGGACTCTGCCAACTTGGCTCTGGCTCAACCGTCTGTCCCTCCTGCATATTCTCATTTGAAACATCTAGAGAAATGTTAACTAAAACACATCATTATCGGGTAACTATTACATTGCCTGAAGCAGACTGCATTTACAACGACAAATATGAAACTCCTTCATATAGTTTTCCTTGTAAAAAAATATGTTTGAAAATGCTTGTGATCCTCTGCATGGGTGAGAAGCTTTCCGTAGTCCATTATAATGTGATTTTTTGTGAGTTGTTCCTTGCCGATGCAGGAGGGCCTAAGGACAGTGATGATCCAGGACATTTAAAGACATTTGTTCACAATTATGCACATTGGTCATCTCGCTCCCCATGAACCAATAGGCTCATATGTGTTCCTTATTATTGCAACTGTTTGATTCCCGCTGAAAAATAAAAGCTGTATCTTCACTGACAGAGCAGCCATCCTCCTGTGGACTCACCACCTGCAGGAGGATCAGTGAGGGGCTGGTAGCTCTGACTGCCACCCCCCGACCCAGAAATGGATTAAGGGGAAGAAGATGGATGGATGGATGGATGTTTGATTCTCTGATCTGTTGTTGGCAAAACCTCAGAGACGAATACAGGAATATTTAGGAATACATAACAATAAATTGCATTAACAGGATTACCTGGATCCTGTGTGCACTGTGCTGTGACTGTAGAAGACTTATTTCGAAAGTCGGAAGTTTGTTTTGACCCTTTTATTTTGACATTTACCCATCTCCTATGTGATGACTCAGCATTTCAACGTGGGTCAAAAAACACTAGTCTTCAGAGAATACCAATCTACAGAAAACGGTGTCGGCAGAGAATAGGTTGAAATAGGAACAAATCAAAAGTTTTGAATGTATTGACTGGTGCACGGGACACAGGGCTAAACGTTCTGGATACATTTCATCTGAGTTTGTTACCGTCATGAGCCCCCCCACGAGGTCATTGGTGTGGGGGTCCTCGTCCTTTGTTCCCAGTTGAGGCGAGTAGAGTTCTGTCGTCCGGAGGATCTCCAAAACCCGGTCCAGAGCCTCCGCCACAGGCATCGGGCTGCTCTCCTGCGCAGCGTTTATGATGTTTATCACCTGGAACCACAACAGATAGGATTGGTTGGTACATGTTCTTTGCAATAGCGGAGGAATTCCTTCTGTTTTATTTGGAAAAGTAAAACATTTGAGGAAGTATAATAACATTAGTCCAGTTCTCAGGTTTCTGCTTCCTGTGGCATCTGAGACATGTTAGTCCTATACGAACCAACATGGACTCTGAGGAGCACAGGGACTGGCCTCCTGCTGGTTCCTAGAGTCAGGACTAAACATGGGGAGGCGGCGTTCCAGATTTATGCTGCTAAAATCTGAACCAGTCTTCCTGAAAATGTGTTCAAATCCAGATTGAAAACACTTCTGTTTAGCTGTTCATACAACTGAAAGATTGTATTGTCACTCTTTTTAACGCACTGTGAGTCACTTTTCATGTTATCCCATGTGCTCCACTGAGAAAGGCCTTGTTCTGATTGGGATTGGAATCTAGGACCTTTATGTTGCGATTATGTGTATTGATTATTGAATATGAAAATGAACATGAATATAATATTGGATATGTATATTTCAAGTTCCAAAAAAACAATGCATTATTTTATCAGTAGTAGAATATAGAAAACAATTAAACCAAACTGTTGATAGCCTGTTAGTTAAATGTGAGTCAGGTGAAGAAGGTTATAAAAGTCACACAGGGACAATAGTTTTCAAAATGGCACCGTGACATAAGTAACAAGAGTAAAGCTCTTACTTACCGCTGCAGCTAATGATTATTTTAGTAATCATGATTGAGAAGTACATTTGCAAAGAACAATTTTGCAAATGTCTTCTTCTAGTGGCAATATATTTTGTCATTGCCTGTAAATTTGAAAAGATTTGCTCAAGAAGTAATAAGTAATCTTTATTTCTATAGCACATTTTACAAACCAAAACCACCCAAAGCGCTTTACAATGTTCAGAGTTCACACATTTTTCCACGAAGAAGAGAGTGAAAATGTATTTCTATAGAACAAAACCACTTATCTGGGTTTTGCAAATCAACTGTTCTAGTATTCTATCAATTATTACCTTTGAAACCAGTTTTTATATGTATAAATGCATAGTAGATATATTTCAGGAAATGTATGAATAATATTTGAAAACAGTTTGAAGTTCTATAAAATCTGGATTTAACCCAAGTTGATGGATAAATAGATAGAACCACATAATCTCCGCTTCAGGTGAGCTGGTCTACAACTTCATATTAGTTTACAAGTATCTCAAGTGAAGTGCATTGTCACTTGTATGTAAATATGTAATACAATAGTGTCTATAGTGAGGTCAGCCGGTGCAAGTCTGTTCAAATGGGGCTTTTATTGTGAAGGAAGTGATGCCTTCAGGGACCTGCTCCAAAGTCAGATGATACCAGAGTCATATGATCCACCCTGGGACTCTCAGTTTCCAACGCAGAAAAAACAGCATTATCACCCAATTACAGAACACATACAAGTCATTTAGTAACACTTTACTTCAAATGTAGGTCAAATTGGCAGCCTGTATTTATATATGTATCTATCATGTATAATATCTAATTGCTGTACATTCTATAGTTGATTCCTGTTTATAAGCTTGAAATAAATGCAATTAATCAATCAATCAATAATGTATTTCAAAGATCAGGGGTATCAAACTCATTTTGGTTGGAGCCAGATTTATAGAATAATAGCTCCCAGGGGCAAAGTATAAAAGTATTTGAAGCTCTTTGTATCAGTTTGTATCTGCATGTTTTACATTATAACAAGTATTTAGACAAAAGGATTACTTTTATTTAACCTGAGTTTTAATAGAATTTCATGATGGATTTATTTATTTATAACCCTAACCCCAGTTTAGTTTCTGTATGTTTGGACAGAACCAAAGTAACAGGATTGGGAGTTACAGATGGACTGTTACCATCAAGGCTGCAAGGCCTGATGGTAACACATCATGATGACATCACATCATTGAAAACATGAATGGTCTTTAATTGGACAATGAAACAAATCAACAAATCTTATGTCTAGGGCTGTGGTACCTCACTTTAGTTTCTCATAAGTAATACATTTCAATTTTCCCAGCAGAAAGTCTTGTAAAAGTAAAATGTTGTGAACAAATCAGACCACATGTGTCTGTCTTTTTCTATCATTGAGCTGAGAGCTGAGCGGGGGCCGAGTGAGATACATTTTTCTGTGATTTTGAAGTTAGCTACCTTATGATCTCACATTTACTTCTTGTAAAGAGCAAGAATTTCCCTAAAATAACTTAATAATAGGAATAGGGGCATTGAGTTTTGGATCGAGTTCTTCAAAAGAGACATTTTACATTTCAACGCAGCAAGTAGCAGGTTATCAAAAACAGGATTTTACTGCCACAAAGATTAAAATAATACAAATTCCACATTAAACTATTAGGGCTGTTACTAACAACCATTATAGTCGTCAATAGTTACAATTACTTTTTAGATTAGTCAAATAGTAAAATAGGTTTACATTGTTTACAAACATTCTAAACATGCTTCAACGGCTCAAATGGCTATAGTGAGTTATAGGGATGAAAAATTTAAATAGTTAATATCCTTTCGACCTTATTAAACCATCAATGTCTCAATTTTTGCCATACCACGTCTGTTTGCGCCCGTTTTATAGTCTACCGTTAACAATTATAACATTTTGATTACAATTTTTATTTTTGGTCTAGTAGCCTTTACATCCTCATCGATTATTGAACACTGTCGCTTATGGTTTTGATAAACATTGGTTAGTAGCCCAAAATAACTGAGCAGCAGCATATTCTGAACCAGCTCCTGGCGTTTGTGACATGTTAAAGCTGGGGTCCTATACTTTCAAACAACTAAAAATAGAACTATGAAACAAAATCCGCCTCACTAGTTCCTATCTCTCAAAATAGATTGGTTCTATCACTATTTTTTGCATGTATGCAATACATGGGTACTTTCTCATACGTACTTGACTTTATACATTTTACAACTTTCTGTATACACAATAAATAAAACTTGTGGAGCTACATGTCATTCTACCAGAAAAATAAAGATTTATCAAGTAATGACTCGCTCTAGAACAATACTCAAAGAAAATGATTTTTATCTTTTAATTGAAGCCATTTCTAAATGCAATATTCAGATCAATAGAAATCACACAGCCTCAGTTTTATATTTTTCTTTTAATCTTGGCTTGAGTAGATGTGACGACAAGGTGATTAATAGTTTAATTTCTTCTAAAACAAGAAACATAAGGGACCCACCTTTGTAATGGGAGCTTCGATGGTCATGGAGTGGATTCTGGCCATAGAGGAGTGTCGTCGCTGCGAGCTGCCTAAAAACCCAAAAATAACATTTTTATTTAACCAGTGTGGTCTGGAATCATTTTAATTTTTGCAGGGACAGTGTGAAATAAATACTAGCCATAAGGAGATATGCATTGTATTTGTGGATGTGTTGTAATAACTGGATAAGGTGGTGCTGCTTAAACCCGTCTCCACATGGACAAGTGGCCACCTGAGGCACTGCAGCTTAAATCCACACGGACTGTAAGGTTTTTTTTTTTTAAATCCATTAGTTTTCTATAAATCCACACTTTAGTTCAACAAACTGCTCGCTCTCGTCCCGTTGAAGCTCCTCTTTGATCTGTGGCGCTCTGAATGGTCAGATTGGTCACGTGTCCCTCTGCACAAGCGTGAGAGCAACGTGAGCGAGCACCGCCATGTTGCTCTGGTTCTGCAGATGTAGAACCACTACACACCTACTGCACAAGACCGAAAGAACCAGAGCTGGCTAAAACGTGTCACTTCTGGTTATGTTTCGGACGTCCATGGTGCGAGCGTGAACCAATGAGCATAGGCCATTAATATGAATGGGCAGACATCTTGGAAACCCAGGCTTGATTGTACCAACATATAGCAGAATATGCTAATTTACAGCTGTAGGCCCTGAGAATGTTTTTGTCCCAGTAAAACAAGGGTAGATGGATGCATGACCATACATTAGACCTAATATGTATTCTGGCCCGTTTTTTCTCCTGTGTCACAGAGTACCAAGTATTATTACTAATTGTATCATGTGTTCATGATCACAATTGTAATACAAAACATTGACACATTTAAACACATTTAAAACAATGTATAACATGCAAAAACTTACAAAATCAAATTAAAGTAAAGCCCAGGTGAAAGCGCTTGCACAAGTTTTTGTTGTGTTTACGCTTGGGCTAATTACAGCCCAATCAACAACCTCACAACTTAATACATGAGGGGAGCTTTGTCTGGAGTAAAGTTCCACCATTTTGTCCCTTCCCTCTCACCATCGCTCCCTCGTGACGTTGTGGATCTGACGTCCAGAGAGCCTTTCCTCCGGTCTTTGTATTTGCTGGATTGGATATCTGAAGAGAGAGGGAGCGCCTTTCATCAGCCACAAAGCGTTCATAAGATCACTGACGTAAAACAGGGTTAAGAAGAGTTCAGCGCTCGTTATCAAAGTCTCGCACAGAAACACAAAAGATAAGTTTGTATTTGCTTGGATTAGGCAAAAAAATATCTCAGAGGATAATTTGGAGCATAGATTGGTCAATGGAACATGCAGCTTAATCCCAAACACGTTCTCATGTGAAATGAGAAGAACACCAGAACTCCCAGAACAGTCAATTTAACAGATTTTAGTTTTGAAAGAGAAACTGCTCACTTGCACTTGTGGTCTTCATTACTTTGTGACTTTTTCTGTATCTAAATGTCATTATTTTTATGAAGTCATCTGCATACTGCTGTCAGTTAAACGCATGAATAACTGTGTAAACGCAAAGCTCCGGGCTGCGACATGCATTTACCCAGGGGGAAGTATCTGAAATCAGCCCCACATCCAACGCGCATCCAAGAAACGTAGGGTCCAGCAGGCTTGCAGAAAACCAAAGCAGTCGCTAACTGACTTGAAAACAACTGAAAACATAAACAAAAGAGAAGCTCCGACTCATTGGAATCATTGGATATCATCACCCAATATATTACAATAGAAAGTGGCAGTGTAGTGGTCTATCTTTTTTGCGGGGGGTTTTGTTTTAAAAATAACCCACAATAAGTTACACTTGTGAAATAGCAGCTCTATGTGTTATGGCTGTAAAAAAACACCTCGCCACACACGTTGTGCACTTCTGTAACCCCCTGAACTCACGACCGCTGAAGTGGGATCTCAGAGATATCAAACCTGCTCATTGTAGGTCAGAGTAATGCAGGGACCACTGTATCAACCAACTAAAGATTCCAAAGAAATGTGAAAAAGTCAGTTTGAATTATGTCAGCAATGATAAGCTGTATTATACAACTGATCAACGTTACGGAATAAGAGGTGAAAACCCAGTCACAGAGTCAAGTTGAAATTAAGATAAGTGCAAATAAATAGTAGCAGTCTCTCGCAAAGATAAAGCACATTGGGACGTGGGGCTTACTATTTAAAAAAGATTAAAGCCTTTTGGTCCATTTCACAAGTCTCCTTACTGCAGTCCTTCTCAGATACTGTGAGCGAGAAAGACCCCAGGGAACATGCTCTTCCCCCTGTCGAGCCGCGTTTGTACTTTTGTGTTTAATAAATGCATGAAGGGAACACAATCTTGATCGAGTCGCAAAAGACATTCAACATATTCTGGTGTATCTTGACGGTCGGACTCTTCACATGTCATTAATCACTCACTTCATACACAGTGGTGATAAACTATTATTGTAGCCACAGCTGCCCTGGGGCACCCTGACAGAAGTGAGGCAACCAGTATGTGGCATCAGCCTTTCTGACCACCACCAGCCATTAACACATCAGACTCATTCTAAGCAATGTGTCTTGCCTAAGAACACAACGACAGGCTTTCACATGCAAGCGGAGCCATGACATGTGCTTTATGGTCATTTGTTAAAGTGTGTGTTGTAATATATTTAAAAAATAGTAACTGACCACATCTAAATATATCCCAGAAGTGAAAAGAAGAACAAATTGGGTTGTACCTGTTTGAGACTCTGCCTGCACACTTTGTTTTTCATTCTGGTCAAAGATAAAAATACATTTATTACAGTTCTTGAATAATAATTTGGACCTTTATTAAATTACACTCACCTTATTATTATCATTTAAAGGCCTGTTGATAGACACATAGTGTCTGATTTTACTGTAAACACAAAACAACAGGATGAGATGTGATTCAGTTTGTGCACAGGAGCCCGAGGCTGTGGTCACTCACCCTCCCTGTCCAATAACAGGAGTGATCTTCACATTTTGTTGAATGCTGTCGCCATTCTTCTTTTTGGCATAATAAATCCCCTGCCACTCCTGAAAGCATAAACAACCTTTACATAGGATTTTGTTGTTGTTTATTAGTTACACACAAAATACATATCAAATAACAACTATCAATAACTATCAATGCTGAAATCCATACATATTTGCATTTGATAAATTCTTGTCATTATTAAAACTAAGAAATCCCTAACATCCCCATTCGAACCCCAAAGGTCTATAGGTGCTGGTCAGTGGATTTAAAAGACAGAGTTCATACAGTGTTTACAAAAGAGGTAATTTCTTCACTTTCCAACATAAAACATGAATCCACATCCATGAGAGCTTGAAGCTGGTGACTCAGGGCACATGAATGCATCATGGGGACTATAGCTGTAGCTCTAATCTCCACACAGAGGTCAGCAGCTCAGCAGCCTCGCCCCCGGACGCTCCGTCCTGGAATCTGTGTTTCATGTCTCGCTCCATCTGACCCTGTCCCGCTGCGTCTGTGGCACCTGTCTGCATCTGATCTGGGGGATTTGAACTCCTCATTGTCAAAAGTCACAGTATTGGAGAATGTACCAAACAATTCCCTTTAGAATGATTACTGTGTCCACCAATCATGAGACAACACCAAACTCAAGTCAATAATTTGAACTCACCAATGTTCACTACATTCATAAATCTCCAGTTTGATCCGGTTTTATCAGCATTGATTCCCAAAAACAGCACACCTTTACCCTGTAATAACTATTACTCCGCCTCACAAGGTCGTATGAGATTTTTTGTTTTGTTCAATTGATTCCCGCTGGTAAAGTAAGTAAGTAAGTAAGCCATCTTTATATATATTGCCTTTCACAGATCAGAGTCAAAAAGTGCTTGTGCATGCCAGATCTGTAGTTTTTAGTGGTAGGGGAAACCAGAGCACCCGGAGGAAACCTACGCTGTCAGGGGGGGACATGCAAACTCCACTCAGAAAGGCCCCATTCCGACCAGGATTTGAACCCAGGACCTTCTTGGTGAGAGTGCTATCCACTTAGCCACCGAGTCGCCCAAACACTACCTAATATTGAGGATACATAGATAGATACAATAGATATAGACTAAAGACTATAACAATCCATACATACTGTACATACATTCATACAAACATTTAAATGCAAGCAGATATAATAAGAGCATTTCCTCACCTTTCCTTTGCGTATGCAGGAGTTTATTGTTTCAAGGAGATCAGGCTTATTCTTCTCACTTTTAGGCACTTCTATGATTTCTTTTCCTATCAACTCGCCCTGTTGGTAGCCCATTATGGACTCGTACGCTGGGTTCACGTACTGTAAAGAAAAACAAAAATCAAATAAACCTCATTACACATGAATTAGATCTGCAGTTAAATACTATGTGATCATTATGGAGATATACATTCATCCATGGACTATTGCCATGGCAACGCAAATGATTGGTAAAAAGGAGAACATTGCAGTACATACTACAAACATACAAATGTAAAAATACACAGAATTATAAACAATTATTAAGAATACAGTGTTTTTGTCACTTTAGGAAATTACTTGTATTATTACTAATGTATTACGTTCTTGTAGATATGGAAAATTCTATTAATGCGACGATGACAACAATTTATCCACAGAGGGACGAAATTATCCCTCATTATGATGCAGATAATTTGTTATGGAGACCTGGAAAACGGCAGTGTTTTCTAGAACAAGTGTGATCGGATGAAGGAAGCGTAAAAGTACACGGTCACGGTGCTTTGAAGTCGACAGAAGGCCCTTTCACAAGTGACATCACAAGACACCAGCATGCACTTATGTAGAGCACAAAGGGGAAAACCACCAATCACAATCATCAACAAACGGGAAAGGCAACATTGTATTTTTAAGCTGACCTGAATGACTTGATCCTCGGAGGAGATTTCGATGGCCTCTTGGCTCTGTTCCAACGCCGTAAAGAGAGCGTTCCCAGCCCTGAAGATGTTCCACAGAAGAAGGTCATTTCATCATTTTCAAGCAAATGGAGAAATAAAAGCACACATGAGCCCTGTTTGGACTCTATTTCAACTCTATTTCAATAGTCAGTGAGAATACTTTAGTAGGCCTGTCACGATAACAAATTTTGCTGGACGATTAATTGTCTCAGAAATTATTGCGATAAGCGATTATATTGTTGTTCTGAGATAATTTGCATCGATTACAATGATAATGCAGGTACACCTTTTCAAAGAGAAATAAACTTTTAACGAATATTTAACGCTAAAACACAATAAATTAACAAACAACCAAAAACAATAAAGAAAATAGACTCAGTCTCTTAACAAAAAATGACCAGGAATAAAACTGCCAGGACCTTTGTAAAGAAAATATGAAACAGATGCCTCAAATGTCAATAATTTCTCAGACTTTATGGCAGATTAAGAGAAAGAAATACCAACATGTTGACTTTGTGTGGCTTAAGACAGGATCTCTCAGGAGTAGTCCCACCTCCCCACACACCACCAGGCGAATGACAAGTGACTGACATGTGGGTTTACCAATGGGGCGTACAGAAGTCCTGCTGCGGTAGCGCCCACCGGAAGTAGTGGGGCGGGCTTTGATGCTAACAGCTAAGCTAGCGGGTTTTTTGTGTAACGTTCTACTCCAAGAATGCAAGTCTGCAGCATCTCTGTGTTCAGAGACCTTCTAGAGACTTTATATAACAGCAGTATGTGTTCACGGAGGTGCGCCATAAGTTTATTTTATTGGTATGGTACGGTACTTCTGCATCGGCGAACACGCTAACGCTAGCTGCGCTAGTATAGTCACTAATCAAGCCTGAATGAGAACTCAGCTGCCGGCATATGTTCACAACTACTGTGTCCCCCATTGTCAATCCTGGTTAAGTCCTGGTTTAGGTCCTGTTTTGGCTGTATTTTGTATTTTTGAGTAATTTCTGTCTGCTTGCTAGACCGCTAATGTTCCCGTGACCACTTTGCGGCTCTCTGACCCGAGAGAGACGGGGGAAACAAACAAGCATGCAAATGGGATTTATTGCGGCCAGAAAAGTTATTGAGCAAATTTTATTTATCGTGCGATTAATTGATTTATTGACTATCGCGACAGGCCTATACTTTAGTACCAACTCGGCCTGGATAGAACCAGGACCAAGCACATATCAAAAAGTATCTGGTACCGGTTAACCAGGGCCGGTGGAAACGCTCCTAATTGAGGTGGAGTAGATTAGTGCGGCAGTAGCTCAGTTGGTAGAGCGTTGGCCTTTGAGCCAGAAGGTCGTGGGTTCAAGCCCCGCTCAAGACCTTCACCATCAACTCCCACTGACTACTATCGTTGTGTCCTTGGCAAGACACTTAACCTCTGGGAACACCAGCCACAGTGGGGCGGCTGCGGCTGTAAAGTGCCAAACTGCCGTTGTGTCCTTAGGCAAGACACTTCACCCCCATTGCCTAGAATGAGTCTGGTGTGTGTGTGAATGGTTGGTGGTGGTCGGAGGGGCCGATGGCGCATACTGGTTGCCTCGCTTCTGTCAGTGTGCCCCAGGGCAGCTGTGGCTACAGCAGTAGTTTATCACCACCGTGTATGGAGTGAATGAATAATGACACATGTGAAGCGTCTTTGAGTGTCCAGAAAAGCGCTATATAAAACCGATGCATTATTATTATTATTATTATTAGTGCAGAGTAGAGTAGAGTAGGGTGGAGTAGAATAAAGTAGAACCAAACATTTACATTGACTACAACATATCAAAAAAAAGTTTTCACAACAGCAGTCATTTTGGAGGACATCACAGAAGTTGCCATTCTCACCAACACCAGATAAAAAAGTCATACAATTCAAACACAGGGAATACAATAATAAAATCCATAATAGTAATAAGCCCATTTAATAAATGTAACTTCTCTATATCATAGGCAACTCTAAATATATCTAAATGAATTTATATCTGTCAATTAAGTAACATAAAACAAATTATTTTTTATTTATTTTCAATACATAAACCATCTTTTACATGGTTACTTTTATAGATGTGAGGGAACGATGGCGGGCTTATATTCTTTCACTTTTTACAGAGTTTATCCAATTCATCCAATTGAATATTTATCCATTCTCTCCACACAGCAATGACAGAAGCGAAACGCCGAACACCAACACCCTCCATTCATTCACTCATTACATTCAGACCTATTGTATAAGTTTTCAGTGGTTGGGAAAACCGGAGCACCCGGAGGAAACCTATACACACACAGGGAGAACAAGCAAACTCCACACAGAGAGCCCTGGGAGGTGGAATCGACCCCAGGACCTTCTTGCTGTGAAAAACAAGCTCTAACCGCTGCGCCACCGTACCAAATTTAAATATTTTTCTACAAAGTCACATACCTTAGTTTGAACTGCGCCCGGACCTCGCCGTGCTCCAGCTGCAGCAGCTCGTTATAGCAGGCCATCATATTGCCGTTTTCCACGTATCTCTGAGGTCATCGGTTAATGACAAAACAACAATTAGACAAAGGCTGTTCGTTAGAGAGTTAGTCACACCTCGCCACCGTCATGAGCCCAGAGAAAGACACCATTGATGAGACTGTGTTTTGGAAGGGATCTGGCTCTGGCCCAGTTACAGGGAATGGGGAAGGGGTGATAACTGTAGTGGTTGTAAAAATGATAATGATAATTAATAATATTAATAATATTAATAATAATAATAATATTATTATAATAATATTAATAATAATAATAATAATAATAATAATAATTAATATTATTATAATAATATTATTATTATTATTAATATTATTAATATTATTATTATTATTATTATTATTATTAGTAATAGTAATGGGGCTGGTGCTATGAGACCTGGGTGGCATCTCTGATTGCCACCCCCCTGACCCAGAAATGGACTAAAGGGTAGAAAATGGATGGATGGATGGAGTAATAGTAATAGTGATAATAATAAAAATAATAATAATAAAAATAATGTATCAGTTTTATATAGTACTTTTTTGGGCATGCCAAGATGCTCCATACACAGTGATGATAAACCTTGGACCACCAACCATTCACACACACACACACACACACACACCAGACTCATTCTCACCTGGTGCTTCCATAGGTCTCGCGCCACCTATCCATGTTCTATTCTGCACAGTACAAGGACGGTGGGATTCCCTGCTCTGTCATTGTGGTTGGTTCGGCTTTGGATTTGAATAATGCTTTGTTGTTTTGTGTTTCTGAAATTACTCATATTGATTAACAGTCCTGCATTTTGGGTTTCTTTTATTTTTGACAATGTAGCCCCCAAATTACATATTCTTGACCCTCAAACTGGCCCAGATTGAACTGAGAATTTTTGAAAAGAGGGGAAATAGTCCTCTAGAGAGATTCACAAGATTTCCATCATGTAGCTGAACTTAAGCAAAATAACAAAAGATAAAATCCGAACTATATATGTAGTTAAAAATGCTGTATTCTATGGTTAGTTTACTTGAAAGTTAATCTTTTTATAAGCTTGTTTTAGCACAATTTCAATGTCTTGCCTCATTGTTGTTGAATGTTCACAAAATAAATGTATTTTCTGTCAATATTGCCCACTCCTAGCTGTGTGGTTTTGGAGATGTTTTGAAGTGCAAGGGACGGGAGCAGCTGCCAAATGTGTGGTCAGTGCAATTATATACAGAGAATAATACGGTAATTCTCAAAAACAAAAAAGGAAATATCATTGCTATGGGCTAATTGTTTTTCCACATGTATTTCACTGTGTTGGCTTTCTTTCTTTTTGTTTTTCTGTTTATTAAATATTAAAACCGACAATTTACTGAAAGTCAAGCAGTGGGAAAATCCAAAAATAACGGTAGTGAAAACAAACAGACTAATTCAAAATAATAGCACCAATATTATGTTTTAGTTTGGAGTGGACTAACACATTTCACATTTCATGAAAACTAAATGTTGTTATTGTTTGTTTGTCTGAGATACAACATGAGGATATGGAGTGAACAGTCTAAACCTGATATAAAATACAGAGGAGCCTGGACAGGAGCAAGACTGTAGACATGATCTGCAAAAAGCAAGCGTCTTTGAGTGTCCAAAAAGGTCTAAATAAGTGTGATGATCTATTTTTATAAAAAGAAATGAGGTTACAGATCACAAGACATTCCCATAATATTTTAACAAAAAACTTATGGTTGACCCTTTTACTCATTCTGAATGGGAAAATGCCTATAGGCTATCCATTACCTTTTTATGTTGGTTTGAGCTTTTTCTGACAATGACTGTGTACACTCTCGCCTGCAGAGACGGAGCATGAGTGCCCAGAGGGAATGTTCCATGTACCCCAGGGATCAAACTCGTTCTTTTGAGGCTTTAGGGTCATACCAAGGTCTCCATTGTTTTCTTTTGGGAAAGTTTATTTATAACTCAACATTCGCATTTTTGTGATTATTTTTAATTGTATTTTTTTATCACTTAAAGGCATTTTGACCAAATTTTCAATGTTGTTTTCAAGTTCAACGTTTGAACTGAACCAAAGACCTTTATATAAACAATAATGTGGTTGTTTTCTTGAGAGAGTTAGCTTGAAGATGATGCATAACACAGTACCTCCTGTTTTACCCGTACAAACCCCTAGGGGTCCATGTACCCCCATGTTGGGAAACACTAGTTTAGGCTCTAATCTTGTCTGCTCAGCATTTGTGAATTAATTTCTACAGGTATGAGATTTCATTTCAAGTTTTGAAAATGTTGCACGTTTTCAGTTGTGTTTTTCCAGCGTCACGAGCAGAGCAGGCGACTGATTGATCAAAGCGTGAGCTAAAAATAACTTCTATTTTTAGACTTTCTTGATCAATATTCTGATGTTGCCTTGAGTAAACATGCAAGCATCATGATAATACTTCTCAGTTACAAAACCGTGCTTTTTAACACAAGAACTCACTGAGCAATCAATTTGATGGCATTTTGTTTAGAAAGTGTTTGCTCAGCTCATGTTCATGTGTGGTCTTCATAAATGTTTAATTTCTATATGTCTATACGTTTATTTCTATGTCTTTATTATTAATGAAATAAAACTACTGATATCTAAAAGATTATCTTCTACACAGAGAGGAGGGTAGTTACCATAGCAACACCTTGGGACTTGACAGCAAATAGCATATGGTTTCAACTAACTGTTTTTGCTGTATTTGAAGTTATAGTCACCAGTTTTAGCAAGTATTAAGAACGTTAAAAAAATTGTGTGAACGTCTTAATTTTATCCATCCATCCATCCATTTTCTACCCTTTAATCCATTTCTGGGTCAGGGGGGTGGCAATCAGAGATGCCACCCAAGTCTCATAGCACCAGCCCCTCACTGACCCTCTGCAGGTGGTGAGTCCACAGGAGGACGGCTGCTCTCTGAGTGTGAGCATAGCCTTGATCTTTCAGTGGGGGCTTTGGGCAAAGTGGGGTTAAGTGTCTTGCCCAAGGACACAACGACAGCAGTCATCAGTGGGAGTCGGTGGAGAAGGTGTAGAGGTGGGAATTGAACCCACGACCTTCTGGCCTTAAGGCCAATGCTCTACCAACTGAGCTACTGTCGATGAGCTACGTAAATACGTCTTAATTTTAAGGTAGTGAAAAACTACTTTTCAGAATTCCACTGATTGGAATGGGAGCCGTCAAAACAGAGTTCTAGTAGTTTCTCCTCGTGTTGATTTGAGTCCCAATCAATTTAATCTCATCAAACAGACTTTAGTGAATGTTTTCAGCGGTCGCTCTGTTTGGGGTTTATCCCAAAAGTGCTTTGTTCTGTGTTATTAATAACGGCTGCTGGGATTTCGCTCTAATGTGTGAACAAGATTATAGCCCCAAAAATGCTCCTCAAAAGGTATCCAATTAAATAAGAACAGTTTTATAACAAAATGGGACACGTATCTCACCCTGTTGAAGCCAGCATTGATGAGTGGCATCACAGAGGCCTCCTCCCTGTCTGGCCTGAGGAGAAACAAATCAACAAAAATACATTTAAAATCAATGTGTCATGTCTGGCTGAAAAGTATGATAGCACATTTTATTCACCCTTTTAGCAGTGAAAAATATACAAATAAAAACAATGTACACACAAGTCCTGTTTATTTCTACAATCTTCTACACAGTACTAATTTTTTGTTGTTGCATTTTTTGTGATTTAAAATGAAGGTAACCCAGCTTTATTTTTATTTTTTTAGTATGACTATCAAAGTACTGTATATTATGAAATAGTACATCCATTCTAAATATCTTACAGCTGGGCACAGTGTGTACGTACCGTTTCACAACAGCAACTATCACAGTGTTTTCTGAAGAGATGACCGATCGAATTGACCTGGAGACAAACACATACAATAAGCACATTAGTAGAAGTGAACAAAACATGGAAATTAATCGATACATGGATCCACAACGTTTTTGGAGAATGTGATGAAATGTGTTTGAAATGTTTAAAATTCTAATACTGTAAATGTTGTAAAACTCTTGGAATGGGGAAAGCATGGCAAATTCTCCTTGGCCATAAATGTGCTGCATATTCTACAGTACAATATAGTAGACACATACTAGATTCCTGAAGAACCAGGATGTAGGATCACATTAGTTCTTGTGCACATGTCTCTCCATGGCCTCGCACCAAAGTACATCTGTGACATGTTAGTGCCATATGAACCAGCTCTGATTCTGAGGAGCACAGGGACTGAACATGGGGAGGCAGCCTTTTAGATGAATGCAGCTCAAATCTGGAACAGTCTTCCTGAAAATATGTCTACTCTGACAATGTTCAAATCCAGATTTAAAACAGTCATGTTTAGCTATACTAAAAAAGTGTAAATACCAGATAAGTAGTGAAGCGGACACAGTATTACTATTATTTCAGTGCAATACTTGGGGACTTCCATTCAAATAGATATAATATGTTAAAGATTTTCTTTTTATTCTGAAATGAATACTAGTCTTATTTAAAAACACTCGTTCAAAGTGGCAGACTGAGCCCTGTGGTGCAGCTGCACTGCCAGGCCCAGTCCCCTGAAAGAATGCAGAGAGGGGAGCCACTCATGGAGCTGTGGTTTTGAGTCCGGCCACTGGTCATAAAGGAGCTTTAGTTCAGCCGCGGTGCCTGTGCGCGTACAAGTAACATATGGATCGTCCAAAATGAATAGGGTTAAGATCCATGCGCCGGGCTGTCCCAAATTAATGTGTGCAAGAGTGTTTTTGGTTTGGGCACAGGCTAAAGATAGAGAGAGTACAGCACTGGACAACATGACTGCAGCGAGGATCAGGCCAGAGAAAGGGACAGAGCTCAACTTTTACACAAGTTTAGCTCTTGTGTAAAAGAGCTTTTTGTGACTGGGTGTGACAAATACCTGAGAAAGTGTACACTCTGTCTACATGAAGTAATACTGTGTTCTAAAATGGAATCTTTATCAAATTCAATGACAAACTTTTTGGACCGTTTTAACTCATGTTTCTGATAATCCTTGATAATCAACAATGGAATAGACATTTGTCATTGATGCATGGATCAATTCGATTTATGTTTTTTATTTTAGTATAGCCCTGAATCACAACAAGAGTGGTTGATTCGCAAACAACATATCAGAGAATCAAACATTATCAAACAAAGGAAGCAATACAACAAACACATAGGAGCCATTGGTGCATAGATTGGCAAAAAGTGAGAAACCTCAGGGAGGCCCACATTAAGAGAGGGATCTGCTCACACGGACAGGCTGTGGAGGGGGTTAGTACATGGCTATTCTATCATTTTATGGTCAGCGAGTTGGAGAGAAATGTGAGCTCAATGATGCTTTGAGTTAGGAAAGTCTAAAATGCACAGGTTTTAGTGGCAGCAAAGGGGTTCTTACAGATAAATATGAATAAAAACAGAGTAGTAGACAGGTGTGCAGTGGGGGCTCTCACCGGCACAGTGCTTCTGCGTCAAAGTGTCTGGAATGTCTGTGGTCGATGATGACGAGGTCGTGGTGTTTCTCCACGAAACATTCGAGCGCCGACTCCGCGGTGCGCGCCAAACTGAAGCGAAAGCCGCCCTTTTCACACGCCCAGCAGAAGCCATTACTCTGACTGTCCTCTTTGGCAAAAACTAAAAGTACCTGCAAAACACGGAGTGATAGGTGTGAGAAAACCAATAATGCAGCTAAGTACTTAAGTGGTGTGGGTGGGCAAGGCAAGTTTATCTATATAGCACAGTACATACACAGGAGAAGTGATTGACAAAACAAGAAAATATACATAACAATCACATGAGGCATTGACATAAAAAATAATCACAGCACATTAAAAAGAGTGCAAATTCCTTCCCTCAGTTATATGCACAGCTAAACAGGACTGTCTCACATCATCAGGAAGACTGCTCTGTGACAGCCCAAGCAGGCCCTCTATTGTTAAGGCTCATACTTTAAAACCTTTATTGCTTGTGCTTGCGTTATCTCTTGCTACTCCTGAGTAGTAACAGTGTGAGATATTAGCTGCATAAATCTAAAATGCTTCGTATAATCACTTTATATGTTACTAGAACGCAATATTGGCCAGAAATATTGTAAATAGATATTTTGCCAAAACCATGGAGTCCTAGCCATCAGTAACCAACAGTATTTTTTCTCGTGATTTTTAAGACAAATTGTGGAACTCCTCTCTCTTATCTATTGATTCACATCAGTAAAAAGATAAAGGAGTCCAACTACAACCAGTCCTCTTTGATATGACCTTCCCGAGCTGAGCCAAAGGTATTTAACCCTCCTCTAAAATGATCTATGACACAGGTAGTGACGCTGGCCTTTTTTTCCTCCCCGGCTCCACTCCACTCAGCACAGTGCCTCTCTCAGCCCGCATACTTTCATATAGGCCGTGTGCTGCTTGCGTAAATACCAAAGCTGGGATTTTTGGGCCCGCCTCCAACAGCACAGCGGCACTGAGGCTAGATTCATGAGTCACCCTCTCTCACAAACGTCATCACACGCTGGCAGTTCCCTCGAATGAACGTGAAGAAGGAGAAGTTTGTTCTGCGCACAGCGGTTTGCATCACACCTGTAAAATTGAATTAGCCGAGACTTTGTTGAGAAAACTGCAGCTACTGTCCCAGCCACAATGAGACGACAGAGGACGGGTTGTTTTAAAAAAGTGCTCATAATTTGATTTGACTGTAGTTAATTGGACAAAGAGGCTAGCAATGTGTTTTAAATAGAAGAACTCGCTGACCCCTTCATTTATGTTGTCTGGCAATTACTGGTAATCAAAAGAGCCCTTTGAATCTTCTAGATCAGGGATAAATGTTGCATCTTTTTTCCCATCTTGATGACTGCAGAGTGGACCGGCATCTCACTTAAGTACAGGCTAAAGTTAACAAAGATATTTCTGATACGAGACCTCAGCTGGTCTTCAACTCTCACTCTCACAGTTTAGAAAGTTTAGATTAGGTTATTTGGTTCTTTTATAAAACAGACAAATGTAACTTGTTATTACCTTGACATGTTTCAAAAAGGTATACTTCAGAAGCTTGTGAATAACTGAATTTACTAAGAAGACGAGAGGAATTTTGGAACATATACGGCCATTAATTTTATTGTTTATTTGGTTGGGACAGTGCAAGTGCAAGTTAATGATCACACCTCTCCGGAGTGTAGCCTTGGGTTAATTTGCATCCCTTGTCCCACATTTGCACTCACAAACACACACTCATTCACCATGAACTATTGTACATGTTTTTAGTGGGAGGGGAAACCGGAGTACCCAGAGTAAACCTACGCAGACAAGGGGAGATCATGAAAATTCCACAAAGAAAGGCCCTGTTTCGACTGGGATTCGAACCCAGATGGACCAATGGCTCTTATGTGTTTGTTATTATTGTTTGAACTGTTTGATGCTCTGATCTGTTGTTGAAGCACAATAATGTAAAAGCCGCTAAGATGACTGCTGCGGTGATTAGGGCTTCAATGATTTAGGAATAGACAAAAATAAATTGAAATGGATGAACCTTCCTATACTAGGGAGAGTTGAAGAGTAGGAGTGAGACTTTCTCCCGCGATCGATTATCGATACGCATTTTCCAAGTATCAATTTTGAAAAAATAATAAAATAAAATAAAATACTTTTTTTTAAATTATTTTTTTTATTTTTTCAATTAGTGTCAATACTAAATATAGGACTACATTACGCATCTCCATTCCATTTATCATGAAATAAAGTGTATTTTTTCACTTAACATTTTTCTTTTATTTAAGCCATAAATTGGCATATGGTACATTTCTGACCAATATATTATAATCGTCTTATCGTGATATAACCTTTATCGTGATATAATTGTTATTGTGAGCTTTGTATCGCGTATCGTCTCGTATCGTGAGGTACCCTGAGGTTCCCACCCCTATTGAAGACCAGCTTGAGGTTGCGTATTTCATTGTAAACAATAGGCCGGACTAAAGTGAAACGCCGGATCCACTCTGCAGGCATCAAGAGGGGAAAAACATGCAACATTTACCCCTGATCTGGAATTGATATTATTACTTTAACATGTTTCGACGGTACACTTCCTTCTTTCTCAGATGCTTTTGAGGGATATTGAAGTCTAACGTACATTTGTCTGTTAGAAGAACCAAATAACTTAATTCAACTGTTAAGATGTTATAGTTTAAATAATAGAGGAAGCCTGTACTAGGGCTGGGTCATCTGGGGAAAAATATCCCCCGCAACAAGTTTAGGGAATTTCATAATATAAAACTGCCCTTTAAGCTTAGCAAACGTCTATGGGAAGGTACAATCTGCAGTAATGTCCTGCTCTTCTACATCTTTCTGAATCAGGACAGAATTCCACATCGAGATGTTGGTAGAAAAGTCAACATTCCTGCAGAGGTGAAGGAACTGCTTAAATATAAAGTCTTACATTAAGCCTGGCCTGGGACACACCCATAGGGATTTTACTGCCATTGTAACAGCAATTTTGTCTCAATTTACACTTCAATTTACACTTCTTACAGGACTGAAATTCAATGTTACAATGTTGCCATAGAAGAGGAAAGTCTAAACAGCATTTTAACTTCATTTCAGATTTATGCAGCTATATGCAAGACAGGCTTCTACAGTACACTGACAATGTTCAAACGCTGAAATTATCAATATGGCATATTTTTTTCAATTAAATTAATTGTATATTTGTGCAGCTCTAAATCACAACAGCAGACGAGGACTTCAATTCCTCAACAACAGATCAAAGAATCAAACAGTTCGAACACAGGAAAATACAATAACAACAAACATCAATTGGTCCATGTGTCCAGGAAGCAGGATTACCATTGTCCATAAATGTTAACAAATGCCCCTGATCATCACTGTCCCTAGACCCTCCTGCATCAGCAAGGAACAACAACAACAAACACAAAACAGCATGGGAAAAAAAGTGAGAAACCTCTTTGAGAGAGAGATCACTCCCACGGATGGACAGTTTAAGACTCAGGCTGTAGAACAAGGTTTGAGGCTGTACAGTGCAGGACTGAAGGGACTATTTTTGTTTGAGAGTTATTTTTTTATATTTTTGTAACAGACATGTCCAGGGACGATGTACAACTGTTTTGAAAAGATTCAGGCAGTTCTATGCTTTACATTAGGCATGTCTCTTTGAATCATATTTGGCTAAATAAAAACTGTCTTACTAGAGGCTTGAGAGCCATATGTGAATGCGTGCCATAATCACAAATTCATGTCAAACCAGATTGAGGAAGTTTTGTGCTTTGTAGTTGATCATAAGCAAAAACTTACAACTAGAAAGATAATAGCGGTGAGGTGGTTACGTTTTCACAGCATTTAAAAAGACATAAATCCAGGAATTCCACATCATTAGGCGGTTGCAGCACATGCCAAAGTGTGGCCCTACTGTACAATGCCCCATTCAAGGCAGTAAATGTCCAGTCCCTCTGTGGTCCCGCCTTTGTCCGTCAAGTGTATTGTCCATTATGTGACGTTCTGGTGACAAATGTTTGGCTCCGTTTCCGTGACAACTCAAGGCACATGAGTGAACAATACATCCATCGGGAATTTCGACCATGATTTATGATACAGAGCACAACATCCAGCACTACTGTAGAGTTGAGGTTCTGGCAACATATCTAACTGCAATATTACTGATCGAACTTGCAATGGCCATGTTGATTTTCTATGTAAATATGTGTTCAAACCGTTTCTCATTTTCTGATATGTTGTTGGCGAATCGACAAGTTTGAAAAGTCCTCTGAGACTACCGTTGTTGTGATTTAGGGCTACACAAAAATACATTGAATATATTTGATTTACATTTTTTAATTTGAAATCTCTCACCTCAAATTCATCTTTCATTCAAACTCTTTGGCATTTTGACCAACAGAATTTCGGTGTCAAAAATTGCATCTTAAAATCAGCTGATACACATTCCTTTCACGATCTTTATTACATTCATTTACATTCATGTCCAGACCAGGTGAGAAACTGTTGTTGCGCCCTTTGTATAAAAACAAAAAGTGGAATCAAGGTCCCAGAGGTGAGACGCTGATAGACCACTGTTTCCTATTGACACAACAGAAAGTGACCGCGGAACTCTGCCGCAGCATTTATAATTCATGTGTTTGGAAGAGTTCTTACCTGAAGTGGGTCTTTAAATAACTTCATTGGTCCAAATTGCACCTCGGTTAATGTGGTCTGCAACAGAAGAGAGACACAGCTCAGTATATTGTACACAGCTCAGGATGGGAACAAACTGGCAAAAGCAGAAACCATTTTACATGAAGGAAAAATAAGGAGAAAAAGAAAACAGAAATTCCATTAAATATATTTTTGTGTAACTTTAAATCACAACAGCAGTCGTCTCGGAGGACTTCACCAAGTTGTTGATTTGCCAATATCAGATCAGATAATCAAACAGTCTGAACACAGGAAATGCAATCATAACACACTGGTCCAATAGGGAGCGGGATGACCACTGTCCACGAATGTTAATAAATCTCAGTAAATGTCCCGGATGATCACTGTCCTACGACCTTCCTGCATCAACAAGGATAAGAAAGAAAGAGACCTAGGGGAAGCCCACTTTGAAAGAGGGATCTACAGGGATAGACCGGCTGTAGACCCAGGACTCAAGCTGTAGAATGAGGACTGAGGCTAAGATACAGTATGATTCAATTATTTAAGGATCGTCTATGAATCAAACTAGAATAAAACCACATATTTTACTAAAAACATTTTTCACATCTAAAGTATAAACCTGTGGAATGAATAAAGATAGTTTTCTCTTAAAATGCTGAATTTGAAAAAAAAACAAAAACATAAATGAATGTGTTATACTGGAAGCATTTGTGGCAGCGATAGATCAAAATAATCTTTACAACATTTCCAACGTATTCAACTCAAACTGACAAATGACTACTACGGACATATGGCTGGGTTATATGGGTTAATTTTGTTAACAGTGCCTAGTTCACATGTGATGAGCTCGGAGTAGAGCCGCTTCATCTCCACATCTAGAGGAGACAGCTGAGGTGGCCTGGGCATTTCTTTAGGTTGCCGAATGGGAGCCTTCGGGTTTGTCTAAGGGGAGAAGACCCGGCAACGGATAAAGTGGAAGAAAGAGGATGAAAGGACATATTAAATCTGGACGACACTAAAACACACCAACAGAATATTAAATACATAAATCCTGTAATTCTCTTGTCATTCCACCAAAAGTCTCGTTTGGAGTAGACTCGTTACCATAGTGATAATGATAGAAACAATAATATATAAGGCTTTTCTCAATTCTGATATAGTTCAAGATGATTCAATGAAATATTCAAGACTTGCACTTGTTGTCGTTTTAATATTAGTTTTATTTTTGTTTATTGCTCAAATAACTTCAGTTGAGTCTGTTCATTGCCATTCACCCGTCTGTTTCATGGCGTGATGAGGGGACCCCTGAACCCGGCCTCTTTTATCTGCATCTGTGGACTGGTCTCCCCCCGCCCAGACTCATGGCCAACTCTCCATATCTGAAACTTTAGTAAATATCATAATGAATCTAATTAATAAATAAATCACTAATCACAAATATAGTTGCAATCACAAAGCCAAAAACCCCAGTCAGATATTTCTTTCAAAGCGGTTGCTGATATGAGGTAAACGGCGGCGGCTTCTGGAGGTGTTGCACTTCCTCCACACAGTTCACTCAAATGTCTGTCGGCCAGTAACACATCCTCTTCCTGTAGAGAGGGACCAAGCTCAGAACTCGTCTCCTCGGAAACCAGCCCCACGCGGACGCCATCCCAAAAGAGCTGCTCTCAACACGTGAGGGAAAACTGGAACCAATAAACAAATATCAATCTAATCCTCAGAATCTAGAAGAACATTTAGGGTCAGCAGATTGGCCCAGTTGGATGAAGCCAATAAAAAAACATCGGCCACAAAAAGGTGAAATCCTGTGGTCCCCAAACCGGACTCTCTCTGGCTGCGGCAAGAAATGATATAATTTCTATACTGCATAGAGAACAATGTGTACACAGGGCAATCCAAAGTGCTTCACGAAACATTTAAAAACAAAACATTTTAAAGTAATAGTTTACACAATAATTATAACATTTTATATAAACGTGTGGCACCACCTGTAATTAAAAACCAGATCCTGTCAGATCTCTAAAGCTAAGCAGGGTAGGGCCTGGTTAGGACTGTGACGGGAGACCTCTGGGAGCACCAGGTGCCACAGGAAGATGGCTGATCTGTCAGTGAAAGCATAGCCTTGATCTTTCAGCAGGGTCTTCAGGCAAAGTGGGGTTAAGTGTCTTGCCAAAGACAAAACGACAGCAGACAGTGGGAGTCGGTGGAGAAGGTCTTGAACCCACAACCTTTAGGCTCAAAGGCCAATGCTCTACCAACTGATTTATTGTTATTATCATCATTATTATTATTCAAAACACCACAAAACTAAAAACTAAACTAAAACTAAAAAATCTCATTAGATGAAAAACCCTGAAAAAATATAAAATTAAATACCTTTACTTGGGTATATTATGAATATTCAATGAAAAGAACTAAAATAATTCATGCTGTGTTTATAGATATTTAAAGTTATAGTATTTAAAGTATGTCAGAATTCTATTAAGATTTTCTTAATTGTGTGGGGTGTGTATGAGGTTATCGCTTCATTTTTTTTTTTAAACCACATTGCAATTGCAGTGTTGGTCAGAAATATCTTGCAGCGCTAACACTGAGAAACCCTAACTTGAGCAGAAGTGGAATAATGACCAGAAAGTCTCATTGATGACTTAATGGTATGCTGCTTGGAACCTTGGGGGCCAGCAATACAGTGCCTTATTTATTGCAACTCAAATATTTTCCAGACCTGATGGGGCCAAAAACCAGACAGAATAGATAAAAGAGGAGAAAAGAAGAGGTTAATTGTGTGTGGGCTGTGAGCATTGACGTCACAACAACACGAGGACTGTATGAGTAGATCATATGATTCAAAAGAGTGAAATATACAGAGCTGATGCTTTTAGTGGTTCCAGAGCTCAAGCCAATCTGAAGACTATATAATAACTATGTAAACGTTCTAGACTTAGAAGAAATTATTAATGGTGTGAGTCAGGCTTCTAATGTGGACAATAGAATATGAATATGAATAAAAATATATTTAGCCCGGCCCCAGCCAGAGCGGGCGGGAGAGATGTGAGGGAGGGTGTTACGAAGAACTTTTGTGGTAGGGAAAACTGGAGCACCCAGAGAAAACCTACGCAGACATGGGGAGAAGATGCAAACTCCACACAAAAAATGATCTGGAGGTGGAATCGAACCCTTGCTGTCACTAACCACTGCACCCGTTCTGCCCCTTTTGAATCATTATCAAAAAGTATAGCCACATGGGTAGCTGGGGTGGCATTTGACAATTTTATGAACATTGCAGAAGAAAAGTGTCTAATTTCCGAGCGCAAGAGAAAGCATCTTTGTGGAGGGCGCTGCTTTTCATTGGTTGAGCTGACGTAGCCGTCTCATGTGTGCTCCACCAAAACACAGCGCAGATTTTATCCAGACCATAGACTGTATATTAGGAGTGGGCGGAGGGAGTGCTGACATCACTCAACACAGAAGAGGATGTTTAGATCTCGCTCAAACCGGCTTTTTGAGGGGGAATGTGGAGTCCTACAACTTCAGATCTATAACTTGCATGTAAAAGTGAATCATTGTAGATATGTTATCAAAGCAGTTGTTTCATAAAGTTTTCAATAAGACAGGAAAAATTGAGGTTGATGCAAATGGGGGAGTGAATAAGGATCACTGTCCATAGTCTTTGAACATATGTCTTCAGCCCCCTGCTCTGACCCTGCATCCTGCCCTGGGCGTCCGCGGCTTCACACATTTACACTTCTCTTTCAGTCCTTTTGACTCTCACTCTCAGCACTCGCCTCCTAAACCTTGGCGTCAAAGTAAAAAACAGGAAATTGAATGACATTGTTCATTGGGCTCACGTCAGCACCGACAGATAGAAGGAATAAACTACTTCCTCCAGGATCACAGCTGAGAATCCTGGGATACCTGCTCCTCGCCTCGGGTACAGTCACATGTGTTTACAAGAAAGTTGGGCAGATGGAACTAAAGTGAACATTCAGACATAAGGACTGAAATATCTATTACATTTCAATTCCATTTATTCTAGCCCTAAATCACAACAGTAGTTATCTCAGAGGACTTTACAAAACCTTTGAATTTGCCAACACAGATCAGAGAATCAAACAGTTAAAAGGAATAAGGAACAACTCTAGAACCCAGTGGAAAAAGGTGAGAAACCTTCGGGAGGTCCACATTGAGAGAGGGATCTGCTCCCACGGACAGACTGGCTATAGAATACAGTGTCTGTGTGGTCATCCTCCCACCAGCCATACTTGAATCCTCCCTACAACACCTGTGTCTGTGCTCATCAGCATCACAGTATCCGGCTGCATTTAAACAGTGCCTCTCACTCCTCTGCATTGCCACCTTATTGGCAGAAGTATCCATCTATACTGGTTCTGGTTTCGAGCTGAGGACTGCCTGGTAACGCAGTGGTTAGCGCTTGTGCTTCACAGCAAGAAGCTCCAGGCCTTTCTGTGTTTGCATGTTCTTTCCGTGTCTCCATCTGCATCCTCCGAGTGCTCCGGTTATCTCTATAACTAAAAACATGTACATTTACTCACCTCTCTCTGGGGCCAGGACTTCACTGAAAAAATGATTCTGCAATCTCAACCTAAAATAAATAATATCATGTTTCTTTTCATCGGCTCAGCTTCCACCACCACAGTCTCTGCACGATCGTAATCTCTGTTCTATTTCCTCCTGCAGACGTCATCCCATATTTTGCTGGGGTCTAATTGCCAAAACATATCAAATAATTCATGATCCAAAATGCACAAAATAATTTACAACCACATCATGGCTGTTGGGTCAAAGTGTCTAATCAATAAACTTCATGCAGACATAGCTCAAAAAACAGCAGTGCCCTCATAAATGTATTCATTTTCTTCTGCTTTGTCCGTTGCCGGGTTGCAGTACAATGTTACTATATGACACCTACTGTCGAAACAGCAAGGAACAGGCGCTTTACTCCGAGCTGCTGCCATGTGACTGAGATCCAACCGGTCCAAATGAGAATAAATAATTCAAATTGTTGATAGTAATAAGGATGCATTCACCCTTGTCCACTTGGTGCTTTCAATTTACTTAGCATTAACACATAGGAGCTAATGGGAGCAGGATGACCAATGTCCATAAATGTCCAAAAATCTCCATAAATGTCCCGGATAATCACTGTCCTTACACTCAACAACTCAAAAACCCAGTGGGAAAAAGTAAGTCCAGTTGACCAATACTGTAAGTGTGAACCCTCCCTGTAATTACTGTATATACATCCTACACAAGAGTATACAGCATCTAATTAAGACCAACTTTTAAACCCATGTCACAAAAATAGACCATATTCTTTCCCCACTAATTATTGTGATAACAGTAATTTCTTGAGTACTAAAATGTTTAGATTAGAAAGATTACTTGCATCATGTATCTGAACTTGGATCATTGGTATAGCATTAGTCTTTGAACCAAATGGGTTTTTTTTCTGGTTCTGGTTTCTTTTTCTGGTTCCTGAAGTTTTCCTAACGCTACTAACAGTGGTCACAGGTTAAAAAAAAACTACCGGCACAAGCAAAGTTAGTCACACAAATTAGTCGAGGGATAAATAAAAATAAAAAATAAAAAAAATAAAAAAGAGTTAATATTGATAGAAAACGGTAACGACTTTATTTTGGACAGCACTAGTCCCTGGGCAAGACACTTAACCACACTTTGCCTGAAGCCCCAGCAGAAAGACCAAGGCGGTGTCATCGCTGACAGAGCAACCATGGGGATGAAAATGAAAAGAATGAATGAATCCGAACAAAAACAGGGCTGGATAACAGTGAAATGCCATCGTAAAAAGTATTAAATAGCTTTGATCAAAACACTCAGATGGTTTAGCCCCTCTGACAGGGTCTCACTGAGAGCAGTCTCTCAGATCACGGCCTCAGAGCTGCACCTCAAACAGAATATTTCACTTTCATCTTTGAACATTCAATGGCCAATGAAGGCTACACCTGTGTCTAAAATACCAAGATGGGCCTTCAACTTCTGTCATATACATCAGATTTAAGGTCACACTACACACTGCTATGCTGACCCTAAATGTCAATTCAAATGGTCTCACTATATTGTCGATGCTAATAAACTAAACTATCTATTGGACAATTCTTATCACTATAACTCAGAGCAGTTGATTTGACGGCTTTTATTTTTGGATGTGTAACTGCTCAGCGTGTTTTTTTCTGTGTCAATATGTAGTTTATTAAGATAAGATAAGATAGACTTTATTGATCTCACACAGGAGAAATTTCAAAAATTATCAAAAAATGTCAAATCTGGCATGGATAGAAGCACTCAAGATTGTGCAAAAGAAAGAAATGTGCAAACATTTTAAATGCAGGATATATTAGGTACAATAAAAAGTGGCAATAGTAGTGCAGGTTTTTTAGTCCTAGTGCAAGTGCCTTAAAGTGACTCATTGCACAGTCTGACAGCGGTGGGGATAAATTCATGATTTGTTTTGAAATGTGAGGAGTTCTACCTTTAACTTTAATCCAAATTAAGCCATTTTTCGAGGCAACCAACTTTCTATGGCAGTTAAAACCATTTTCAAGGTCCAGGTTGAACAGGTTCTGAGCTGAGCTTCGTTTTCCACCAGAAGAAAGTCAGTACTAGTTACCATAGCAACGCACTGTTTACTTGCAGTAGTTAGTACGTAGCCTTTCAGCAGGTTTTTGGTGTTTTTCAGGTCATATTTCAGTTTTTGAAGTTATTGAAAAAGTGGGTAAAGGCAAAAAATATAATAAACATACTCTATTTCTCTTTCTTTATCCTTGAATGCTCAGGGAGTTCTCGTAGTTTCAGAATTCTGGGAGTTCTGGTGTTAAACTTCACACATAATTAAGGTCTATGTACTCAACAATTTGTTCTTATCATGTGGTTTTCTCATAAATCACCACAAATGCCATCGGCCATGTGAGTGGTGATCTGCTGAGTGGAAAAGGAAATGCCCCGACAAAACAACACACAAAGAGAAGCTGAACTTATAACCAGAATAACAATAATACACATTTAAAATGACACACAAACCAGGTCTTTTGCAGCTAAACTCTCAAGAGCAGTCTTCCTGAATATGTGATTTGTTTAGCTGTACATACAACTGAAGGATTGCATCTTCACTTTTATTGTACTGTGATTATTTATGATTTGAATGCCTTTTATGAATGTTTCCATCTTGTTTTGTTAAGTGCATTGTGCCTTGTGTATGAACTGTGATATACAAATACATTTGCCTTGACAAAATCAATTATTTAACTTTATTATACTGATATTGTCTGATGAAAAGGCCATTGCTTGGAGAACTAAGAAACTAGGACAAAAAAAACCTAAATACGGAGGGTTTTTGCAGATCCAGACTAAGGACAGTGAATATCCAGCACATTTATGGATATTTGATAACATTTATGGAATAGTGGCTCCTATGAGTTTGTTATTGTTGCATTTATTGAATTCGAACGATTCACTGATCTGTGTTGGTGAATCAACAACTTTGTAAAGTCCTCCGAGAAGAGGGCTGTTGAATTGAATGCCACAACCGATCAGGAGTAAACTATACATAACATTACAACTGACATATATGTCTTTGTAACTAACCGAAAGTGGATTGCAATATTTAGCCTATTTTCAAGCAATTGATGGTTTACATCATTGGGAAAAAATGCAAGACGTCGCAGTAATAAATGTTGAAATGTTAAAAATGCTGAAATCAGACTGAAACATGTAGTATTCCTCATATGAGCCGAGTTGGTGGTAGCCTCTTCCCTCGCGGCCCCCACATCTTGACGCTGGCCACAGTCATCCAGGCAGAAGACTTTAGTTGAGTCATTGTCAGCGCATGGAAAAACTAGGCCACTCGGATTCTACCACAATTTCTCTCTGACACACTCAAAATAGGCGCTTCAGACTGAGCGCAATGCAACGTCTCCAAACCATGTGTTTTTAATTTCAAAAGGAGAGTGTAGGTGTAGTAAAACAAATTGGCTAAAATCTGGAATGTTTACAGTTATTTTTTTAATATGTTTGTTCATTGAAATGCACTGGCCCATTCAAATACAGTACACTCTAAGTATGAATGAGCAAATCACTAATTGATGAAAATTTAATTATTTTCACAGCTCTATTTCAATCTGTTTAAATCATGTGAGGAAAATACTCAAAACTAACTCTCCAGTGATTTCAGATTTATGTAGCAACAGTTTGAGTCTTCTTGAAAATGTGAGACTGGCTTCTACTCTCCAAATCCAGGTTTAAAACAGTTCTGTTTAGATGTGCATGAAACCGAAGGATTGTAACGTCACTCTTTTATGTACTGTAATTATTTATGATTTGAATGCCACGTGTGATTTTTTACTTTAGCGTCCATGCTAACGTTTGAACTGTCTTGGACTATGTGGTCTTCTCCCCCTCACATAATGCTGCATGTTGAATCCATTTCAGCCCTAAATCACATCAGCGGATGTCTCAGAGGAATTTACAAAGTTGTCGACTCCTCAACAACAGATCAGAGAATCAAACAAACATTCAAATAATAACAAACACAAAGGAGACATTGGTCCATAGGGAACGGGAGGACCACTGTTCATTAATGCTAATAAATATCCAGGATAATCACAGCCTCTTGCATCTAGGAAAAGGAACAAAGCAAAATCTCGGCGAGAAACCTCATTATAACACATAAGTACTAAGTCAGTACTTTTCTATTTTATGTTATGGTTATCTGAAGTTGAAGCAAACTTATTGAGACTGAAGGGAGCTATTGTATACGAACGCTGTGGAAACACTGGTCATGTCGTTTACAGATTTCAGTTTCATTTATTTATTCATTTCAAACATGCACAAGATATAATAATTATTCACACAAAAAATGTATGCTGTGAACCAACAACAAAACCCGTCTTCTGCTGTGACAAAGATCCATATAAAGGGACGGCATAGTTTCACTTGCCCAGGTCTATTCATCACATTCATTCCCGCTGTCGCTAATGAAGGAGCGGAAAGTAAATGTCTGGCTTTGTCACCGACTGCTTTTAACGTTCCTAAACACAACATGCCAAAGCAGAGTTCAAAAAGGACCCAAATTGACCTTAACAATATTTCAAATCTAATATCAATCTCAAAATTGGTCAGAAATGGTTTAGCTGCTGGGCCTGGAGGCGAACATAAAAGTGGACTGGGCAAGACAAAAGGCTGGAGTTGGTTTAGATTTGACAGAGGCATTTTAAAGTTAATGTATGAAGTGAAATATGCGAGATGACAAGCAGAGCGCGGTCAGATGATGCGGGGCACAGTAGAAGCTCTGTGACGCACCATCGCTGACATGATCGCACATGACAACACGCATTACAGTAACCGGCCGGAGCATTTCCATACGACTCCCTTTATACGCTCCTATATGTGAAGCCAGAGCCTGCGAAACAATAGGAGACGAACTGGTCGAAGGCAATCAATCAATCATTTTAGTGTAGAGTACAATTCGTGTACAAGACAATTCAAAGAGCTTCACAAGAGAAATAAAAAAACACAGATCAAAAGGCATTTAAAAGTCAATAAATATACCATTATTTCATATCAACTCTTTGACTGCCATTGACGTATTTGCCTGAGACTGGTGATTTCTGTTCAACTTCCCTCTATTCGACTGGGGATTACAGAAAAACAATACCAGCTAGAAACAAACTTATTCATGCTGATGAAAGTAGACAATCCAGTCTTTCAGAATCTGGTTACATGTTTCATAAATACAAAGCACATAATATTCAGTGGGTCTTGAGAATCAATGAAATCTTTAAAAATGGCTGGCGGTCAATGTGATAAAACAGAGCAGAATAAAGATTTGAGGTATAAAACTCACAAAAAAGTGGGTCTAAAAAGGGAGGTATAAGTAATAAGTAGTACAAAATAGAATCCGTTGTATGCACAGATAAAGATACGTTTTCAGCCTAGTTTTGAACATGGTCAGGGTAGAGGCCAGTCTCACAACCCCAGGAAGACTGTTCCATATCGTTGCCTGAATCTGAAATGCAACTCAAAGTGTAGTGCCATATGAACCGACACAGACTCTGACACTGGGACTGGCATCTCAGAATAAGGACAAAACATGGGGAGGGAGATTTTCAGATGTATTCAATTAAAATCTTGAACATTCCTGAAATTGTAAGAAACTCTTCTACTCTGACAATGTTCAAATCCAGGTTGAAAACAGTTCTGTAGCTGTGCATACAACTGAAGGATTGTATCTTCTCTCTTTGATTGATGATTTTAATGCCTCGTGTGATCGCTTCCATGTTGTTTTGTTGAGCACTTTTGAGTTGCCCTGTGTGTGAACTGTGCAATACAAATAAACTTGCCTTGCCTTAATAGCATTGCATTGTATGGGATTGTATGTGTCGAAGTTGTCCATAGAGAGCACATTCGGTCGCATTGTTTTTCATGCGCTTCCAGAGAACGCCCTGACCTTTATTCTGTCTGCAGTGACATCTCTCCTACCTCACCAGATAGTGCGGAAACTCAAGCACACCACTACACACCACTAGACACATCTACACACTACTACACACCGCTACACACAGGAGACACAGCGCGGCCTGGTATTCGGTCCCACACAGCCCTCAGTGACGTCAAAGCCTCAAAAATACAGAGTTTGCAGAAAAAGGATATGGTTATTTCATCCCGGGTGACCTCCTCATTTCCCACGGGCTCGGCACACTTGAATTGCGAATGCGGAGCAGCTTCAGAAGGGAATTCTAAGAAGTGGCATTCTGCGTGATACGTGCATGTAGGGATAAACAGGAAAATGTATGTAAGGCAAGGATCCAGAGTGTGGCCAAGCTGATGCACCTACTAACATAGAGTCTACAAAGTCTGCTTTAGACACATACAGTACAGTATAAAGCGTTTAAAGCAGACTTGGAGATTTTTATTTTGCATTGGTCTCCAGTAGATTTACAACAGTAACTGCCTCCTTACTGGGCTCTCAAAGCAAACTGAAAAACAGCTGCAGTATATTCAAAACGCAGCAGCCCGAGCCCTGACTATAACCAGGACTTACGATCACATTAGTCCAGTTCTCAGGTCTCTGCACTGGCTTCCTGTGGCTCAGAGAATAGACTTTAGACTTTAAAGCAGCTCTATTTGTGTGCAAGTCTCTCCATGGCCTCGCACAGGTCCTGGGTTCAATTCAACCTACAGACAGGGCCTTTCTGATTGGAGTTTGCATGTTCTCCCCCGTGTCTCCCGCGTTCCCCTTTCCCCTACCACTGAAAATGTCCAAAAGCCTTTTTTTCTTTCTGGGGCCAAGACTCAGTGGGACTTTCCTGGTTAGATAAAGGTCAATAATTATAGTAAATAGTCCTCTGGTCACTGCAACAATTGGATAACAGGCCTCCAGTCAGACTCTCAGAATACTGGGAATGTGAATGTGGTTGTTTAAACCATGTATCGGTTCTTAAATGAAATCAAAGCAAGATTAAACACTGGTAATATTCTCCTCTAAGCAACCAAACTAGAAGAACTACTTGCTACTCCTTGCTAACATGAATCCATCATAGACACAGAGCCTGCATTGGATTGGCCGGTTGCCCACTTGTGACTGTAATAAAAACTGCCTTTACTTTGCGTGAATAGAAGTTGGTGGCAGATCACAGGAGGCGTCCGCAGTGGCCCTGGTGTGAACATGGAGCCTGCGTCACTGAGACAGAGGAGGACACAGAGAGGAGGAGGTAACGCAAACTGGGACGCTCTACAGGGACAAAACACGTCCAAATCATTAGCAGAGGGCACACGCTGGCACCACTTTGAACAGGAGCTGGAAAATAAAGACTTCAGAGGCTAATGAGACCACTGCTGCAAAGAACATGTCATTGTGATGTAGATATTTTATTTAGATGTTAATGTGACACTACCTTACGCATGTGTTTATCCAGCAATTTGTTCTAATTATGTAGCAGTAAAACCATGTGGGTTGTAGTATGTTATTCATGATTAGGGTTGATAAATAGTTTTTAAACCTTATACAGATTTAAACATGCTGAGACAAGATTTTAAGACTTAATTTATATAATGACTGCAGAGTGAAATTAAAATGTTTGTATGAGTTTGGTTTTGGTCAAATGTAAAAAATAATCATAAAAACAAAACAATTATCAGTATAAACCGTTAATTACAGCTCGGTATTAGAACAGATACTAGTAAGAAAGTTATATATATTAATACAGCACATTTCACAGACCAAGGTCACAAAAACCACAATTACCGGTAGTTTCGCTTAACTCTACACACGGTGATGGAGTCGCGGAACAACGGGTCATCACCATCCATTCAGTCACTACAATCAGACCTATTGTACATGTTTTTAGTGTTGGGGAACTGGAGCACCCTGAGGAAACCTACACAGGCATTGGGAGAACATGCAAGCTCCACACAGCAAGGCCTTAACCCAAACCACTAGTCTATGGTTTGTATGGTCCACTGTCACTGCCAAGAATTTGAATTAATATTATCTAAAAAATTTTTACAGTCAATTAATATTTTTACTCAATATAACTTCTCTTTCTCCGTGTTTTAACTGTTGCCTGATGAGATATTAAAGATTTTCTCCTAACTGCAGCATGTTTCTGCTCTGGTCCAATGAGACACACTGGTGGCTTTTCTAACTAACTTAACAGACCACTATACGTCCTAGTTATTTTATATAGGTTTGAGATTAGTTTGAGAAATGGTGCTTGCCTTTGTTGTTATACTTAAAACTGTGTGTATCTATGTTTTTCTATACCTGCTCGATGACAATCTATTCATCTATTGTGCAAAATCCAGCCCATTTATGTGTTATAGCCGTTCACATATCGATTTTCTCAAATAAATAAACGAACCACAACTTTACATTTTATCTAAGGATAATTCTGGTTCATAACATTTGAACACTATTCATGTTATTTTCATGCCTTACCTACTTACCCACTAAATGTAAAGCTGCTGCGGTTATAAAATTCAGTAAAAGTGTGTATGGAGCAGAGCGCTTCACCTTCAGGTGTTTGAGTCTGATCCAGATTACAGTGAAATCCTGGTAAAACCTGTTCAATTCTAAGCCATCAGGCTGTGGCTGACTAAGCCTCCTCCGCTGCTCTGAAGCAATGCTTTCACTGGAGCCAACAATACTCCAGGATCTTAAAGACATCACATTAGCATACAGCAGTTGTGCTTCCACTGCCTTGCAGCTAAATCACCAGAGACTAACACATATTACATACAGAATTTTCCTTCCAATTATTTTTGTCTTCAAGAAACACAGTAATACACAATTTAACAGTTATAGGCAGGAGATGGTTGTATTGATAGACTGTACGTAACGGTCCTGCAGCAGAGGACTAAAGCAGCTACACGTATATACAGCACTAATCTTACCAGGAAACTGTCCATGCCACATTAGTCCTGATGCCAAACGCACGAACTGGGCCGGTCATTGGTGCGCCAACTTCAGATCCAAACTGTGCACAGTTAATTAGTGCAGTGGCCCTTGGCCTAAAGACGGGATTAGGGTTAACGATACACCCAGAGAGAGTGTGAGCCAATCTCTGCTATGATTGGACTTCGGAAGTCGGTCACTGGTTAAGTAAGTCATTTCACGTAACACAAGAATAACACAAAAAATCAAATGTATTTCCTAAATAATTAACCTGCGCTGTAATTCATTCACATTAGTTTTGTATTGTGTAGAGACTTGAAAAGTGTCTTTGCTCTAGATATTCTTTGGATTTTGATCCAGTTACTGATGAGTCTTGTTTGTCATGGGGGATGTTTATCACGGACTTCAGACTTCAGACCTCTGACCACACTACCCCTCTACCCACTACCACTCTCTCTCCCTCTGTCTCCCTCTCAGTTCACACCAGATGTATTCGATGGACAGCAGCTGTACAGACGTCAAAATACAGAATACTTAGTTTGAATAGTTGTTTGAATTTTTAAAGTTCTAAAAAAACATATCCAGTAATCACAGAATATTGATCCAATAAGAGAATGACGCAAAAAATACGAAAATGTATGCACGCCAATGCTTATGTGCCTTATGTAAACTTTGAAAACATCTGAACCAGATCTGGACCAAGTCTTAACCAGCACTGAACCAGGGTTCAACCAGAACTGAGCGAAAACTAAAGGTTCAAATTGACCCACCACAGATAATTAAAAGTAATAGATTAAAAATACCCTAAATGAGACTAAAATTGCCTAAATGACCCAAGGTTGGTCATGTTAGGAAAAATCATCAAAATTCAGCTATCTATATATATATATAATCAATATTATATATAAATATATAGAATTAAGCAGAGCATCAACATCAGGAGATGGCCCCTGCACTACTGCTAACATGATGTTGGTGGGTCACAAGTACAAAGTGCAGTCTCTCATGTGTTAAATTCAGAACCACTAAAACCAACTGGGAAGGTGTGATCATTATTGTGCAACACCACAGATTGACAAACACTGTGTTGTGCTGCCGGACTTCCCTGCACCGTCTAAAACAGGAGCTATGATGTCAGCAAGGCATTAATACACACAAGTGGACACAAACACACACACAAAGTGCACATAGACACACATAAGTGCTCACAAACACATGTGCCCACCAACATCCAAACACACACAAATGCACACCAACATCCAAACACACGAGAACACACACCAACATCCAAACACACACGAACGCCCACCACACCAGACTCAATGGGAATCACATGTCGATGATTGTCGCTCTCTGTAAACAATGTTCACTTGAAACATGCTGCTATGCTACTATAAGTTAGCAATGCAAAGAATGTGCTTTATGCTATGAAAGTTTGACGATGATGGAAAAGTCAGTTGCCATAGATTACAAATAACATCATATCTTATGGGCCTGTCCCTCTGCTACTTTTTTGAGTGGTTCCTTGATGCTGCAGGAAGGTCTAAGAACAGTGATAATTGGGGACATTTAAGGTCATTTATTAACATTATGGACATTGGTCATTCCACTCCCTATGGACCAATGGCTTCTCTGTATTTAAGGCAAGGAAAGTTTATTTGTATAGCACAATTCATACACAAGGCAACTCAAAGTGCTGAACAAGATAGCATTAAAATCATAAATAATCACAGAACATTAAAAAGAAAGATAAAAATATAAAATCTCTCAGTTGTATGCACAGCTAAAGAGACCTGTTTTTTTTACTGTTTATTTACTGTGTTTGTCTGTGGTTTTCTGATCTGTTATTTAGGAATCAACAACTTTGTAAAGTCCTTGGAGACGAACAATATCATGATTTAAGACTATAGAAAATATTGAATTGAATTGAATTGAAATGGATTGAATATCAAAAATGGCTGCCACCTTAAGAGGATGTACAGGGGAACCCCCTGGACTGTCTCTTGACTGGATGGCTCCTCAGAGTCCCTGCAGGAAATCAGTCCCTGTGTTCCTCAGAGTCCCAACAGAAGGCCCGTCCCTGTGCTTCTTAGAGTCCGAGTTGGTTCTTTTGGCTCTAACATGTCACAGATGCACTTTGGTGGTGTGAGGCCAAGGAGAGACTCCAAAGGCCGCTTTAAAGTCTAGTCTCTGACCCATAGGAGGCCAGGGCATAAGGAGTGAGAGGCCTCTACTCTGATAGTGTTCAAATTCCAGCGACAAAACAAATCCTATATTGAGCTTTAAAAAACTAAAATATCAAAATAATTTTGAAAAATAAATGTATCAATGGGATTTTTTTAAAACAATGATACTTTTTCCCCCTTTGCCTTTGTATACAGTATTTCTAGTCTATAATGACAAAATTATTTCAAAATCCTTAAATAGAAAATAAAAAGTCTCCTATGATTGTAAATTGCAGTAATTAAAGTTATACTATATCCCGGTCAGACAGGTATGGCACAAGAACAATGCAAGAAGACTTAAGTCATTTAACTTGTCATGTCTGTGCCAAGAGTCTGACAACAGTTACATAAAGGAACAAACCAGGTCAGAAGCAGGTCCAAAAGAGGTCAAATGCATTCGCTCTACATTCCGTTTGCTCAATATTTAAAAAGCCTTAAATTGAAATTTATATTTCATCTTTTCAAACTGATGACATAATAAGTTCACATGAACTAAAACAAGTTAATTGCAGTATGATCAAACTAAAGAGGTTCGCACCACCTTCGTCCTGGGCTCAAATCCCGATCAGGACTTTCTGAGTGGTTTGCATGTTCTCTCCATTGTATATTTTTGAATGCGCAGGAAACGGCAGCAAGTCCAAAGTAGCTCTGAAACAGTTGTTGTTTTGTGTTTTTCATTTTTCTGGATTTTTTCTACCTGAGAAGTTGGTGCACTACAGTGTTCATGGGTTTGCACTGGTCCAGACCAGGATTCTTGGTCCGAACCAAGCGGATCGGGCAAAACTGGAGAAATGAAACATTTTGAAAAATGCTAACGAAGCATTCAACATTTTACTTTGGACCAGAGCAGAGACAATGGTCCGAACCAAGCGGCTACTCCACCTCTGCCGCTGTGACCTGAAGTGCTCTTGCCTATTATTACTATTGTTAGCTTTTTAGAATTGTTTGTGTGGATGAATGTGTTTTTGCTACTACTAGACACCTGAATTTCTCCTGATGTGGAACAATAAAGTATCTATTTATCCATCCATGTCCTCTTGCTGCTCTTGCCGAGCCTGCTTCAGGGCCTTCACCATAAGAGGTTTATTATCAGGATTAGCATTTGACACTAGCCTTGGGATGACTGACAACTCCTGAATGACGTCACAGCAGATTCCAAGACATAAATGAAAGAACGGCACAGAGCAGGTTTAACACGTCCACCACCAAATAAATGACACCTGTGCGTCAGTACACGCCACGGGAATGCCTCAACTATTAATTAGGCTGAGGTGAGTGCGTTCTTTTCAAACAAAGAACACGGCAGTTATGTTCAATGGGACGTGAGCGAATCGTTCCTTCTGTGGCTGCAGCGGGAGGTTCTCACACGCAAACTGCTGATGTAACAAGGAACGTGATGGCGTTAATGAAACGAGTTTGTGAATGAGGCTGACGCAAAGATGCTTTTGTGGAGTCTGAGAAGTATGCAGGTACAAGTGTACAAGTGCGTAAAGCAACGTCAGGTGACAGACTGCGTAACAAGGCCGTAGCAATATCTGCGGGTTAAATAGTTTTGAATGTCAGGAAATATTTCATAAACCTTTATTTAACCAGGATTTCAGAATCTCTCAGGCCCCAGAAAGAAGGGCGCTATTGTACATGTTTTTATTGTTAGGGGTAATCAGAGCAGCTGGAGGAAACCTACGCAGACACAGGGAAAACATGCAAACTCCACTCAGAAAGGCCCTGTTCGGAGGTGCAATTGAACCCACGACCTTCTTGCTAAACTCCATAGTGCCTATATTGTAATAAGAAAAAATATTGGGATTTTCTGATATTAGGGCTGCATGTTTAATCACAATCGAATCACAATTTCAATGTTTGTAGTTACAATTAGCATAGCAATTATTTCAGTGGCATAAAAGGTGACTTGAATATGGTTCTTAATTTGAGTTTGTTTTTTAAGATTTTGTCAAGTATTTAGTAAATATTTATTTTTAACTAATATAGTAAAAAAACACATTTTGCCAAATTCATGCAGCCGTACCTGTATTGGTATAATTTAGCTACATCCTGAAAAAATGAAAATAAAAATGCAACGTCAACTGAAAAGGAGGACACGTCGTTCTTTCTCCTAAACTCACAGAAAGAACTTAGCCAGGGACAGACAGAATGTGTGTTTACCTCTCTTCATTTGCCTTCCACAATGTTTGGCTTCAATTTAAAAGTAATAAGTGAAGTGTTTGCTCATGCCTGTGCGCAACTGTCTCCAATTTCAATTACAAAAACTAAGAAAACGCTTGAAATTGATCTACTATATATATATTTTTTATCTAAACATTGATCTAAAACAACAATGGAAGTGTCTGATTTGGATTTATTTTGTTTTTTAAGTACCAGACCTCTTCCCATCCTGCATTTGACCCATCCTTCTAATGCCACTAGAGCGTTTTTGTCTGGACCCAAGGACTTTACCATTTATATACGTTTTTAGTGGTCAGGGGGCAACTGGAGCACCTAATGGAAACTTACACAGACCCAGGGAGAACATGCAAACTCCACTCCTAAGGGCCCTTTTCCGACCAAGATTTGAACCCAGGACATTCTTGCAGAGAAGGAAAAGAGCTAACCGCTGCTAACCATGCTGCCACCCGCTACAGGCTACCGTGGCATGTAATACCTCATTTTAAAATATTTATTTCTCAAGAAAACAACCACATTTACATCACATTAGTCCAGTTCTCAGGTCTCTGCACTGGCTTCCTGTGGCCTAAAGCATCTCTGTTTGTGTTGAAGTTTCTCCAGGGTCTTACACCACAGTACATGTGCCATATAAACCAACTCTGACTCTGAGGAGCACAGGGACTGGCCTCCTGCTGGTGCCGAGAACAGTACTTAGGAGTAGGAGGCAGTATTTCAGATTTATACAGTTAAAAATCTGGAACTCTTCCCAAAAGACAGGCTTCTACTTTGATAATGTTGCAGGTTGAAAACAGTTCTGTTTAGCTGTGAATCATGGTTACTCACGTTATTAATGCCAGGTAATAAATTGTACAACTATTTCTATCTTCTTGTGCGTCTTCAGTACTTTGAGTTGCCATTGTGCATGAACTGTGCTATTCAAACAAACTTGCCTATGTATCCCTATGAACTGAAATGCCATTCTGGAAACACAAAAAAGTAGTTAAATGCTCATATTTGATTCAAGCTTTGGTTTGAAACGGGTGCCGCAGCCCAGAGCGTGTCTTTGCCCATGACCCATCCTTCTAATGCCACTAGAGCGTGGCCCATGATCACTCTGGATGAACTGCAGCTGAGGTGGGAGAGTCTGTCCATAGGACAACAATCAGTCGTGCACTGCACAAATCTGGCCTTTATGGAAGAGTGGCAAGAAGAAAGCCATTTCTCAAAGATATCCATAAAAAGTCTCGTTTAAAGTTTGCCAAAAGCCACCTGGGAGACACACCAAACATGTGGAAGAAGGTGCTCTGGTCAGATGAAACTAGAATCGAACTTTTTGGCCACAATGCAAAACGATATGTTTGGCGTAAAAGCAACACAGCTCATCACCCTGAACACACCATCCCCACTGTCAAACATGGAGGTGGCAGCATCATGCTTTGGGCCTGCTTTTCTTCAGCAGGGACAGGGAAGATGGCTAAAATTGATGGGAAGATGGATGGAGCCAAATACAGGACCATTCTGGAAGAAAACCTGTTGGAGTCTGCAAAAGACCTGAGACTGGGACGGAGATTTATCTTCCAACAGGACAATGATCCAAAACATAAAGCCAAATCTACAATGGAATGGTTCACAAATAGACGTATCCAGGTGTTAGAATGGCCAAGTCAAAGTCCAGACCTGAATCCAATCGAGAATCTGTGGAAAGAGCTGAAGACTGCTGTTCATAAACGCTCTCCATCCAACCTCACTGAGCTCTAGCTGTTTTGCAAGGAAGAATGGGCAAGAATTCCAGTCTCTCGATGTGCAAAACTGATAGAGACATACCCCAAGCAACCTGCAGCTGTAATTGCAGCAAAAGGTGGCGCTACAAAAGTATTAGTGCAAGGGGGCCGAATAATATTGCATGCCCCACTTTTCAGTTTTTTATTTGTTAAAAAAGTTTAAATTATCCAATAAATTTTGTTCCACTTCACGATTGTGTCCCACTTGTTGATTCATGATAAATTTTATATCTTTATGTTTGAAGCCTGAAATGTGGCGAAATGTTGAAAGGTTCAAGGGGGCCGAATACTTTTGCAAGGCACTGTATCTGTTACCAGCCTCCTTGAAACCACATAAGTCACCCTGCAATGTGATGTCCCCCTTCTTAGCGTTACAGATAGACATTACAGACTCCTCCGCATCAGAAGGGCCCAGCAGAGGCCTGTGGAGCTGTCCCGGGACACTACAGGGACATTCCTCTGAGCTCTGAGTCAGAACTGAGTGACTGCTGGAAGAAACATTCAGAGGAGCACACGGGGATAACAACCCGCACAGTTATTCAAAAACACACTCAAAATGCAGTAAACCAATTTTCCAAACATGAACAGAAGCTAAGGATTTAATAAGGTCTGAAATAAGACTATGGACGGACATTAGTTATCCAAAATATTAGGTTGATACTATTTCTGAGTATTGGTGTTTGTGAGCAACAATGACAAAACATCTTTGTTATTTTATCTCAAAGCATTCACAAATAATTTGGCAAAACAATATAAAATGTTCAAATATATTGGTGTATTTTTTCACATTCAGATTTGTAAATTTGCCATCTGCAACTTTGAACACGTGCACAATAGAAAGAATATCTAAAAACCAGCTAAAATCAATAAAGAGCTATAGATCAACCAATTACAATGCTACGTTCAGGTACCAACTCGAGGAGAGAAACAAAATATTGATAATTTTGTGAAACTTATGAATAAGTTAAGGTTTTGAAATAAATTAACTTGACCGAATGATCAATAATCCTGCCACTTTGCTAATTTAAGTCTCAACATCCTTCTAGCAGCCTAACAACTTTTCAAACAACCTTTCTAACAACTAATCGATTATTGAAAGAAAGAATTAGCTATTTTAATCAGTTATTAGCTAAAGGTGTAAGCTACATCCCTGGTGGAAGGCCCATCTCTTATCCCAAAGCAGTTTAAATATCTATTCATGATTTAAACGTTCTGAGGTCTATTTCGGAGTGAGACGTCCTTGTAGCAGTCCATATTTCACTCTGATCAGTAATGTCGCTCATCTGAACTGAATCCTGCTTAACATATTGTGTGTTCCTTCTCTCGAGTGAACAAACACATTGCTTTGTTAGGTAGGCTATTTTAGAAAGCTGGAAAAGAGAGAAAGGAGAGCATTTTGGTGATACCAGCGGTCACATGCCTGCCGTATGATCTCGGTCTTATGAGACCTGAGGCTCACGTCAACAAACTGGGACTATTTTAAAAACAATGGACAAGCTTTGGTTCAGATGCGCACGCAGAAAGAGGTCATTGTCAGCTTCGTTCTGAGTAAAGTATTTTGGCAACAATGATGTGCTCCTATGAATGAATTATTTCACAACAATACTTGGTGAGTGTGAAAGATTATTCCCAGTCACATGTCGTATAAGCACCTCAACTCCCATCTTACAGACCTCCATCCGACTATTCTTGCTGTATGTAGCCACTAGTGAAGATTTTCATGTTTGTGTTAGTTTTAGGGGGATATGAAGCTGTACAAAATGTAATCTATTACTTGCTATGAATCATTATTACACATATTGAACTTTGGAAATCTCAAAATGTATCTAAATTCAATCTAACATAAAACAACAGGATACAAAATAGAGTTAGAGGAATACAGTTTGACGAAGCAGACAGGTTTTTTTTACTCCAACCCCTAGATCTCACACATTTGATGCAGCACGCACAGACCCACACACAAACACAGATACAGACACACACACACAGACAGTCACACACGCACACATACAGACACACACGCAGACATACAAACGTAGACACACACGCAGACACATAGACACACACACACAGACACACATACAGACACACACGCAGACATACAAACGCAGACACACACGCACACATACAGACACACACGCACACATACAGACACACACGCAGACATACAAACACAGACATACAAACGCAGACACACACGCAGACACACACATCAGACACACACGCAGACACACACACATACACATACAGACACACACACACAGACACATGCACACATACACATAAAGACACACAAGCGGACATACAAACGCAGACACACACACACACACACGCACACACCCAGACACACACGTAGACAGACACAATGCAATGAATTGGCATTGTTTGTGACATAAATATCTATCTGAATTAAATGAGCCTATACATTTCTTACAATCTGAGCAATGGATTCATATAATTAATCAAACATGTAAAAACAACTGAGGTGGTTAAACAAGAAGGGAATACCATTATAGCTTTTCTTCATGCTATAATACTTTTTTAAATGATTGTGCACAGAGTACCTCCTCACAGGTTGTTGATGGTCATGAAAGTAAGTTTGCAAAGGTTTTTTTTGTACAACTTTGAGTTAGCCGATCTGTTTCATAAGGCTACGATTTTCAGGACATATCTATAGTTTTTCCAACAGCCTCCCAGACACCTGTAATATAATAACATTTCGTTCATTAATGTAACACACACTGAGGACTAATCTCCTGCTGGAGTAATTGCAAATTAACCTACTTTTTGCATATACATCAAATGGACCACAATTTATATCCAAGTCCCAAGTGTTCGACTTAAAAAAAAAAAAAAAACACCTGCCACATCCTCACCACACCTGGATTACAAAATCAACTCATTCATAAAGCTGCAATTACTCTCGGTGTCAACTCCCTGCTTAAACAAGACGAGATAATTTCACTCTTATGTTCAAGTGGCATCTTCAAAATCCTCTTTCAATCAAAATAACTATCAGTCAAAATGCATTTGTATAGCACAATTTGACAAAGCAATTCAAAGTGCTTCTCAAGAGCCATTAAAAACCCAGGTAAAACAGATTAAAAACACTGGCTCTGGGCACAAGCAGAAGGCCAGTCCCTGTGCTCCTTAAACTCCCAGCAGGAGGCCAGTCCCTGTGCTCCTCAGAGTCCGAGTTAGTTCACGTAGCGCTAGCATGTCATGTACTTTGATGCGAGGCCGCGGAGAGACTTGTACACACAACTGCAACACAACGCCATGGAACAAAACAGGGGATAATTCACGGAAACTGTAAAGAAAGTTCTGCAGTGACAATGCTCCAAAGGGAACCTACACGACCTTCTTAATATTTATAAGAGATGCACAGATTACAGCTTGTCTTGGTAAGTTTGTCTGATACTGTGGTTTTCAACATTTGCTAAAACCTGTAATTGATAGTAGAGATAACCCTAAAATGACATCAAAATTGTTACAAAAGGTGTCCAGTGTTTTCAAATTAAACATGCAATTAACTAGACTGTTAAAAGTTAAATCTCTATGACATCCTGGATTACAATCAGTCAAGAGATTTAAAACATCTAATAGTTTTATTACAGAAAAATAAATGTTTCATAAAGAATATATTTAAACAGTCCTACCCCTGGAAAAAGCATCACCAGTAAGATTTTTTGGAGTGGTTTGACCAATGGGAATGGCTCTCAGCCTATATCAACGATGCATTGTGTGCAACTGTGGGGGCGGGTCTAACTGGGGCTTGCTTTTGAAAATGTTTTGAGAAACTTTATCATACCTTAAACTCATCTGTATAACGCAGACTCTGAGGAGCACAGGGACTGGCCTCCTGCTGGTCCCCTGAGTCCGGACTAAACATGGGGAGGCAGCATTTCAGATTCATGCAGCTAAAGTCTGGAACAGTATTCCTGAAAATAAGAGACAGGCATCTACTCTGACAATGTCCAATTCCAGGTTGAAAACACTTCTGTTTAGCTGCAGATACAACTGTAGGATTGTAACTTCACTCTTTTGAATGAACTGTGATTACTTATGATGTAAATGCATCAGTGTGATTGTTTCTCTCCTGTTTTGTGAATCCTTTTGAGTTGCCTTGTGTATGAACTGTGCTACACAAATAAACGTTCCTTTCCTTTCCCAGGTCAAAAATGCAGACAAGAACGGCTTCTCATCCGAGCAAACATATTTGATCTGAGCCATGAAACGTTTTCTTTTATAGCGCACATGTAGTCCAGAGATAACTTCAGAATCAGTTTCATTTCACAAAAAAACTAATAATGAACAATAAATAATGCAGTCCTTAGATCAGTGAGTATTTTGTAAATGTGAGGTAAATCCATAAAGCTCTTGGTCCAGACAGATGGAGCAGTAGAAAACTCTTGTCTCCTCATTGACGTAATTCTCAGGGCCATAAAAGACCATTGTAGATTCTAACATGACGCACTGATAAGCTGCAGATCGCTACATCACATCCACAGCTGTTGGGACAAAGACAACACACTTAAACCACAGACGACGCCCACAGCTCGAGTGAAGGTTGAGCACTCATGGCTGCAGGGCTGAGCAAGTCAAATCTGTAGTCTTCTTTTCAGAATTAGCGAACGGCTGGCTATCATGGAAACAAAACTATGACAATTTCCGAATCCTGGTCGGAAAAAAGGGCCTTTATCTGAGTGGAGTTTGCATGAGTCTGTGTAGGTTTCCTCCAGGTGCTCCATTTTACCCTTCCACTAAAAACATGCGTATTAGGTATGAATGTAATGAGAGAGTGAGTGGATGGTGTTTGGTCAGAGGCTTTGATGCGCGGGTTTTATGGGTGTCTCGCTTCCGTCATCCCCGTGTGTGGAGTGAATGAAATAATATCTGAACTCTGATCTTTGGGTCTGTTTAAAATGCGCTCTATAAATAACGATTTCGATAATATTTAAGTCAATTCTCCCACCTCCATACAGGGGCTTTCTGAGTAGTGTTTGTTTCCCATACCACTAAAGCCAGGTATAATGGCTCCCCTCTCTCTGGGGCCAGGACACCCCTGAAAAGTAGAGTCTGAAATCTCAGTGGGACTTTCCTGGTTTAAAAAAGAGGCAATTCAAACAAAAATATACTGTATGTTATCTGTTCTTAAAACTAATTTCTTGTCAGCGTAACTGGTCTTCAGGCGTGTGGCTGTTTCTTTCGATAGTGTCTTTTAATAACTCAAAAGTTGCTCAATTTATGTTAAATGAATGTTAATTTGAGGACATTTTCACGGTCTTAAAACGAGATTTGCCAAAGGAACAAGAAAAAAGGATCTTGTTTTAAAAAGATACAAGAAATGTCTCCCTTGGAAAGAGAAAATAAAGCAACAGTTGTTGAAATAAGACTAAAATGCTTCTGCTGGGACTGACCACCCATTTTCTTTGCATTCTCTCTTTTCATACTCCTGTTCTTTTAAAACATAGACCAATTGAATTAGAGTCTGGAAAAAAAACGCTTCCAGATAAAATGTGATATAGAAAATTGTTCAAAAGTCTATTTACTTCTGTGATTCAACTTACAATGTGAAAACCACAAAGAAGCAACAACAAAAAATCCCCAATCATCAACATTATAAAAACCATTCACAGCAAAATAAAATGGCTTATTGTTGACAGTTAAAATTATTGCAATTTTTTTTAATTTTTAAAGCATTTTCTTATTGCTGAAATGAAACATTTTAAAGGGTTAAAATATATTTACACTGTGGCAAGTCTAGTAGTCTTAGAGATCATAAGCACAAGTTTACAGAGTCATCCAGCCAACTTCAGCGCCATCAAATGTGAATAAATGCCTCAGCTCAGAAAAGTCTGAATCCAGTCTATCTGTGTTGTCAGCCCCTGGACAATTTTGGTAAACTAAAGTTACCCTCTTTGGACTGTCCCTCGTCTATAGAAGATAAGATTAGAAAAACTTTATTGATCTCACAAAGGAGACAGTTACAGAATCACTCAAGGTGCGCAAAAAGCCAGGAAATGTGAAAATAAGCGTGAAAAAGGCTAAAATAGAGTCTACTCTATATTGAGCACAATCAAATTAAACATTTTCATAATATCATAGTTTCACATTTTAAGTTGAATAAAATAAATGAACGATTGAACAATATTCTAGAGGAAAGTTATGTCTTCTTGAAAGTAACATTTAGGACAAGGCCAGTCACTATACACCAGGATGCCGCTCAATAGGTCTTTGATGTTTATCAAGAAAGGCCTGTCTAAAACTAACTTTTCTCTCTAAAATGTCGAAATAAATGTTTTTCTTTTGCAACATTAAATTGAAGGCTATACTAATTTACAGTATATCAGCAGCAGGTTGTGTGCAGGAGATCAGCGACTTGGTTTCCTGGACGTTTGGGCTCAGACAGGAACAGTGAAGGCCAGATAAGCGGTCTCTTTAGTTACACTCAAACATACAGAGTCACGAGACCTTGCACCAAGCCTTATCTACACACTGCACTCCAGATGGACACGTACCCTTGACAAAAACACACCCCTCCTGTAATTGCTCCTCTCACAACAGGCCATAGATACAGTTACAGAAGTTAGAACACACGTTTAGAGTTTAGCTGTTCCCTAAGACTGTATGTACACATGCTTAAATTCTAATAATGGAGTGGAAAAAATTTAATAACAGTCCATAAAGATGGCAAAGTGGTTTGAACTGACTCTTACTGTATGTGCTTGTTATTATTGCATTTCCTTTGTTCGAACAGTTTGATTCTCTGATCTGTTGTTGGTGAATCAACTACTGCTGTTGTGTTTTAGGGCAATAAAAAAATACATTGAATTCAATTGGTAGTTGTATTCGAGTAATTTGGTATAATTACCAATATTGAAATCATAACGAGATTTCTAATAAATACATCTCACACATTCTGACCGGCTCCCACTTTGATTGCTTCAGGATTGACTGAGAATATTTTGCTTAAAGACCTTATAACGGGTTTGATTTATTTAGAAATACAGTTTTAATACCATTTTATATTAGAAGAGAACTACTAAAGGTTTCAAAATCAGTTGTTGTTTTTTTTGTCTGATCCCCCCAAATCGAAATAACCCCATAGCAACGCCCTTAGAAACCAAAAAACTTCACAGCCCTTGGTGACGTCAGAACGGGTACGTTTCAACGCTGTAAGTTGTTTACAATTTGGTATTAGTTCTTTTTTCGCGGATATTCAAGATGACAAGGCCGTGTACAGCGAGTCTAAAATAACTACTAGAAAGTAACATTTCGTTGTCACTAAGATAGTCCAGTAGTTGTGTCGATGGACTGCCAATCCAGATACTTGGGTTCAAATCCCACCTCGGACACTTTTTCACACTCAAAACGGCAATTTATGTGTAGTGAGCAATTGTCACCTGTAGAGGGCAGTATTGTGCTGGGCATCAGTGGAGAGAAGAGAGAAAAGGCAGTCCTGTGGCATAGATCCATGGTTTTCAATGCATGGGCGTAACCCGGTATGACGTCACACACAGGTTAGAGCATAGACAACTTAAATTCATGAAAAACACGTTCTTTTTATAAAATGTAGGATTTTTTTGCCGGAATCTCTTTCAAATTGACATTGTCATGCAATTTTGATATCCACTATTTTTTTTTTAAAAACCCGTCATAAGGTCTTTAAAGAAAGCAAAGACGATTAAAGTAGTGTCACATCTGGAATCGAACTGATCGTCCTCAAAACATCAGGCAAGCCACTCCATTATTATGATAATTTATGAAAATATTCCACAATGAAAGCACATATCCACATTGACAATGGATTTCCAGAAAATCAGGCAGGCATCGTCCCATGCCACAAAAATTACGTAGTCTTGCTATAAACCTTCAAGGCCCTCTAAATCCAGCTTAGAATTTATACCGGAAATCAGAGTGTAATTGCAACGTTATCGCAACATATTTGGCCAAAAGCCTGCCTCCTGAATTCACGCAATAGACTGTATTTGTGGACTAATCGAGTGCTGACTTCAACATAGAATTAGCCTTAATGCAGAAGAAGCTGGTTTTAACACAAGCCAGCAGGAGCCAATTTCCTTATATGGGCATTTGTTTCAACAGGGTTACATTTGTGTCGTAGCAGATGCAAGCTAAGGTTTTGCTAAGACAGTTCCTCTGTGATTATATTAGGGGTGGGCAAAATATATCGTAGACAATAATATCGCGAAACTGAATTTGAAGATTTTTGTATTAGTCTTTTTTTCTTTTTTCAATACGCATTACAAATGAGTCGCGGCTTTATTTGCAAATTTTGCGAAAATATTGAGCAAGCCTGTTTGGAAGTGTTCTTTCTTGTGTTACTTGAATTTGATTTTTAATATATGTTTGTGCATGTTTGCTATTTTACTATTTTGATTAACACTGCAGATTGTTTTGTGTAAAAATGATTAATTTCAAAGATATCGTGACAATATCGTTATCGGGAGTTGGGAAACAAATATTGAGATAATTATTGTTGTTCATATCGCCCACCCCTAGAGTAAATGCATCTGGTTGGTCAATCAGTATGTACAAAATCACAAAGAGCCCCAAACCACAATTTTGAGCTTACTTTTCCATATCAATAGGGCACTTCCCGATTGTGTTTCATTGAGCTGGTTTGCATTGTCCATCTATTACAGTCTATGATGCAGTCCGAGATTCTCACAGTGTCTTGCTCAATGAAACAACTGCAGCAGCTTACCTGGATCTTGTGAGACAGTGTACCTTCCCACCACTGTTTCCCACATCCTCAACACTTGTGATGTGATTTGGTTTTCTCTTTAATAGTAATAATAATAAGCTGAGGGTGTATTGCCAGCTGTGAAAATGAAAATGATTTATTATGTTTAGTGCAATGAATTCACAACATCTCAGGCCAAAACGGCAGAGAAAAGAAAACAAACTTCTTCAGACGCACAGAGAACTGTTAATTACTTAGCTCTGCTGTTGTTAAAGAGTGTGCGACATTGTTTTTTTATGTGTTTTTATTTCAAGATTGTAGAATTTTGACACTATATGAAAAATATCTGTAAAAAAAAAAAAGAGGATACTGATGATCTGGGACATTTAAGGACATTTATTAACATTTATGGACAGTGGTCCCGCTCCCTATGGACCAATGGCTCATGCATGTGTTATTATTGTATGTGTTCAAACTGTTTGATTCTTATTCTGTTGTTGCCAAATCAACAACTTTGTAAAGTCCTCCGAGGCGACTTCTGTTGTGATTCAGGCTATACAAAAATAAATTGAATTGGAAGTTACATTAAAAAAAAGTATTTCTTAAACTTTGTATAGACTTATAATCATTAAGTTCACCAACTATAGGAGGTTTTGCCCTATGTACATGGGACTCACTAAAATCTTGGTATTGTGTCCAAGGCTGAGGTATAACATTGTATAGCCATTTCATGCATTTAAGAGTCAAAAATATTAAATTGCGCTGCCTTACAATGTGAAAAAACACACATAAGCACTATCATAGGCCCGCATAAAGGACCAGAACAGACTACTTTTTATCATTTCCAGATTGAATGCTTGAAATGAGTAATAAAGACAATGATTATCAATGGCTTTTTACATTAGAGGATCTTTGAAAAGCTTGTCATAATAAATGTTGTTTGACCTCCCCCTCTGCCACCTCAGTCCTGTTACATAACACAAGTCCACAATATTCACACCTCTCCACGTGGTATTTTGCACTGGACCAAAGACAGAGCTCCGATGAACCACTTCCATCATGGTGGGACTTCAAATCCCATCCTATTTTGACTTTTTTTGGTGAATCATTTTACAATCAGGAGGCAGTTTGTGAAAAAAATGTTGCAAAATACAGGAAGTGAAAGACCTAGAATGGCCCAAGGAAACGTCATACAAAATAAAAGGAATGTACTATATCAAGCTAATTGAGTCCTCGAGGTTTCTCCCTTTTTCCCCACTGTTTTTTTTTTTTGAGTCATTCCTTGCCGATGCAGGAGGCTCTAAAGACAGTGATGATCCAGGACATTTGGGGACATCCCTTTCCCTATTGACAAAATATATCCTGCATGTTTATAATTGATTGACTGCGGAACCTTCCGCAGTCAACCATTGGTTTTGTATTTCTTTATTCCGTCATTTTTTTTGACACGTTTCACAGCTTTCACATTTTCAACAATTTCCACAAGTTATACATCAAAACGTTCCACATGTTTGGGAGATTATTGCTATTACTTTTGGGACTTCAGCGATTTCCGGTTTTTCCGCAATCGGACAAAAATCTGCATTGAGAATTCTGCAATGCATTTTAATAGGCCCATGCATTTTAATAGGACTTCAGCTCTTTCAGACATTTCTACAGTTTCAATGATTCAACAGTTTCAAGGATTCAACAGTTTCAAGGATTTCAGCAGTTTCAAGATTTCAAGAGTTTCAAGGACTTCAACAGTTTCAAGGACTTCAGCAGTTTCAAGGACTTCAGCAGTTTCAAGGACTTCAGCAGTTTCAAGGACTTCAGTGTAATTATGCAACCTAATAGGGATTTTTCCATGTAAACCAGTATAATGCAACTTAATAGGGATTTTTCCATGTAAACCAGTATAATGCAACTTAATAGGGTTTTTTCATGTAAACCAGTATAATGCAACTTAATAGGGTTTTTTTTCATGTAAACCAGTATAATGCAACTTAATGGGGATTTTTCCATGTAAACCAGTATAATGCAACTTAATAGGGGTTTTTACATGTAAACCAGTATAATGCAAATTAATAGGGATTTTTCCATGTAAACCAGTACAATGCAACTTAATAGGGATTTTTCCATGTAAACCAGTATAATGCAACTTAATGGGGATTTTTCCATGTAAACCAGTATAATGCAACTTAATGGGGATTTTTCCATGTAAACCAGTATTATGCAACTTAATAGGGATTTTTCCATGTAAACCAGTATAATGCAACTTAATAGGGATTTTTCCATGTAAACCAGTATAATGCAACTTAATGGGGATTTTTCCATGTAAACCAGTATAATGCAACTTAATAGGGGTTTTTACATGTAAACCAGTATAATGCAACTTAATAGGGTTTTTTCCATGTAAACCAGTATAATGCAACTTAATAGGGTTTTTTCCATGTAAACCAGTACAATGCAACTTAATAGGGATTTTTCCATGTAAACCAGTATAATGCAACTTAATGGGGATTTTTCCATGTAAACCAGTATAATGCAACTTAATGGGGATTTTTCCATGTAAACCAGTATTATGCAACTTAATAGGGATTTTTCCATGTAAACCAGTATAATGCAACTTAATAGGGATTTTTCCATGTAAACCAGTATAATGCAACTTAATGGGGATTTTTCCATGTAAACCAGTATAATGCAACTTAATAGGGGTTTTTACATGTAAACCAGTATAATGCAACTTAATAGGGTTTTTTCCATGTAAACCAGTATAATGCAACTTAATAGGGTTTTTTCCATGTAAACCAGTACAATGCAACTTAATAGGGATTTTTCCATGTAAACCAGTATAATGCAACTTAATGGGGATTTTTCCATGTAAACCAGTATAATGCAACTTAATGGGGATTTTTCCATGTAAACCAGTATTATGCAACTTAATAGGGATTTTTCCATGTAAACCAGTATAATGCAACTTAATAGGGATTTTTCCATGTAAACCAGTATAATGCAACTTAATGGGGTTTTTACATGTAAACCAGTATAATGGAACTTTATAGGGGTTTTTACATGTAAACCAGTATAATGCAACTTAATAAGGATTTTTACATGTAAACCACTATAATGTAACCTAATAGGGGTTTTTACATGTAAACCAGTATAAAGCAACTTAATAGGGATTTGTACATGTAAACCAGTATAATGCAACCTAATAGGGATTTTTCCATGTAAACCAGTATAATGCAACTTAATAGAGATTTTTCCATGTAAACCAGTATAATGCAACTTAATAGGGATTTTTCCATGTAAACCAGTATAATGCAACCTATTACGGATTTTTCCATGTAAACCAGTATAATGCAACCTAATAGGTTGCATTATACCACCAGACCAAGACCCAAACGAAGACTCAGACCACCACCAGATAATGACCACAGACCAGGTTTCCTTAGTTACAGGAACCAAATTGTTTCAGCGGTGAGGGGATTTTTCAGTTTCAAGGACACTTTCAATACATTCAGTAGTTTCAAGGATTTCAACTGTTTAAGAATTTAACCAGTTTCAAGGATATCAGGAGGTTCAAGGATTTCAGGAGTTTCCACACTTTCAACAGTTTCCAGGTTTAAAAAAGTTTCAAGGATTTCAGGAGTTTCAATGTTTCAACAGTTTCAAGGATTTCAGGAGTTTAAAGGTTTCAACAATTTCAAGGACTTCAGGAGTTTCAAATATCTATCAAGTATTTTAACAGTTTCAAGGCCTTTTAAAGGATTTCAAGGATTTTTTTTAGCAGATTTCCACATTAGATCTGTTCCGCAGTCAATCGCAATGGCTTCAGCCATTGCAAGTTTCTAGTTATTGAATTTCCTCTGTTAAAACTGCTTGATTCTCTGATCTGTTGTTGGAGACGACTGCTGTTGTGATTTAGGGCTGTACACATATGCATTGAATTTTATTAGTTGTGACCTGTTACTATACACATTATAGAGATGATATATTTTGCTTATTTGTATCCTTTAATTTTTAACTGTAACTTAATCCTACATTACAGGAGTTTGAATGCAATTTACAACAAGGGATCCATAGTGTGAAATTAAAAAAATTAAAACATCTTTCAAAAGTCCATTTACTTACATAACAATGAGCTATTATATGAAAGTGTGAATCGACAACTTTGTGAAGTCCTCCGAGACGACTGCTGCTGTGATTTAGGGCTATACAAAAAAATCACAACACACAATTTGCCTTTTCCCAGTGCTAGTCTATCGTCCAGCTTACTAAGAAATAAAACACAGCAGATCTTGGAATATTCAGTGAACTACTGGATTTCATAACACTCTACCTCAGGTCTAAAACAAAACAAGGTCTAAAGCGGGACTTGCATCAGGCCTAAATCAGGAGGAGGTCTTGTGATGTTACTATCTGCTTCACCCTGAGGCTAATTTTATATAACTGTTCCTTTTTAATGAGAATAAGTGTGAACATGACTGTTGGACCCGATCGTTTTATAACCAAAGCCGTTTATCTAATTCAATACAAATAAATCAGTACAATCCCATTACAAAGTGTCGCGAGTGTTGCATGCATGGGTCCCCAATATTTTGACTTCTTCATGGGGCTTTCGATATCTGTTTAGTCGATTAATCAAGCAATGGTTCCTAGTCGGACATATTTTGTATCAAATAACAACGTATTTTATTTCAATTACAATAATGTCTATGTGAAAACTGCAAACATATATTCTCTGGTCTCTGTACTGGCTTCCTATGACTCAGAAAAGACTTTAAAGCAGCTGTGATTGAGTATAGTCTCTCCATGGCCTCGCACCAAAGCACATCTGTAACATTTTAGGTCTGTATGAACCAACTCAGACTCAAATCCAGGTTTAAAAACACTTTAGTTTAGCTGCGCATACAACTGAAGGATTGCATATTACTGTGATTATTTGTTTATAAATTTCTTATTTTATTATTTCTAACTGCGCTATTCAAATACACTTGCCTTGAAGAAGTGTACAGTATTTGTAGAAGTTGTTATTTTCCAGCCAGACCAAACTCTCAATTTGTTTTTTACGTGATAAATATGTGATTTGTTTCTTCCTAAATAGATTTGTTGATTATTTAATTGTCTTTGCCACAGCTCCCTTTGAATAAATGATCGGCAGGCCATTGGTTTAGAATTTCTTTGGCCTTGCCTTTGGTCTTGATTGTGCTCTACAAATAAACTTGCCTTGCTGGATGGACCGATTTGACTGTTTACAATATAGATACAACTTTATAATCTATAGCTTTATGATCCTATGACCCACACCCACAGTTTTATGCTGACATAAGATAGTCACATACACAAAATATGGACATGGTCTTTTCAATAGTAAAACACCAATAATTGATTTTTAGCAATTACTAATACCATGATCCATCAGCTATCATTGACTTAATGTAATGGCATGCCCCTACTACTGCACTTCTCTTTAGAGGTAGTATTAACAGTAAAAGTAGTGGGACACCTTTAATATTAACACACTATATTTCTAACAATTTAAGACAATTTCCCCACTGTAGCAACTGGGAGTACTCAACAGCAGCCGTTTCTGAGGTCTTTACAAAGTTGCTGATTTCTCAACAACAGATCAGAGAATCAAACAGTTCAAACACAAGAAAAGCAATAATAACAAATACATAGAAGCCATAGGGATAAGGATGGCCGCTGTTAGAAACATTTCCTTAAATGTCCCTGACCATCACTGTCCTTAGACCCTCCTGCATCGACAAGGGACGACTCAAATAAATCCAGAGGGGAAAGATAGACGATAGGGAGCGATCCGCTCAGGTTGCAAATCCAGGATTCATGCTGAAGAATGAAGACTGAGGCTGTGCGGTGCAGAAAATAATTGCAATTCGCCAAATAATTCAAATAACTGCATTTGAATAGATTATGAGCATTTTTATTTTTTTTCGTCCCAAAGTCAACCTTCAAACCGCCAAACAGGTAATTCTCATCGGGGAAAAATCACTCCCATATGGTTGATTTAAAAAAAAAAGACAACAAAATGATACAAATCAAAAGTTAATATTTTACATTTTGGGCGACAGAAGAGAAAAAAATCCTAATTCTAAGGTGTGCCTGTGTGACGCTGCTGCTGTCCCGCTCACAGTCACTTCCTGTGTGATGTGTGTAAATGACTGGATCTGAACGGGTCCATGTGAGCGTCTGGTTAATGAGAGAAAGCAACACGAGACATATAAATGTGACGCTATTTGAAATTATTTGATTACGATAAACAATACCGACTCCAAAATGAATCTAATCTTTTTTTTTTATTAGACAGCCTAGCCATCTAAGAGTTTATTTTATTATTTTTCTCTTCAGCCTACTCCTGTTATTCTTTTCATGGAATGTATTACTGTTGTACTGGATTATTGTGGGATTTTCTTTCAATACATGACAAAATGGAACAAAAATAAATAAATACAAATATTATTGTAGCAGGCCGGTCACAGTGGGCTCTCTTTGTCTCTGGACCCTCTCTCACAACACCATGTACTGTAGAAGGCTCCTGCTGCTGAGGGCCTGAGCCTCTCTCCGTCACTCTCTCCCTCACTCTCTCCCTCACTCTCTCCCTCACTCTCTCCCTCACTCCACTATGTGTCCTTGTGTGTCTGTATGGTTTATTTTCTGTTGTCTCTGTATGTGTCTTGTCACTGTTTAGTGTCATTAAATGTCCATTTTTCTATCTATTTGGTGTACGACTTTTATTTATATATTAAGCCCCTCTCACCCACACACACACACACGCACGCACGCACGCACACGCCCTGCTGCACTGTGGCCAAGCACTAGTTTTATTTATTGAAAATGTTTATCTGGTGTCTAGGGTCACATTATTGATAAAGTAGTAGTAATTCATTGCATTTCAAACTCTAAGTGTTAAAACATCAGTTTTTAAAAAGACCTTATGCTAAATGATGGATCTTAACCAACATGAAGAACAGCTCCTCGCTATGACAATTTTTCTTACAATATGACGTTGCTTTTTGCGTTAAAAAAACAATAATATCCCAGAAACAATGAACTGACTAGAAGCTACAAGGCCTAAAGAAAGCTCTTCTAGCTCCTACTTTTATTCAGCAGTGCCACAAAAACATGCGATCTGGTTTGATGAGGTGAGAAATTGCTTGTCTTTCTAAAATTTTAAATCAAACACAACATTTTGACAAACTTGCTTTGACAGTTTCTCAAATAATAAAAAATAAAAAAATCACCTTGTCTAAAAGTGTGTTATGTCTAGTGCTGTATCTCCTGTCCCACTCCTGAAATGGTTTGAAATGCACTCAAAATAGCCATAGCCAATTGCCAATACTAATATGTCACCTCTCCCTAAAGAGACTATTCGAAGACAAAAACATATCCAACCCAAACCCATATTACTGAACAGCAATCCCTCTACTTTTGTAAAGATATTCCCATTCATCATTAAACTAAGTAATTCTTCAAAGCCTAAAATGTGCAGTTTTTTTGGAAGCAGCTGTGACCTCTCTCTGAAGCTGGGGTTTTGAAAAAGGAAGTTCACAAAAGTCACAACAGAAGTTTAAAAATGTGAAATGACTGTAAAACGCAGCTACTCATGTGAGAGTCAGAGCTTTGTCATCGCCCATGTGCTCAACTGAGGAAGAAAATGATTTGAAATTTTAAATATGACGTCTTGAGAATCTGAAATTGTTCTGGATACAAAAAAATCGTGCACAAAAAAGACTACTTATGCTTGAGGCTTCTTCTTGTCAATATTGAGTCAACTTTATGTAATTACAGACGTTTTCTTGTCTTAAACTCAACGCCCATATGACCCATTATTTCACAAAGAAAAGAGTATATTTAGGATTTTACATATCATTTGGCAAGCTTTCTCTAGTTTTAAACAACTGGTTGGCGTTCATAATCTTACTTCTTGGTTAGAAAGGGGTGGTAGATATGACAAGTAAGGGCATTTATTGATATTTAGAAACATTTATGGACATATGGCTCTATGCATTTTTTCATCAGTGCATTTTCTGTGATTCTGTTTGATTCTCTGCTCTGTGTTGGCGAATCAACAACTTTGTTAAGTCTTCCGAGATTAAGAGCTGTCGTGATTGAGGGCTATTCAAAAAATACATTGAAAATTGAAGGGGTCAAGTGTGGCTTATGTATCAACAAGAAATAACAGAATATTTTTAAAATGACAGTTAGGAACATGAGGAAACACCTTTGTCTAATTGAATAAAAATATTTAAAATTTCCTTCAGATCACATTAAGTGGAGAGAACAAATTCATACACATTTTTTGTCCCCAAACTGGTTCATTACAACTAACAAAATGTGTATATTTCAACCGAGTGCTTTTTTTAATTTCCATGTCCAACAAGTTACGTACTGTAGCTTTAAAAAAAAACAAAAAAAAAACATCATCAGCTGTCAGCCATTAAACTTCTATAAAGTTTGATACTACTGTATTCCAAAATATTCAGAAAACTTACATCGCCCAGCTTTAAAGTAAGAGCATGTAACTTGAATTAACTAAATCACACCACGATTCTACATAGACAGTTACAGCCTGGAACATTATCCATGGACATAGGTCACTAAAAGCTGAAGTACCAGATATATTTTTTTACTTCACAACTCACTTCATCAAAATGGAAATCACGTTATCTTTTGCATACTTGTAGACAGAGCCCTATGAGCCACTATTTGATGCTTTAGCCTGATACTGAGAGCTGATTGGCTGAGCAAGGGTGGTCCTCTTTTTTTCAGACCAAGGCCAAAACATGCATGTGAAAAAACAAAACAAATCGTCTTGAAAGCGAGGAACAAGTTTGATGCATTTTTTGTTTAATAGCTTTTAACTATTATCTTCAAACCTATGATATTTCCATGGAAACAAGCAGGATGAACTAGTCCAGGATATGACTTACATACATTTTGAATAATGTATAGGCACGTCAAAACAAGCTATTACTATTACTGTATCACTATGTACGAGTCAGGTCTGTGCAGAGGCAAGCTGCACATTTTTTCAGTGCATTCAAAACCCAACATTTTTCTTGCATTAATTAGTTTGCTTAAAAGTTATGGGGGGCTTTGAATAGACTCTCCCATGCCCTACTTTTACTTGAGTCATTTTTGTTCGTTCTTTCCTGCTATGTATAGTTTTACTCATGCCACAAAACTGAGCACTTCTTTCACTAGTGTTATTACAATACTCGCACTTAAAATGCGTGCCACTTGTTGTGCGTGCAGGGCCTCACCTTGCTGCTGGGGGCTTTGAGGGGCAGTAATCCCGAGGCCGGATTTCCTTGATGCTGAGTGGTGTTTGTCTGTTGGGGTGAGTGGGAATCCTCAGACTCTTTTCCACTGTGGTTGACCACCCTATCAGAAATATGGATACTTGAAGCACAGCCCATGCTTCAGCCCACTTCAGATAATGTTGTCCTTCTTTTTGTATTCCTTTTGAGGCTCCTCTGTGTCCTCTCAAGTCTTTTACAAAAGTCTAGTGCATTTCCTAAGCCTTCATTTTTGAACAGTTATAAATATGCAACACGGATGAGGTGGGTATCATCTAGGCCACACCATAGAGAGTAGTTGATTTGCTCCAATGGAAGGCATGAATAATATACTTTTTTGCCCCCACCCCTGAACCAGGAAGCCGGGTTCCTCCCTTTGGGGTTAGGGTTAGGGTTAATGAGAGCAGTAATCCTTCACAAAACTTGGGTTCTTCAGCTGGGACTGGGTATGCCTGTAGTGAAGTTTTTTTTTAAACTTTACTGATATCAAGTTGTAGGCCTGTACACACCATGGACCCCCCTCCTCTCTCTATCTCTCTCTCTCTCTGCCTCTCTTTCTCTCCCTCTCTCTCTCCACAGCCTACTCCAGCTCTCAGGCAATACTTTCATCCATTTTTATAGTCCAGGGTTTTTTATTTGTCCTTCACCAAGCCCAGAGCCGTCAAAAAACATGTCTTCTCTCGGCTTCTTGTCAATCTGGTCATCCACTTACATGCGAGACACGGTTCTCACGACACTTTGCGGTCCATCATCATCAACAGGCTGAAATATCCTCGGCGTACTGTCACACAGCAGTGGCCCCAGCGCGACACAAAGCCGGCCAAACTCTCCATGCATCGGGCCACAATCAGCGAGACACACGGGGAGGTCCCGGCGTACGGCTCGCTGGGTCCATTCACGCCGTCCTCCCTTCGCTGCTGCACGGGGGACGAAGATGATCCAACACATATACAGCACCGCCAACCCGACTGCGACTGGCTACTACAACGCTACGATCTCCATTCTGTGTGGTGAGAAATCAAAGCGAGAGGCTGTCAGACATATGTAGAGTACCACCTCTGGAGAATGCAAGGAAAAAAAAAAATATACAAGGCTCTCGCAGTATCCACAAGTTTCGCGTGTGAAAGCGACGGGGGTTGATGAAGCCTTTAAGCTAGCGAAGACGAGGAGGAATGGGGCTACATAATGCTGATTTGAGGTCTGTCTGTTCCCTGCCTTGTGTGGCGTTTGCCCTTCCAATTCTTCAGCACTGCTTGACAGCGGCCCATCCAATAAAAGCACCCGTAAGGATTGACCTACAGCCTTTACTGACGTTAATGCAAATGAGGCAGCGCTGACCAATCAGCGACGAGCTCAGCAGCGGGGGGCGGGACCTACGCCTCCGTGGGAACTTTGAACACGGAACCAAACACTGAAGTCTACGTTTATGTATGAGTCTGAAAATCATATCGTTTATATGAGTCTGAGAAGTACACAGTTTGTATGAGTCTGAATATTCAACAGTTTATATTAGTTTGAATATTATACAGTTTATATGAGTCTGAATATTATACAGTTTATATGGATCTGATTAGTATACAGTTTGAGTCTGAATATTATATAGTTTATATTATAATTATATTATATTAAAAACAATAAGTTGATAAAACTATCTATAATCATAACTATTTCCTCCTGGTGGTGGACTACATGAAAAGTTCTAATTACACACTCATTCATCCACGTTCACACCTCTAGACCCCTCAGCAGTACCACCACAGTGGGGTTATGGCCCTGGTCTACCCATTGGCTTTGACTCAAGGGGCCCTACAGCAAAGGCTGGTTAACCCCCTTCTCTTCATCTGGGCAGTTCGAGTCAGTCCATGCATTCACTCTCTCTTCACGCCATCATTCCATCTATACTTTGGCCTTCCTCTTTCTCTTCATTCATTCTCTGCATACGCCCATATCATCTCAGTGCACATGCATCTGTTCTCTCCCTCACTCATTCTATCCATCCTAGTCACACCTTTCATACTTCTCAAATATTTCATCTCAAACATTTCATTTCTTCCTTTGACTTTCTCTCGTACCCGACGTCGGCACAACCACTGTCTGACAAACACTCCCTCATCCTTACATTTACATTCTTACCCAACACCACTCTATTCACTTTATTTACGGAATAAGAACAACTCAAATCAAATAAAACTATAAAACACACCCATTTTATACATACATAGCAGTCAACACAAAACAATAAAATAAATAAAAGTCAGAGAATAAAAGTGAGACTTAAAACATTCCGAGGAGGAGCTATTTTGATGTTATGTTTGTTTATCTGAATCATGCCACTGTGATTATGTTTCTGTCATGTATGCCTTTTTTAAATTGTATTATTTATATTGTGATGTTCGGGGTATTTTTGCAGGTATTTTCCACCTTGTCGAGGGACTCCAGTTGTAAACGAAGTAATCTTCATTTATATACCGCCTTTCACAGACCAGAGTCACAAAGCGGTTTACAATTGTTATTATTTTATTTAACTATGGCTATATAGCTCAGCACAATTACAGTAATGTTGATAATTGTGTACTGCACCTATTCAAATAAAGATGAATATATGACTATGATACAGTTTATATGAGCCTGATCGTACAGATTGTTTTGCCGACTTCCCAAAACCAAAGCGTACAGAAGTGAACCTGGATTCTCTTAGCTCCTTCATTAAAAAGACACAGAAACTTTCACTATTTTGCTTTGAGAAATACAGGACCAAATAGTTTCTTATATAACTGTGTACATATACACTCTTCGATAGTTTTTGCTCAAAATTTCCTGAATTACAATTGAATAGGGGATTTGCAAAAACAGATAAGTAGTAAGTGAGTAATCTTTATTTATATACCGACTTTTCACTGCAGGTCAGAGTCTCAAAGCCGTTTACAATTGTTATTTTTGTAGCAGGGTCGCCAGTACAGGAGGCGCATGCCAGACTTATTTTACATATTTTTAGTGGTAGGGGAAACCGGAGTTCCCGGAGGAAACCTACGCAGGCATGGGGAGAACATGCAAACTGTGAAATCCACTCAGCCACCGTGCTGCCCAAGTGCAGATAGAAAAATATTTGAAAGACTTAAATTTACAACAACATTCACCTCTCCTTTGAAATCCTTTCAAATGTTCTGCTCAAAATCAAACATAGATATCTGTTTTTGCAGATGAACTGTCGGGTCATTGTACAGTTTATATGAGAGCGATCAGTATACAGTTTTATTTGCTATACCTTTACATATGACACTGAGCGTTTTTCACAATGTATTTATGAGACTTATTATTATGAATGAATGTATATTTATTACATTTATTAGGGGGCAACAGTAGCTCAGTTGGTAGAGCATTGGCCTTAAGGCCAGAAGGTCGTGAGTTCAATTCCCACCTCTGCACCTTCCCCACCGACTCCCACTGATGACTGCTGTCGTTGTGTCATTGGGCAAGACACTTAACCCTACTTTGCCCAAAGCCCCAACTGAAAGATCAAGGCTATACTCACACTCAGAGAGCAGCCGTCCTCCTGTGGACTCACCACCTGCAGAGGGTCAGTGAGGGGCTGGTGCTATGAGACTTGGGTGGCATCTCTGATTGCCACCCCCCTGACCCAGAAATGGATTCAAGGGTAGAAAATGGATGGATGTATATTTATTAAGGCAATGCAAAGCAGAGAGTATGCATGTACGTTGCATACATTGTACCTGGAAGACCACCTCATAAACTCTCCAGAGCTCTCCAACTCTGCTGCTACACCACATCCAGTCCATGATGAGGATTTTTGGTTTTGTTAAATAAACAAAAGCTTCAGGCATTTAAAAAAGTTACTTGGATAATATGCAACTTTTGATGGGAAAAAAACTCTCCTCTTGGAGTGAATAGCTGCCCATCCCTGCTCTATGGTTTCTATTTGTCTATATAGCAACTGTATAGAAATTATTGATTTTAATTTAATCTTAGGGACACGCCTTGCACCCAATTTGTTTGTTTTTTTTCCTCTGTTTCATCATCCTTTACATTGTCTTTTGAAAAAACCCAAATAGTTAAAGATGCAGGATGTAAATAACTTACAGTTATTGCCAGAACTACACACATTTGATAATAATATTTTCTGGTCAGGCCAATAGAGTTAGGGGTATTTTAGGGATCTATTTTGCAAGACTACACAATAACATACTGATTATTTGATATCTTCAAGTTCCAGCTGACCTTTTTACCGAGAGAATAATAATGTATAGTGTTCTTTAAGACACCCAATGACACTTTACTCCAGACATGGCGGTAATAATCTATGAATCTAGCCACAGCTGCCCAAGGACTATTTACCACCACCAACCCAAACCCTAACACACACACACACACACACACACACACACACACACACACACACACACACACACACACACACACACACACACACACCAGACACCTGACTCATCCAACGCAACGCAGGTGAAGTGTCTTGCCTAAAGACACAACTGTTTGGTACTCTATAGCCTCAGATTTCCTAAAGGTCTCCCATCACAGCATTAACCAGGCCATGAACTGCTTCGGTTTGGAGATCTCATGGCATCAGTCGTTCACCTGCAGGTGGCATGGCATACAACTTCGGTCCTCCCACAAGAGGGCGCCAGAGGATTAAGTAACTCCATGGCTCCAATATGTGTTACCTACAAACCTGGAACATGTGAATGAAAATGTGAAACAGGCTTCTCCTCTGACATCGATCAACTCCAGGTTAAAACAGTTCTGCATTGTATCTTCACTACTTTTAATAAACTGACATTATTTATGATTTAAATATTTCTGTCTTGATTTGAGATGCCTTGGTTATGAACTTTGCTGTACAAATAAACTTGCCTATTTACAGTTTTTCTCTGTCGCTTTGGTGCTTTTCTCAGATCAGAATGAAATTTTTCAGAATTATTAGTTCAACCTCCACAACATTGAGTCATTTGTGCACATCATTGTAACAGTTTCTCCCTTGAACAAATGTCAAATGCTTTTGGCATCAGTTACTTTCATACAATTTTCTGCTGTTGTCAGTCAACATGAAACATATGAAGCTGAATAGTCAATCCCGATAAAACTAATAGTCCTCATTTCATTGCTTGAGTCATTACATACACAATTGTCGAACTAATTGTCAAAACCTGCAAGGAAAGACATCCGCTGTGATGTAGATGAAAATAGGGATAGTGTATGTTCAGTTTACATTAATATTACTGTTGTATTGTTTACATTTGTGCACAGTTCTACCTAATGGCATTTATTATGTTTGTTCCACAGTAAATACAGTAAGTGCCTGTGTTTGCACAATGCTGTGGAGTATGTATACAATATATACAGTCTATGGTGTATACAGTGTGTAGTGCTGTCTTGAGCATTTTCAGGTAGTGTTACAAAGATCCGACTTTGCCTCATTGGAAAACACAGAAAGAGGAAACAATGAAATGTCACATTGAAAACCTGATTAATCCATTTGACTCTTGTTCATAAACAATGGAGTCAGGACTTATTATTTTGATGACACAGACAGTTTCATTGACATGAATACTTTATTTTGAGAAATCAACTTTGCATTTTGAGAAAGTGACTTTTACAGGTTATCCACAAGGTTTTGCAGATTGTTCTAATTGTTCTGAGAAATGCACTAACTGTAAAATTGTTAATAGTGATGAGAAATGCACCAACGCGACTGAGAAAAACTGTATTACTTAAAAAATAAAATTCTCTTTTTTTCTCAAGTAACCTATGCTATTTGCAAAAGCAACCACTATATGGCAGTAGATAATAGTATTTGGAAAGTGGGAGGACATGTATGTATCTGTTACTTTCATACAATTCTCTTCTGTTTTATAACATTTTCATTTGCTTCTGTCCTGTCAGTCAAAATGAAACATAAGTCTTCTGAATAGTCATTCTCTATAAAACCAATAGTCCTCATTTCTTTGCTTTACTCGTTACATACAAATTGTTGAACTTGTTCTCAAAATCAAAATCCGTCAAGCTAATTTCATACATTCCTTTATCATTTTGTTTCTGAAAATCTCCCCGCTGTGATGGGTTCTTTTTTTTTGCACAATGCTGTAGAATTACAAAAAGCATATGCCGTAAATATGTGAAATACATACATACATACATACATACATACATACTTATGTGTCTTGTACTCAGATACAAGACGTGTGTGTGTGAATGGTTGGTGGTGGTATACTGGTTGCCTCGCTTCTGTCAGTGTGCCCCAGGGCAGCTGTGGCTACAGTTGTAGTTTACACCACCATGTATGGAGTGAATGAATAATGACAGTGTCCATAAAAACGATGTATTATTATTAAGACACTAAATACAGTCATGTGTAACTTTACTGTAGTTTTCGGCTGTACAGGGTGTGTATAGTGCCCAAGAGTCACAAAGATATGACCTTTTGAAAAAACACAGAGAGAGGAAACTGTCACAATGAAAACCTGATTAATCCATTTGACTCTTGCTCATAAACACTGGTGTCAGGACTTATTGTTTGGATGACACAGACAGTTTCATCGGCATGAAGGAAGGCTTGAGGAATATTTTTTTCATTTCGAGAAAGTGACGCCGTTTTGCAGGTTATCCACAAGGTTTTGCAGTTTGTACTAATTGTTTTGAGAAATGTACTAACTGTTTCTGAGAAAAAACTGTAATAACTTTTGATCAATTTCATACTTCGGGTTTTTAAGAAGGTATGTCATCTTTATTTATGTCACTTTAGAATTTCTGTAATTATTATGCCTTGGGGCAGACTGACAATAGAGAGGCTGCAATAGTAGCTCCAAGACCCTCTGACCACAACCACTCATCCACCTCTTGTATCTATTTGAATGGGTTGGTGTGAAATTATGAAAACAGCTACTGCTCTAAATACATTGAAGGTAGCTCATAGATGGAAATATGGAGAGATAGATCAATGGATAGATAGAAAGATAGATAGATAGATAGATAGATAGATAGATAGATAGATAGATAGATAGATAGATAGATGGATAATTAGATTGATTTAACCTGGTTTTGAACATTTTCAGGCGACGCATGTCTCACAATTTTCAGGGAGACTGTTCCAGATCTGCATAAATCTGAGATGCTGCCCATGTATAGGCTTACAATACTCTGATAGGTACAATAATGCGCTACTGTAAAAAAACATCTTCAAACCTGTAAAAACTGTACTGAAGAAAGGACAGCACAGTTAGGTGTGTGTGTGTGTGCGTGCATAAATGCGTGTTTGATTGCTTTTTTGATTCTCATACGTCCCCTCTGGCAACAATGTATGGTTTGCATATGGAAGTCAGATCTCATCATATTTTTGAAGCTAAGCAGGGCAGAGCCTGGTTAGAACTGTGATGGGAGACCACTGGGATGACCAGGAGCCACAATGAAACGGCTGCAAAGTGCCCAACTTCCTTCAATGGTAGTTTTTCAAGTGAATTAATAATGCCATGTGAAGAGACTTGGAGCGTCCAAAAAAGTGCTGTACAAAACCGATTTATTATCATTGTATATTACTGTTTGTACATCACAGTATCATATTGTATTCTGTATATTTAATTGTATTGTTTTCTGTGTATGTATTGTGTATCTGTTTATTGTGCGTTGAATGGATGAGAGGGGGTTGGGATAAGAACCCATTTTCAAACCTTTACTAGTGTTAGTTCTGCAGGGTTCAAATAAATCATTTAACCTGGGTGAAGTAGAGTGAAAGACATGTCACTGAGTTAACGGCTTTCGGCTCTCTAAATCTAAAGATGACGCAGAGACACAATCTCGCTCTCGGCTATCTGCAAGTTAATGTTTACAGACACATAGGGCTGCCTTCATTATCAGCTACGTAAAGCGCTGACCTCCACCTCCTCAATGACAGCAGTTTGGCCATAAATAATGCAGAGGAGGAATCTTTAATGGCACTATTTTGGTTTATTCACATTCATACAAAACATGACAGCTACAGCGTTCCCTTTATGGGCTTTGTAAACACGCAAAGCTGATTAAGACATTTTACATCACAAGAATTACGGTCCTTTGAATTCTACACAGTAAAACATTGATGCCATAGAAGCAGCTAAGCAGTGAGAAAGTAGCATATTACTGGCCCAGAATGGTGTTAGAAGATTACAGAGGCAAAAGGTGTACAATCTCGGGTATATAAAAACAATAGCCTTAGTGGGAAAATCCAATATAAAATATAAACAGGACATCTTTACAAAATACCCATCAAAAGAAATAATTGCTATAGTTTTAATGACGTACAATGTCTATACATGTTAAGATAAAATAAAAAATGTTTGTAAAAATGCCATAGTTGGATGAGGAGCCAGCGGTCCCTTAAAGTGGTGACATCACATACCAAATTGTACCTTATGCTCGGAGTTAATACTTCCAGATGTCGTTCGTAGTGAAGGCCAGAAATGCAGTTATTATTGAGATGTGAGAGGAAACTGGTTCTTTTATTATCAGAGCCAATTCTCTGTTTAAAGCTGTTTGCAAATGCACAGTTAAAAGCACCGCCATGTCAAATCAAACAATTCAAACGTGTTGGACATGAAGACCCAATCCGGACAGAGACAAACATGCATATTTAAAAGACCATCCGGACTGGGGCTGGATGTCCACAGCTCAATAAAAACTGCCCATTTCTGGCACGGCTAGTGGAAGTACGACTGCAGAGTCCCGCGGCGGCGCACGTCGGTCGTCCAGCAGTGGAAGCCCCCTCCGAGGGAGTTAGCGTGACGAATACTCACTTTCACGGTCTTTATACCTGCACAAAGCAAAGCCACGTCAGGTACATGACTGCAAACAGCTATCATGATGCATGCAGCTTAAATCTGGAACAGTCTCCCTGAAAATGTGAGACAGAGAGGCTTCTACTCTGATAATGTTGAAATCCAGGTTTAGCTGTGCATACAATTGAGGGATTGAATCTTCACTCTTTTAAAGTGACATTGTGCAACGTTTTATGTGTTTGAGCTTGTAGTGATCCAGTGTCTGTAAGAGTTGTCAGCATGGCGCCTTTACTTTTGCTTCAGGATTCATTGTTTTGTAGGTTTTCTGGTGCTGGTGTCTGCCCAACAATTAGTCCTATATCATCCTACAGACCACTGTGATGGAAAGTCAGTATGTTTCCTCTATTTACATTGTGTGACCTAGGTCTGTGCGCATAGTGCTTTTTTTCCATCCATTCCACAGAGAGTGGAAGCAGCCTCTCATTACATGATTATATGATTTTAGGGGAAACCTACGCAGACACAGGGAGAACATGCAAACTCCACACAGTAAGGACTAGAGGTAGAATAAAACCCAGGGCCTTCTTGCTGTAAAAACAAAAGTGCCATGCTGTCCCCTCACACAGCCAGTGGAAAAATATTAACAGTTTTTTTTACATAAAACATTGCATAATGCACCTTTAATTTACTATGATTCATTTTGTTTTATCTGTGTAGGATTGTTAATGTCCTTGCTCTACACTATGTTTGTATTCCACAGTAACTATGAACAAATGTAAAGTATAATATATGTAATAAACTTGTGAACTATATTGTTGCTAACAGTAAATGTTTAACTCATGTCCAACGCTACATAGTGAATAAAATGAACTTTACCAAGACTTTCAAACATTTTTTGAATGGTGGTCTCATTGGCATCAACCATTACGCGCTTCTCATCCAACATCAGAACGTTCATTGAAAGCCATTTGGATGACATCCACAAAGGATGATCTATAAATAAAAATAAATATTAAATAAGAAATTTTATATTTATTGACATTGTAAGTAACAGGAAGACACGTTCTGCTTGTGTAAGAATAATAGCTGTGGACACATACCATCAGGAATCAAAGGTGTTGGAGGTTTCACAACAGTCCAGCCAGCCTTCTTAAACATGTCAATCTGAAGTCACAGATAAAAGACAGGGGTCAAAAGTCCCGTCAAACGAATATGTGCAGATAGTGCTGTGTGCAGGTCTGAAGTACCTGGCGACACGGCCGGTCGGGGTTGGAAAGCACCAGTCCCGGTCCGATGATGTTGAAGGTGGCGTCGATGTGCATGGGGTTAGGGTCCTTGAATGAAATCACATGCACTTTGTACTCAGGAGCAAGGTGCCGCCGCATCCACTCGATTCCCATGTAGTTTGTAACCTGTGGAAATGAAACATTCAATTCAATGTATTATTGTATGGCCCACAGATCAGAGAATCAAACAGTTCAAACACAAGAAATGCAATGATAGAAAGACATAGAGCCATTGGTCCATAAAGGGCAAATGACATGTTAAAAACAGTTAGTAATGCAATGGTAATACTGTATAGCAGTGTTATAGGTCAGGTGGTGTATTTTCTGGTTTAGATCAGATTATGACAAATCTTGTACCAACAGCTACAAGGACAAATTGATATAATATTGTTTGAGCAGCTTGTCCTTGATTCATGGCAACATATGCAGCAGTGAATGTTTAAGCTCATAAAGAAGCATGTTTAAAAAGACAAATAAAGATTCCGTTCTCACACTATCCTCAAGGTACGAACACCACATTTAATGGTTAATATACAAAAAATTATAATAATATTCCCACTGCTCTAAACCTTTATAGGTTCCCAGGGGACATGGTGTGTTGCCTTCAGGTAGATAGAACTAATAACACTGAAACTCGCAGAGCAGTCATTTTGACGGGTCACATTCAAATCAATAGACTTCGGAAAGTGCTAAAACTTGTTACTGTAATCTGAAATATAGCAGAACAATTTGTTTAAGGGTTGCATTCTAGGAGTTAAAGGTAGAACTACTCAAATTTAAAAAAATTATAATAACATAAATTCAATCACGTAGAAAAAAACTACATATAAAAGTTTTGAAAAGCAAAAACGTATCATTACCTTTCCAGTTCTAGTGTTAAAAGTTTGAAATATGTATCTTTGAGTAATCTTTCCCGTTAAGAAACACATGTGTGGACATGTGCCAATACGGTTTCATGAATGAGCCCCATTTTTGATGCATTTAGGTACTTCTGATTGTTTTGTTGTTTGTGGTTTTGTATTTTAATCTGTAGCACTTTGAGGTTTCCAGGAAATATAAGGTGCAATGTAAAAAAAAAATATTATTTTCATTATTATTATTATTATTAACTACCAATGAGTGTTTGTACCTGACTCCTTTGGACAAACAGGTCACGTCCAGCTCGGATGAAGTCAGCGGCGTCAAAGCAGGGCTCATGTTCCGTGGTCACAAACTTTCCCTCCGCCGCGAGCTTGTGTCTGTCCTCCACCGTGCGAATGGGGTAGTCCTATAATAACACAACGTCTTAAAGAAATGCTACATTCATCATTACATAAAGTGTGTGCGTTGCGTAACCACACTGTTTTAGCATAATTTCAGTCTATTTTTAGGTTTCACTACTCATGACCCTTAAACTTCAGGACATCCGTATTGAATCTAGTATTACACAGCGCAACAGGTGCAAACCACGTAGATTTCAGAAATAGTCTTTTCGCCAACGAAGCAAAGTTATATAGCCCTGTCTTCAAACCGGTTTCATATTTGTCTCTATTACACGAATGTCCTTTACATAAAATTAACTCTTTGTAATATGGAGGATGTTTTGGGTATTCAAGGAAACCGGAGAACCCAGAGGAAGTCCTTTTGTGCAATTATGTTAAAGCTGAGCTGATTATTATGACAGTATGACCAGCTCCCGATGCAGGAGGGTCTAAGGACAGTGTTGATCCAGAACATTTAAAGACATATATGGAAATTAACCATTGGTCATCCCGCTCCCTATGGACCGATGATTCCTATGTGTTTGTTATTATTGCATTTCCTGAATGGATGCATTGTTGGTGAATTGACAACTTTGTAAAGTCCTCCGAGATGACTGCTGTTGTAATGTAGGGCTATCCAAATACATTGAATTGCATTAAATGATTTAGTAGTTTTTCACTTGATGATTTGGCGAGCTGAATACCAAGGCAAACTTATATATTGGCGATTGTCTTATCATCCACGCAAACTCCACACAGAGAGGCCCGGGCGGACACTAGATCTAACTGCCTGCATTTCATTAATTTGCTATTATCAAATGCATAGATTGCAAGTGGCATGAGGGGTAGGTGATCATATATTCTTTAACTTTGTGTTATACAAAGATTATAAATACACAATGTATAAAGATCTAACCCACACCTAAATCTCAGCCACCAATAAGGCCGTGAGCTCACCTGATCGTACAGCTCGTCCGACATCGTGGGTTTAGGAGCAGTGGTCCATTTAGCTCCTTTCTGGAAGTACTCCTTGATCAGGGGCCGGTAAGCTCTGTACTCAAAGAAGCGGGACCTCCAGGCCATTGGGGCCTCGATGATCTCGTTCCCCACCACAATGAGGATGTCCCTGGGCATAGCTGCATACATGCCTACACAAATCAACCAGACTTTTGTTATAACAATCACTGCAAAGTGTATGGATAAACTGTATAGAGGGCCATGTGTGCGTTGTACCGGAGGATGCAAAGTCTGGAGTCTTGTAAACCATGGACCAGTCGATCGGCTCAGGGCGTCTCACTGTCACTCCTTCATGGCGCAGGATATTGCACATTTCTTCAATTTCAGAAACTGCCTTTTTCAAGTGGTCCACAGGGAAAGACTGGCCTCCGAACTTCTGATACCAAGGCCAATGCTTCTCATAAGTGTTTGCCTGCAGGTGAAAAATACAACACATCAAAATAGAGTAAAGGGGTTAAAAATATAGACTGTACTCCAGAAGGGTGTCAGACTGGTTCCAGAAAGGGTGTGGCTGCATGTTTTCATTGACAACCAACATGCTATGGCAGCTAAAGCCCTTCTCTTCAATGTGCTTGTCCTGGACTGGTTCAGCTTGGTTTTCCGCCATAGAAGAGCAAGTTCTAGTTACCAGGAGCACACCAGACTCCGCCCATGTCACCCCAAGTCTTTAGGTTAAGACTGGACTCACTTGAGAAAAATGGGTGGAGTCTGGTGTCCTCCTGCTTGATTGGAATGAAAATCAGGCATTTGAGGACCGGTTTGACACCCCTGGTCTTAATACGTTACAAAAAGGCTATAGTTTAATATGATGGTGGAGGGCAGTGGAAAAATTGCTCCTGGTAACTATGGTAAATGTCAAAAATCAAATGCCTATTCTTAGTTTTCTGTAATTCCTGGGCCAGTCTAACCTTGGAATATCCATGCTGCTCGAATCGTTTCAAGCTGCACAACATAGACCTATTTTCTTGTGATATTTAGTCTGGTGTTCGCAGGATAAGGCCAATTCACATGAAACCAAAACTGTCACAAAGTTCCACCTCTTCTTTATCAGCGCATATAAACCATGCTCTGATTATTTTCTGAGAAGGCGTCTAGAAGCAGTGACAATATTAAAAAATCTATAATATGCAGGATGTGTGTGAGTAGGATGAACTTTCAGACATAAGAATGATCTGGAATAGGGACATTTTCTTTCTCAACAATTATAAAAAAAAAATAGATTATTTCACATAGCAATGTATTGGCACCTGTTCGCCAACCGATTCATTGACCTTTATGTAACCGGGAAAGTCCCACTGAGATTTCAAAGTCCTGTCCCCAGAGAAAGGACAGCTACTGAGCTATCTCACAGGAAGAACATGCAAACTCGAATCAGAAAGCCAATTCAGGTGTAGAAGGTTATTCACGACCTACTTTCACTTCCACGGTGAAAGGCGGCACGCGGGCGTTCTCGGCGCGGCCCACGATGACCTCCTCCAGTGTGTCCCATTCGTTGTAGCTGCTGACTGGGCAGTCCTGCGCCGCGGCCTCAGTAACGTGTTCGTCCTCCAGGTGAGACTGGGCCACGGCGGCGCTGGAGCTGCTCTGGAGCGCCTTCTGCGTCCAGCCTGTGACAGCACGCCCCATCTACATGACAGAAGAGAGGAGAGGAGGATGAGAGATCAACGTGGAGCCAAAGTTGATCACACATGATATATGCTATGGTAGAGGATTGTATAATACTGTATGTACTGTATAGTTATCATATTGTATTCTTGTATTAATTGTATTGTATTCTGTGCATTATTGTGTTGAGTGGATGAGAGGGGGTAGGGATAAAATATATTTAATCCAACTCCTTTTCAAGCCTGTACCTGTACCGGAACCAAGGGTCCAAAAAACACAGAACCAAACAATTTAGAATGCAACATGCTCCCAAAAGGACATTGCAGTTAGAAAACGTTAGGTACTCCAGTTTAAATAAGATACTTAGATAACAGATATTGCCGTCAGAATTTTTTGAAAGCCTTACAATTTTCCTTTTGACAAATCGTTTTGTGAAAAGACAGTTTAAATATAGTTTCATCAACTTGATGAATTTTCAAAATGGAGATGTCTGTTTTTTCAAATGAACCCTTCATTTGGGCTACTTAACACTGACACTAAGAAAGGCCAAGAAAAAACGCCTCTGGGCCGTAATTTGCGCAGGGGCCGTAGTTTGGACAGGCCCATTATCCTGAAGCTTTAGGAACAAATCAAACAAAAGTGATGAGATCTGAGCATATGCCTGCCGCGACGCCATTTATTCAGTGTCAAAGTACACGTGTTGTGAAGGAGCCTTATCGCAGAAGGTCAGCGAGTTTGGGAGCGCATCTGTGCCAAACAGCTGCGCGCTGTCACTCCAACAGGCACGTTACATGCACGTCTGACGCCAAGGGTTCACACCAATGGCTACGTTCCCGACAATCTCTCAATGAGCACACAAATCACAATTCTCCAGTAAAAAAAAAAAAAAAAACTAAAAAAAGCTTATAAAAAAAGGAGTAGCTCAGTAACAATGCACAATGGAGCAAAAAGGAGAAAAAGAAATAAAAAAGGACTAATAAATCAATGAAGACCTCAAAAAGTAAGGTTAATAGTAAGTAACGGAGAGAAAGAGAGATCGATAGAGATAGAATGAAGGAAAAAAGTAAGGAAGATTGAAAGTACTCAGAAAAAAGTAGAGAAAGAAAGAGTGAGAGAGAGGGGGATAGAAATAGAGAAAGCGAGGGAGAGAGAGAGAGAGACGAAAAACTGTCTTTGAAAGAGTAGAAGATTTAAAAACGGGGAAAGAAACGAACATCTGCAAAAATGTTTGAGCGTGTAATGTGAAACAACCAGACTTACATTCGTTCAGCAAGTTGCACGCATGCGTAACATTTTTATTATTATTGTGTTTTGTATTGCTCCTTTCCCTGGAGTTCTTTTCGTTGTCCAGCTCCATTCTGTAGGGCTACTGTGTAAAGGCTACGGATGCTTTTGACGGGTCTCCCCCTGTTCTCCAGTGCGTTAGATGTGTCCCAGTAAAATACATAAATGACTGTGTTGAGATTAGAGATACCAACCATGGCTCCAATCAGGTGGGCAGCCTCTGCGCCCCTGCTACCTCCTCTGAGACACCTGACCCGCAGCATTGTCCGGTCCTATAGTGAGTGAATGCAGACTCAAACGGCGAATACGTCCTTCTCCTGGTTTTACGCACCAATGGAGACACGCGCTCCTCAGCCTCACTTTATACCTCCAGGGCTACGTGTCTCTCAGGTCATTGGCTGGATTTTTTTCTTGAGCAGCAACGTGACAGAGAAATAGTCTTTCTCTGAAACCCAATCCCTTACCGCAGCAAATTCTTATCAGCAGAGGAGCATCGGGCACAAACGCGCACTTTGGGAGATAACCCCCCAACCTATTGGCTAAGTGTCCTTATATGGGCACCGTGCCATTTCTGTCGGTATGTCATGATTCTGTACAAAACCAGCTTTAACACAAGAATTGCCAGATGATTTGGAAGGTTTTGGAAGTGTATTTCTCCGCCACATTTTCTATTACTGTGTTTTCATGTGTTTCTCTCGGCAAGCCAATAGACAACCCACGTTTACCTTTGTAGATACAGATGATTCAATGGTATATGCCAGCGGTAAACTGACTTGTTCTCTGTTCTGTGTTTCACAACTAACCGAGATTATCTTAAGCAGAAACCAAAGGTCAGGAGACCATTCAGGGTCCAGCCCATCACTGCCCATAGTGCAGAGGGTCAGGCTGGGACCGGGCTTCAGATCAGCTGGGAGTGCCAAAAGTTGATGCAAATTAATTATCTTTCAAAGGTGGGGATTAGAAATTATTCAGTGCTGATAATCCATTCATTACAGAAATAGTTTAAGGCATTGTTTTTCTCATGAGTTGACCACAACATGGATCTCAAAACTCAGGCCCGCGAGCCAATTGCGGCCCTATATATCATTTTATGTGGCCCTCTTCTGCTAACACAAAGCCGCCATTGAGGCACTTTGACAGCCACCTTACTTCAGCTCCACCAATACACTGCAGTCAGGCTATACCTTGTTGTAAATCTCAGACCCTTTGGAATCCAGTCTCATTTCATCCAGTTTCATTATCAACCATTCCTTTCACCTTTCAGACTTATACCAGGCAATGTGGATAAAGTGTCTTGTTGTTTGCAGCGGTCTCCATCACTGTATTAACCAGACCCTGCCCTGCTTAGCTCCTAACATTTGGCAGGACTGGGCTTTCGCATAAAGGTGGCGCCACAACGTCGGGCCATAATCAGGTATTAATATTTAACTAATATTGCAAAACAAACAAGTTTACAATAAAATCTACATTATTATAGTTATAGCTCTAAAGACAGCTTACTTCTATTTCATAAGGACGCATTTTTGGCCTCTGTCTCATCTTTATGTTGGCTTTTTCTGACAGATTGAACAAGACGACCATTCAGTTCTCTGCCGATTAGCACGTACCCCAAAGCATCAATAACGATAAGACGTTTGCTTTAGATAAAGACAGAATGCAAGGTCTAATTTGTTCAATATACATACTGCTCATACATCGCTGGCTCCCTGTCACATTCAGGATTAATTATAAGATTCTGATGCATGTTTTTATATGTTTAAATAGTTTAGCTCCTGTACAGCTGACAGAACTGTTATCTCTGTATGGTAGTCTCTCTCTCTTTTATGTGGTCTCATGATCTCTCTCTGGTCTCTTTCTGATCATTATTTGGCCTTTCTGGTCTATATCTCTCTGGTCTCTCTCCCTGTTCTCTCTCACGGGTCTCTGTCCGGTCTCTGTCTCTGACCTCTCTCTTTGGTCTCTTTCTGGTCTCTTTCTGGTCTCTCTCTGGTCTTCTATGTCTTGTCTCTCTCTGGCCTTTCTTCGTCTTTCTCTCTGGTCCCTCTGTTGTTTGGCCTCTCTCTAGTCTCTCTATATGGTCACAGTCATATTTGAGAAGAGAAAATAAATGTTGTATCATTTACAGAAAGTGCACAGGAATTATTTAAACTTAATATGTCATTTGGATACATTTAGACACCCTTTGAAATGTTATTGATTTTAATACCTTTAGCACTAAATATTGGTAATCAAAATTGGATTGTAACCTCACTGACCCTTCCATACACAAGTGAATCCAAGCCTCACAAAGGATATTTAAGTGTTACCCCTTCGAAGAGTGGCAACATGAGAGCCTCAAAAGTAAACTATAGCCCATTCAACAAATGTGAGGAACATTGTGGTGAATTGGAAGACCACAGGCACAGTTCTAGTAAAGGTCCACATTTGCAGACCAAGAAAAATCTCAGGAGGGTGAGAACAGTCAGTCAGTAAAATGTGGCGGTGGTTCCATCACGCTGTGGGGCTGTGTGTCTAGTGCACTGGGATGCATGGATTCTACTCAATATCAGCAAATTCTGGAGAACAATGTCCAGGAATCAGTGACAAAGTGGAAGTTGCTCCAAACACTGCTAAAACTCTCTCTAAGGCATTCATGCAGAAGCACAAATACAATGTTCTGGAATGGCTACCAGACCTGTCCCCAGACCTAAGGATTACTGAAACATTGTGGTGTGATTTAAAACGGGCTCCATGCACTGAACTAGAGATGATCTGCAAAGAAGAATGGTCTAAAATACCTTTCACCAGATTTAGGACTCTAATAGGAAGTTATAGGAAACATTTTCGGAAGATTAGATAAGATTATGGATTAATTCATGATAAATATGATGATATAAATGTTGTGTACAAATATAACTGTGTGTGTCTCCTATATTCATTCATTTTAATAAATGTCAATAAATGTCCTTGACTTTAAAAAAAAAGATACCCCAGCTTTAACAGAAAACACAGAAATTGGTCAGTAGACTACTCAAAGTTGGAATTAATGAATGTAACGCCCCTTGAACAAAATCCCTCTTTACCTCTGCATGCTCCCATTCTGCAGCTCAACATTTTTCTGCGCTGAGCCTTGACCTGGTTCCTTTCCTGACCCTCGTCCGCACGATGGACCTCTACATCATTTCAATTGCTCTATGTTCTGTTTTTATCCTTTTATTCACAGTAAACACATATTGCCCATACTTCTGGACAGACGTGAAGTACTTTTTTGAGTTAATGCAGATCATTGTGACGTTTGCCTCGCGTCGCAGGAGGAAACCAAACTTCTTCGTCTTGGATCGTTTCTTGGAGCAGACGGCTGCGCGTCCGGACCAGGTCTTCATTGTGTTTGAGAATGAGCGCTACACATACGCGCAGACGGACAGGCGCAGCAACCAGCTGGCGCACGCCCTGAGCGCCCAGCCGGGCTACAAAGCCGGGGACACGGTGGCAATGTTTATGGGAAACGAGCCCACGTTTCTGTTTACGTGGCTGGCGTTGGCCAAACTGGGCTCCCCCGCAGCGCTGCTCAACCACAACATCCGCTCCAAGAGCCTCCTGCACTGCTTCAGCTGCAGCGGGGCAAAGGTGCTCATGGTGGCCCCAGGTAAGGCCCCTACAGGCCTGTGTTTCAGATTCAGTTTTTTGCGGTAAAAACAATTGGAATAACTGGTAACTTTGCCCTAGAAAGATAGATACATAGATAGTTAGTTAGATAGAATTAGATAGATACTTAGATAGATAGTTAGACAGATAGATTGATAGATAGACACACAGGCAAGGCTAGTTTATTTGTATGGCACAGTTCATACACAAGGCCACTCAAATACTCAACAAACAAACTCAATCAAACTCTAAAGGCAAAAACTCAAAATAACAAGACAGAAACAATTTTATCTGACCGTTTGCATGCCCACCTTTGTGTTTGCAGAGCTGAGGAGCGCTGTGGAGGATGTGGTGCCTTCACTGACACCACAGGGCGTCACAGTGCTGCTTATGGACAACCACAGCTCCACACCGGGAATCCTGAGTTTTACAGAGAAAGCGAACACATCGTCTGACTGTCCACTCCCACGGTCACTCCGCTCACACATCACATTCAAGAGTCCAGCTGTCTACATATACACATCCGGCACAACAGGTTGGAGAAGATTATTTTGGGCGTTTTCAGATTTCATTAGGCTATGGGAATTGATGGAATAAAACAAAATTAGAAGGGAAGAGATGAGCTTGTATTGGACTCAAGGTGATTGATGATCAGTCAGAGAGAACAAAATTATTCTTGTCTCAATCACAGCACTGTTTAGGAATTCAAACAAAAAATACCTTAATTTTAGCTTGGTAGCGTGACCTATTTCTTACGGTCAGTTCCAGTTTTGGGGCCATACATCACGACAGATTCCCAGTTATGTCCATTTCTGTCTAATTGGACACCTGCCTACTTGAATGTATGTATTGCAGATGTATACATACAAGTATAAATTTCCTGCTCTAGAGTATGCAGTATTCTGAGATCAATAAAATGTATTGTATCTTAATTTTATACGGCTTCTTTATTAAGATAAAGATGTATAGCACAATTCATGCACAAGGAAGCTCAAAGTGCTGAACAAAACAAGATAGAAACAATCACACAAGTCATTAAAATCATAAATAATCACAGTACATTAAAAAGAAAGATTGTTAATGTACTGGGCCTATAGCTTTCCCAATGAGTAATGCAGCATCTGGAGATGGGCCCCAGAGGCTGCACTGGGACTGCCACAGAGCCTCTACACCAGCGGTCTCCAACCTGTAGCTTGGGAGCCACCAGTAGCTCGCCATCCCCTTCCAGGTAGCTCGCCAAAGGATTTAGAAATTAACAAATCAAATAATATACTTCATATTTCAGATTGTATCTTTGCCTGAAGCCCGTGCTGAATAATCAAGGCTCCTGTGGACTCACCACCTGTAGGAGGATCAGTGAGGTGCTGGTGCTACGTCAACTGGGTGCAGCTCTGACTGCCACCTCCCCGACCCAGAAATGGATTAAGGGGAAGAAAATGGATGAATGGCATTTACTTTGTACTTTGTAGTAACAAATGTACAATGATAAATAATGACTGTACCCGATATCAGGCTTATTCACACCAATATTTCACCACAGTTTTTCCCAGGGCCACTAAACTTTCAAATGTGAGCGCTGGCCTTGCTCTTTCTGCCCCCCCCTCCCCACACTCACGAAGCTATCGCCCCCCACTACCCCCCTCCCCCTCAGCCTGTGCTCATGTGCTAATTGTATATGGAGCTCACGTCTCAAAATATGGATCCCACATTTGAACGTGGATGGCGTGACCATGGAACGATAGAACCGGGAAGCGCAGAGAGGATCGAGACTTTCTTTTGCATGGCTGTTTCGCTGTGTAAACAGTAAAATGTAACGAAGACACGGCAAGTTTCAGGTTAGCCTCCGCCGCTTGTTTACCTCCGCTGTCTGTGCTAACAAGAGACCTGTAGCTTTTCTCAAGCGGGGGCCAGTGGTCCGTTGTGATTGGTCACAATCTGGACCCGAAACAAATTCTCTTCCTTGTTGCACAAAAACTTGATCTAAAATAAAATGACACGGCAGCACAAATCTGCGCTACTTTTTCTTTAAAAGGACGTATATCCCAAAGCATTATGGATATGGATTGAATTTTTGTAATGAATACAAAAATAAAGTGAGGTAATGCAGCTTTAAAGGAGTAGCTCTCTGCCTTTATCGTCCCAGGAAAGTAGCTCTTGGGTGAAAAAGGTTGGAGACACTTGCCCTACAACATTCCAAAGGCACTGGGCCCTTGACAGTGGCACACACGTAGAGCATGTAGAGTAGACTACAGCGACCATGTTGGAGGCTCCAGTCCAATGTCACATGCTCACCATCAAACATGCCACCAGTTACTCACCAGATATATATTATGGTGATACTTTGGCGTTGAAAAGTGATGTGTTAGTGTTACTGGAGATAAAAAATAACTTAAAATATAAACGGTTAAGCAAATGTGTCCAGTTGGATATGCCAATCCATTTAATAATCTTGCAGCAAAAATGATAATAAAAGACAGAAAAATAATACCTTTGAAGTGTAACACATGACGCGGTACAAAACGGTTTGTAATTTTCTCTCTTTCTCTGTGAATCTTTTCTTTCATTACCTTGAACAGTTTTTAAACTGGATCAGTCTTATACTGTTTCATGTTTTCTTTGTGAATCCAACTTATTTCCGGACAAAGTCTGGAATCTTGACTCTTGACCTGCGCATATTGTTCTTAGAAAATATATTGCTATTTTTTTTTCGAAATTTCTGTTAAAAAACTGTTTAACTACAGGAAATGAACTAAAATTAGGCTAAAAGATGAAAGTTCTTCTGCGTGCAGGTCTCCCAAAGGCAGCTGTCGTGAACCAGACTCGGCTGCTGATGGCTCTCGCGGTTCTGTCGTCAAGCGGTGTCTCTTCTGAAGATGTGATTTACCTGAACCTGCCGCTGTACCACACCGCCGGCTTCGTCATCGGCTTCATCGGGTCCATCGAGACAGGTGAGAACCACACTACAACTAAAAGCAACACAACAATAAAATCATCCAAGAATTGGGAGATTGTATAAAAACATCCCTCTCAAATAAAAATAACATTTAATTTAATACAAGAGCCAGTTGAAGTGGCTCAGGGATGTTTGGGATGCTTCCTGGACGCTTCCCTGAGGAGGTGTTCCGGGCATGTCCCACTGGGAGGGGACCAGGGGAAGACAGGACACGTTGGAGGCACTATGTCTCTCAGCTGGCCTGGGAACGCCTCAGGAGTCCCCTGTATGAGCTGAAGGATGTGTGTGTGGAGAGGGAAGTCTGGCCGTCTCTGCTCAGACTGCTGCCCTTACATCCCGGCAACGGAAGAAAATAGATGGATGGATATCATTAGAATTTCATTGGAACAAGCCAAACTGTTGTTGTGTCCTTAGGTAATAATTCTAAATGTTGTATTCTTCTACCAGAGATAAATACAGGTGCAAGTCTTTCAGAATCTCAAGAATATACTTTTAAGAAGAAAATGTGAGATTTTATTGACATGATTGATGTGTTAAAAATGTCAAAGTCTCTCACGAGTGTCTCAAAATCATCTATATAAACACTGAGGGCCAAAAGAAAGATTAGGCTCTTAGCTTTAATCTGCAATAAACGACTTGTTTATACCTTTTACCGTTCTTGAGCAATCTGTGATAGAATATAATATATATAGTTAAATCCTAAACATAGGCCTCACTCGGATTTGATCCCAAGCTATCGTAGCGCAAGCGCTGCAACTTAACCACTAGACCAATATTCCATGCTACTCCAGGCAGGCTTATCTACGTTAATGAAGAACGTAGATAGTTTTGCATCAGACGAGAAGTTTTTATCCGCCAACTCGTCACTGCAAGTAGCTGTTGTAGCCTGTACAATTCAACCGCTTGTGTCAAATCAGTCGGCCCTCGCGGGCCCCCTGCCGGTTTGGGGGCTCCAGGCGGCTGCCTGCCTTGCCTAATGGAAAGGGACTCCTCTGCATGTAACGTCTGGGTCTGGTCCCTGTGTTTGCGATTACAATCGGTTGAATTCCATCCGACCAATCAGCGAGCGCGGGAGTTGGGTGTTGTAGTTGTGGGTGACGTCAAGAGTTTGCCCCGAACGAGCTGGTTGTAGTTTGGCAATGGCAAAGAATGCAATAGGTCCAAAAAGTAAAAGGTTTATTAAAAATGTGCAAAAGAACCACTGTTCGGATCACAAAACAAAATGCTCCAAAAGAGGTGAGGTGCAGCGACAGGACCCACTGGTCCAACGGACGGTCGAAGTGGCAGAGAGAGTGAGCCTGGTCTCGATCCCGGCCCTTTATGCCTCCCAGCTGATTACCCACAGGTGTGAGTCGGACGTCACTCAGCTGGAGGTGGGAGGGTCTGACAGGTGGAGGCAAGGAGAAACAAAATACCAAAACCAAAAGGACTTGGTCCGTAACAGCGGCAAAGGAGATGGCTATGCTAAATGCTTGCGACTCACTCGGGCGCACTACATACGTGACGGTAAACTCCAAAATCCAATTGTTTCAATCTGCAAAAGGAGTTAACCCCTCCCACCTGTTAACGGAGCTCAATGGAGCACCTCCAGATCAGAAATGTAATTTGTACTATGGTGTGGTACGATCAGGCTACATTTTATCTGGACTGTAGAAAGTTACTCTCATCCAATTACTGAAACATACATTGAAAAAAGGTTGGGTCTTGGTCCATGTCCATTAGGTGAAGAAAGGTCAGAATACAGATTACTGAATACATTCTAGCAACCTTTTTTCAAATCTGAACTCTGCGGCTTACATACCAAAGTGACCAGTGTATGTACTTTAATTTTTTTAGAGCGCTTCCCAGGGTGCATGTAGGAACAAATTTGGACACAGCTCTATCAGAACTGATGTGGTAGCACATATTCCTGCTTCAGTGTGTTTATGTAAACAGGAGAGACGACACAAGAAAATGCAGGGAAATACAGTCTCGTGGCTCATAAGAATGACACAAAAAAGGAATGTAATATGATTTTAATTGATTATAGTCAATACAAAAAAAGAGTTAGTATAGAGAACAACCAAACCGGTGGTTAAGACAAAAAACAAAGAGAGACGGGTCAACGACAATAACGGGAAAGGGAGTGAAGGATGACAAAGTACAGAGGGGCTTACGACACATGAGGGCAGAGCGGGTCATCACACAACAGGAAGTAGAACTTGGGAAGACAGAGGGTAATAAGCCTAACCGAAACCATGACAAACACACAGGACAGTTTATTGACGTATTTGTTTGACTCATTCAAATACTAGGAACGGGATCAACGTTTAGACTGGATTCACTGATCATCACGAGTCAACAGTGCGTTAAAACACTTTCAGTCTATCGCAGTGTTCCCCAACCTGTTTGAGCCGTGGCACTCGTCATTGAAAATTAAAATGAATTAAATATGTTGGTGTACAGCTCTAAATAATAGCAGCAGTGATCCCTTTACAAAGTTTACTAGTTTACAAACAATTCACCAAAAACAGATCGGAGACTCAGTTTGAACACAGGAAACGCAACAATAACAAACACATAGGAGCCTTTGGTCCAAAGGGTTCATAAATGTGAATAGATGTCCCAGTGCCTCACTGTCAGACCAGTGGTGGGCAAACCCCAGCCCTTTACAGGTTCCTATCAGGTTCCTGAGCTTTCCTCAGTTTATAAAAATATAGTATTAGTATTTCAAGTCTATAAAATCTCCTGTGCTGCATGCAGAGCTCTGGAGCCGCATTCACACTCCTCACTCTGTAAACACGACTGATAATATTCCCAACAACTAACTGTTCGTTCTGGCGTCACTACCGTCTACTCACGCCTCGAAACTACCACTTCCCACCTCCTCCTCGACCTTCGAGGACACGCTCTCATCACAACTGCACCCTCATGCCACCACCAGTACCTGGACCTCATTCCTCCACCAGTAGGTCCCGAGGGATCATAAGCGGCACACAAGGGATGATCTTCAGACAAAGTGCCGCAGCAGGGGCCTCAGGTGCCAAACCAATAAATGAATAAATAATTAATTGCAATTTTGTGTCTGTATAGTCTCTCCAGATGAAATTGTATTTTGTTACTATGTAATTAGCTAGTTAGTGATATTTGAAGAAAGACACTATTCTCTACAAAGGTTTTTGTAACTGTAACATCCTTATATAACAATAATATTTATTACATCATTAAAGGCCGCAGCTCCTCAAGGAGGGTTTAAATGAAAAGTCTTTTGACAAATCTAATCTGCTGCTAAGTGGACTTAAACCTCATGACCTATTATCCTGTTTTCAAGTCTGAGCCTCTGTGTAATGTGTTAATTGAAGAATAGCCCCATTGAGATGAATCTTATCTTTTTTGAGGGGGTTTTCTGTGTTTCGGTTCTTGTGTTTTCCACATTTTCGTGTAGGACTTTTTCTTGTGGATTCACCAACGGCAGATCAGACAATCAAACAGTTGATAAATTGGAAAATTGTTTACTTTTGAATGCGCTGGAAAACGGCTGCAAGTCCTAAGTAGCTCTGAAACAGTTGTTGTTTTGTGCTTTTGAATTTAAATTTGCATTGCTTTTTTCTACCTGAGATGTTGGTGCAGTACAGTGTTCATGGTTTTGCACTGAAAAATGCTATTGAAGCATTTAGCATTTTACTTTGGATTAGAGCAGCGAAAATGGTCCGAACCAAGCAGCTACTCCACCAGTCCTGCTCCACCCAGAGGCTACTCCACCTATGCTGCTGTGACCCGTCCTGCTCCACCTGCTCCACTTGAAGGGCTGTTGCTGATTATTACTATTTTTTTACTTTTTAGAAGGATCAATTTTATTTTTTATTTTTGCTGCTACACCTGAATTTCTCCTATGGGGATCAATAAAGTGTCTATCTATCTATCTATCTATAGGCGCCATTGGTCCATAGGGAGCTGGATGATCAATGTCTATAAATGTTAATCAATGTCCCATTGTCCCAAATCATCACTGTCCTGAAACTTAAAAAAGGGAGAAACCTCGGGGAGACCCACATTGAGAGAGGGATCCACTCCCTCAGCCCGCGGCCGGGGGAAGACAGTCCAGACAGCTCCGGCCTCTTTAAAAGAAAAGGGGGTCCCATCAACACGCTATGAAACAGACAATGGGACAGTGGGTGAATAGCAATGAATAGACTACGGCTGAAGTCATAATGATGAAAGGTGAAGTATGAAGAGTATAGAGTCTCCATTCAGTTTGAGTCAAGGTTAAGAACATGCTCAATTGAATGTGTAAGTGTGGGCTTCTTTTAAACCCTGCAAATACAACTGAAGAATGTAATAAACTTTGTCTTCAGGGTCGACTATAGTTCTGCGGAGGAAGTTTTCAGCCTCTCAGTTTTGGGACGACTGCAGGAAACACAATGTGACTGTGATTCAGTACATCGGAGAAGTGATGCGCTATCTCTGCAACACCACAAAGGTAAACCGATGTGCAGAGTTTATTTGTATAGCACAGTTCATACATAAGGAAACTCAAAGTGCTTAACAAAACAACATAGAAACCATCACACAACAGACATTACAATCGTAAATACTCACAGCACACTAAAATGTGAACGTTTTCGGAGCAGAAGCTTCTCTCTGTTCCAGATTTTAGCTACTTAAATCTGAAACACTTAACCCATGTTTAGTCATGCCACCTTATTCGAAGAGCCATGGTGTCTTTCGTATACATTTACATCTCCTTATCACTTTAAACATATAAGATAAAGAGAGTAAGGAAGCTTGCACTGCTTCATTTAAATTTTTTGGTTTATTGTTTTGTGCTATACAAATACACTTGCCTGCCTGTATAAATAAAGATTACGTCTACTGTACAGTCTGTCCGTATGTAGCCTGGCCTTAACCATCCGTAAACTCCGGTCAATTATTATTTTCTTACATGTACCGTCTGGGTTTGTGTAGGTAGGTGTCGGTGACATCAAGAGTTTGCGCAGAATTTGCTGGTTGTAAATGAAGAAGAAAGAAATGTAAGCCGTAACAAGAGAATTGTTTAGCAAATGTCATTGCTAGTAAAGATTTTGTGGCTCTACTCCCCACGGGCTCCGTTAGTGGCAAAGCAGATGGCTAAAGCAAGGCTAAATGCTAAAGGCTAGCGGCTCACTCGGGCGCATTACATACGTCACGGTAAACTCAGATCCAATTGTTTCAAGCTGCCAAAGGAGTTAACCCCTCCCACCTGTAGAGCTCAATGGAGCAAATTTAGAACTAAGTACGAAATTAAATGTGTACGATCGTGTGGTAAGACCAGGCTAGTGGCAGTGGATCCCTCTACCTGTCTGAGAACAGTGACATTTAAGCACATTTAAGGATGTTGGTTATCCCACTAAATTTGGACCAATGGCCCCTATGTGTTTGTTATAAGTGCGTTTTCTGTGTTCGAACTGTTTGATTTTCTGTTCTGTTGTTGAGGAATCGAGAACATTGCAAAGTCCTCCAAGATGACTATTGTTGTGATTTAGGGCTACAAACTTCCCAGGCTCGTACTTCTACAGGCCTCTTCTTTCACTGTATCTCTGTGTGACATGAATGCCTCTATACCACAGTCACATTGAACCAACATAACATTCTACATTTAATACATTCCCACCGTGCAGTCGCCACACCTGGCTTCCCCAAATAGAAATCGTTAAATCTACTATCATGTTCCCGCCTTGTGCGTCATAGTTTCTTGTAAAAACCGACTAAATTCATCCACGCAAGACAGCCGAAACATTTCATAACACGCACTCAGGTATTGGTGCAAGACTTCAGTGGAAATATCCTGGAGTATTGTAAATATTGAGTGTGTGTGTAAGACCATTCAGAGTATTGGGTTTCGTCACATGAGGGGTGGTGTCCCGTTACTCCGACCCAGTGGGAGGCGGACTGGTGGGATCTAGTCAGCACTAGGAATAGATGCTGGCCTTTACTTTACTTTACCATATCAAGTAGCTGAAAGGCCAGACCCTGCCCTGAGCCGGTCAATCACATGATCGCATTTTATTTCAAGAATGCCCTGTTTACTGTGAGGTAAGGGGAAAGGTGGCAGTTCATGACATGCATGGTGTAAATGTAAGCAATTGGTAATAAAGAAACACTGAAATATCATCAAAAACAACTGGTGACATCTAGTTCCGCTATGTACAGCTGGGTACAGGCTGTTCCTGTGCTCTAACCCATTCACACCAAGCCTGTAAAGCGCACTACAAGAAAAATACATCATTATTATTGTCAAAAACCCATAGACTGTATACAGATGGACAATGCTAACCCACTAGATCAATGAAGCCTAACAGGAAACTGCTCATGGTTCTCAAGTTTTGTTCCAACTTGATCTGGCTCCTATTGACTCACAATGAAGAAGTAAGTCTGGCTCAGTAACTGTTTGTGACACATAAACGATCTCTGTTTATGTTGAGATTGTAAATTCAGATATGAGCCATATACAGTAGGGATTGCCCAATCATATACTTGAATTTACGGGAAAATCCAACGTGTCTTAGCAAACGTCTTCAAAACACGTCAGCTCCTGTTATGGCGAAGCTAAAGGCGTGGTAACAAATGCCCATATAATGAAATTGTCTCCAGCTAGGTTATGTTCAAAACAGCTTCATCCGCTTTAAGTAATCTTTATTTATATACCGCCTTTTCACTGCAAATCTGAGTCTCAAAGCGGTTTACAATTGTTAATTTTGGGCATTTGTCTCTCACTCCACACAGAGATGGGAGCGGGGTCGCCAGTACAGGAGGCGCATGCCAGAACTATTGGACATATTTTTAGTGGTAGGGGAAACCGGAGTACCCGGAGGAAACCTACGCAGACACGGGGAGAACATGCAAACTCCACTCAGAAAGGCCCTGGTCCGACCCGGATTCGAACCCAGGACCTTCTTGCTGAGAGGCGAGAGTGCTATCCACTCAGCCACCGTGCCGCCCACTTTGTAACACTTCGATGACATCTGCACTCTGCCAGTCTAGTCCTAATGTACAGTCTATGTATAAACCTCGCACTGTAACTGAACTTATATCTTAATTTTATATTTCAATTCCCACTGTGTAAATAAGTTATAGGCCTCTTTTACACAAACTTCCAGATCTGCTTTGTTAAAAGACGAACAGATAAAAAGCCTAATTCCCCCTAGAAAAGCCTAACCCAGGAAAAAACATGAATATACTGTGTAGTGTTTGATTGGATATATATTTATTGTTTGGATAAAGATTGATTGAAGTTTATGTTTCAAAGACAAATTGGTTCTAAACTAAAACTCTGACTTTTGACAGTAACCATAGTTACAGATTGCTCAGCTGCCCTCCACCATAAAGGTAGACAAATAATAATAATAAACTATAGGCCCTTTGTGATGTTGTGATGTCACATGAACAAAACCTATTGTCCTGTAAAAATTTATTGATTTGTGGTTTGTTTTTGTTTTTTAGATTAGCACATTATTAAACCAGGTGCATCTATAATATTTGAGCTGTCTCTCTGATAAGTGAATTGATAAATACAAAAAAAATCATGTAGATTTCAGTTGATGTAAAATAGTTGTAAGTCTTCTTCTTCTGCACGTGTTCACAAGTAATGCAGAATGTTTATTTTCTTGTCAGAGAGAGAGCGAGCGGGATCATAAAGTCCGTCTGGCCATCGGGAACGGGCTCCGCGCTGAGGTCTGGAGAGAGTTCGTCCTTCGATTCGGAGACATTCACATCCGAGAGTTTTACGCCTCGACGGAAGGAAATGTGGGTTTCATCAACTACGCCGGCAAAATTGGAGCCATCGGGCGAGTCAACTTCATTCATGCGGTGAGAAATGTGTGTGCGTGTGTGTGCGTGTGTGTGACTGAGTGTGTGAGAGAGAGAAAGTGAGTGAAAGGGAGAGAGTGTATGTAAGGCCTCTTTATTAAGGTCACCCAACGCGCTTTACGATGTGTGTGTGAGACAAAGAGAGAATGTGTGTGTGTGTGTGTGTGTGTTTGTTTCTGTGTGTGAAGCCCAACGCACACCGAAACGCCTTGACGCGCGGCAAAAGAGCCGCCTCCTTTATTTTCTATGAGAGAACGCACACCAAGGTTGCAGTGACGCGCGGCGACGCTGGACCGGGCGCCACGATTCAGTTTTGTTGAATCCAGACGCGGCGCCGCGGCTGAAACTGTCCCTCCAAGCACCCGTAGTTTTCTTCTTCTGCGCTTCTTATCACGTAGCTGTGAGCGCGGTCTCAAATTTACACACTTGTCGGCGCTATTGCTCAAGTAAACCGGTCACAATGGACGAGGAAAGCTTGATAACCCAAGTACAGCGTTACCCAGAGCTAGTTATTAGCCTGTTTAAAAAATGGGTCCAAATAGTCTTTTCTTGTAATATTTGCCAGCATAATTTCACGTAAATACTTTGTTTCCTCCCCCAAAATATTAGTAGAAACTTCCAAACGTCACTCACCCATTTCATCTGCGATCAGCTGGAAAAGGACGCTAGCCAAGGCGTTCCGGTGTAATTTGACACATGTCATGAACGCGCGTCAAATGACGCGCCGCGAGGCGCTGCGTTTCGGTGTGCGGTGAGCTTGAGAACCATAGACCATATGTCATTCATGGATTGAATGTTTGATATAAAAATCTTCTAAATGAAACGAAGACTGCACGTGGATTTGTTCCTTCAGAAGTTGTTCCCGTTTGTGCTGATAAAGTACGATACAGAGCGTGACGAGCCGCTGCGAGGGGAGGACGGTCTCTGTCTGAAGGCCCCCAAAGGTGAAATACAATACAATACAAAACAATGTATTCTTGTATAGCCCAAAATCACAACAGTATTATCTCAGAGGACTTAACAAAACCATTGAATCACCAACACAGATCAGAGAATCAACAGTTAAAACACATAGAGAATATAGACCACATGTTAAAAATAAATGTCCATACATGTTGTAGAATGTTAAAGTGTTTGTTTATTTATTTATTTATGAACATTCACGTACATGTTTGAATATTTATGAACATTTCTGAACATTTACGTACATGTATGAATAAAACACATAATTATTCATTCATTTATATTACTTTCTATAAATTGTACGCTAATGTTCTATTTCCACTGTCATTAAAACATACTGTAGTTCACTTGTTTTGTGCGGATCTTCGGTCTTAGTGCTGTGATGAGAGACCTCCAGGAACACTTAAAGGCGCCTCAGTGGGGCGGTTGCGGCTGTAAAGTGCCAAACTGTCATTGTGTCCTTGGGCAAGACACTTCACCCACATTGCCTGGAGTGGTGTGTGTGTGAATGGTTGGTGGTGGTCGGAGGGGCGGATGGCACATACTGGTCGCCTAACTTCTGACAGTGTGCCCCAGAACAGCTGTGGCTACAGTAGTAGTTCATCACCACAGTGAGAGTCCAAAAAAAGTGCTGTATTAAACTAAATCGTTATTATTATTATTGTAAACGATAATACTGAAACTAATGCACAAATTGGATGCACGGTACAGCAGAATTATCAGAAAAAGGCACATTTTTTATTTATATTAATTTACGGCCTGCATGAAAATAAGCAGCAGAACTCCCACATGTAATATTTAGCCACAATAAAATTCTGAATCCCCTGAATCCAAAATGTCATTGATTTTGAGAAAATTTGCAATAATCACGTTTGCACTCTTGCTCTTTCTTATACAGGCATTAACTATAGAGGCTCAAATAGGATTTCAACCTGGACGTTTATAAAATCAGTCCCTCTTCTCTCTGTCGTTAGGTGAGACCGGTCTCCTGGTGTGTAAGGTCACGGACATCGCTCCGTTTGAAGGATACGCTCAGAACCAGGAGCAGACGGAGAAGAAACGACTGCGGCACGTCCTCAAAACCGGAGACTTGTACTTCAACAGCGGAGACCTCATGAGGATCGACCAGGACAACTTCATCTACTTCCAGGATCGGGTTGGAGACACGTTCAGGTACATCTGAAACTATAGGCCATCTCCAAGTGAAACTCTGAGATTTAAAGTCAATTTATTTCTGTAATTCCAATTAAATACTCGCTACAAAGGCTGAAGGCCAGGAGAATAAAACGGTTCTTACATTTTTTTTGTACCTTTTTCTCTACATTTTTAGTTGGAAACGAGCTGTGATTTTGTGGTTGTTTCAAACACATACCATGATTCTTCTGTTTTTAGGTGGAAAGGTGAAAATGTGGCCACAACTGAAGTGTCTGACATCTTGACGATCTGTGACTTTATCAACGAAGCTAATGTCTACGGTGTCCAGGTGCCAGGTACAAGAGACAATGAATAAACAAACACTAAGTTTAAAGCCATGTTCCAGGCAACAACATTTAGACTAGGCATGTCCAGAGTAAGGCTGCTGCTAACACAACCTTGTCATTGAGGGAATAGTAAGAACGCTACAGTTTTATATAGGCTTTTTTAGGCACTCGAAGACGCTTCACATGTCATCATTCTTTCAGTCCGTCACTGTGGTAATAAACTACTGCTGTAGCCACAACCGCCCTGAGGCACACTGGTAGAAGCGAAGAAAACAGTACGTGCCATCAGCCCCTCTGACCACCACCAACCATTCACACACACACCAGACTCATTCTAGGCAATGTCGGTGAAGTGTCTTTCCTCATGACACAACGAGAGTTCTGAACTTTACAGCCGCAGCCGCCCCACTGTGGCACCTGATGTCCCCAGAGGTCTCCCATCACAGTACTAACCAGGCGACTCAAGTGCTTAACAAAACTAGATAGAAACAATTACACAAGGCATTCAAATCATAAACAATCACAGTACTTTAAAAGAGAGAAGAAACAATCAGTTGTATGCACAGATACACAAAACTGTTTTAACTAGGGTTTGAAAATTGTCAGAGTAGAAGCCTGTCTCACATTTTCAAGAAGACTGGAACAAGGGTTACATGTTTGTGCCAGAAGTCTCTGATATTAGCGTGGATGGATCTACAGTACAAACAACTCCAGGTCTGTTTTTGACCAGGGAACAGTTGATTTAGCATAATATGTCTCTTTTACTGTTGTGTTCAGGCCACGAGGGTAGAGTCGGGATGGCTGCTGTCACGTTAAAAGAAGATTTTGATGGAAGAATTCTGTACAGCCACATGTGTGCGTATCTGCCATCGTATGCACGCCCTCGCTTTGTGCGCACACAGGTGAATATCACAACTACAGCCTTTCTTCTAGAAGCTCCTTGTTAGGGTTAAGTGAAGGGAGTAATGAAAGGAAGTACATTTGTCTGTGAAGATTGGTAAAGAGGTGGTGTGAAATGTATTTGTGTATAGCCTTAGATCACAACAGCAGCCGCCTCAGAGGACTTTACAAAGCTGTTAATTCACCAACAACAGATCAGAGTATCAAACATAGCGCTTTTCAGGACACTAAAAGATGATTGACATGTTATTATTCACGCCATACACTGTGGTAATAAACTACTACTGTAGCCACATCTTCCCTGGGGCACACTGACAGAAGCGAGGCAACCAGTATGTGCTATCAGCCCCTCCATCCACCACCATTAATTCACACACACACACACACACACACACACACACACACACACACACACACACACACACACACACACACACACACACACACACACACACACACACACACACACACACACACACGATTCATTCTAGGCAACGTGGGCGAAGTGTAAAGGAGTAACTACATAGGAGCCAGTGAGAGAAGCCTTGGGGAGGCCCATATTGAGACAGGCCTCTGTTCCCACTGACGTACAGGTTTTAGATCCATGACTGAGGCTGGAGATCCAGGATTGGGGAAGTAGATCCAGGACTGAGGCGGTAGATTCAGGAGAAGAAAAAAAAATTAAACATTTAATTTTAATTTGCTTAGAAAGTATTCCCTATATTTACTAATACTTTAAGGGGGCAGATGGCATATAATTTCAAGATTTCAGAAGATTCAAGAAGACTGTTTTCTAGTTTCTATGTACTTACTGCATATTTATACATCATCTGTGAATGAGCCCAGGTACAGACCACTTTGACTGCTGTAATGTACACAACCACATACATACATTGTAGTTAAGCTCTAAACCGGTTAAAGCCCCACAGTGGAAGCAGTTGTAGCACTGGCCTAATCTGATTGAACTACTGTATGTTGTATAGTTGAACACTACTGCCACCTGGTGTTTATTTAGGTTTTAAAAGTTGAGAGTCAATTATTAACATTATGACATTATAAAGGCATCAAGGCATGTCATATTAGTTTCACTGTGCAAGCTTAATTTCATAATTAAGTTGACTTTTGAATTTTAAATATTTTTTCCAGTTTTACCTGTATATCTTGTTATATGAATACAAGCCATAGGAATTCATTCAAAGGAATACAAGAATAGATGGGCAAGGTTGAAAAGATAGATTTAATATGTAGGGATTTCCTGGTTAAATAAAGTATAAATATGCTGTTGTGTTCTCAGGGTGCTGTGGAGGTGACCGGGACGTTCAAACAGATGAAGCTGAAGCTGGTGCAGCAGGGCTTCGATCCAAGACAAGTTCAGGACCCTCTGTTTGTGCTGGACGACCGTGAGAAGAGCTACCTGACCATGACCAGCGACATTTACCAATCCATCTTATCAGGCCACACCAAACTATGAAGAAGACTCCTGCTCCACCTCCTTTATCACCGAGCCCTGTTGCACACACCAGCGCCAAGAGCTAGTCCCGATTATCCACCAAGAATCCTGAGCTTATTTCCAATGGCTGGATCGAACTGGATTTAAAGTGAACGTCAGTACCTTTTCAAGTTGTTAAGAGCGAGCGGAACTTTTTGAAGAGAATGTAGGCCTCTGATTGGTCAAAATGTATTAAGAAATGTATTCATTCATTGGTTTAAGTGTTCTCTCTATGCTAAGGGGAGGGACTTTTGAATATATCATGGTTAAAAAATACTTACTGTTTTTATCAGTATAGTGCCCCAGGGTCGGAAACAGAGATGAGACTTAGAAGATTGTTCAAAAGTCCTTTTACCTCTGATAAATATCAAGCCTTTATTTGTTATTATGTTAAAAATTGTCTCACAATGCAAAAAACAAACAGATAAAACAACACAGAAAACAAGAATATTTTTAAGAAATGGACTCTAAGCCATGATCATCAGAATTCTAGCACAAAAATCCATGACATATTCAGTTCAATGTGTTTTTGTATAGACCTAAATCACAACAGAAAACTGAGAACTTTTCAAGGTCGATTCCTTAACGACAGATCAGAGAATCAAACAGGGACGTGCAGTCAGGGGAGGCAGGGGAGGCAGAGCCTCACCTGCCATTATTGGAAACTAATAATTATTTTAGTTTAAATATATAATTTATATCCACTGTCCTATGCTTTTAATGTATATTCGGCACGGTTCCCATCAGTTTTGATCATTTCTGAAGTCAAAATCGCCGAAATCCCGTTATTCCTATTCAAAGAGACGAGGTGAGGCAGCGCTCCTGCGTGCCTCACCCCAGACCGCTCCCTCACAGTGTGTGTGTGTGTGTCTGAGTGCACTCAGCTCGTGCAGTTGATATATCACCGTTTGTTTCAAATATCCTGCTTTAAAAACATTTTTTAAACTCCTCTTAGTGTTTAGTAGTGTATTGCACGTATGTGTGTACAATTTATATTTAGTTTAAGTCTTTTGATCGTAGATGAACACACAAGGAAAAAGCTTGGCGTGAGGCAGGCGGTATCTGTGCCTCACCGCTAGGGGTGATAGTGAGCATAAAGTTCATACCAGAGTTGCTAACAAACAATCAGCCCAAAATGCTATATCTTTTGCTGGAAAATGGATGATTTGAATGAAGATTTTTTTTCTCAATTGGACTTTCAAACAAAGAAAGAATTAATATAGACTGGGAGACCACCACTGGACTTACGAGGTTAGTCCGGCTGCGGGGGAGGAGTTTGTTAATCTGTGTTTTATGTTGAACATTGACAGATACCGGCAAAGTAGTGCTTTTCCGAAAAACACTGATTCAAACACTGCTCAAGAGTTCTGCAACTTGTTTAAATTATTGTTTATGTTCCTCGCGTCTCTCTCTCCCTCGCGTCTCTCTCTCCTCGCGTCTCCGTCTCTCTGCTCCTCTCTGTCTCTCTCTGCTCCTCGCGTCTCCGTCTCTCTGCTCCTCTCTGTCTCTCTCTGCTCCTCTCTCCTCGCGTCTCTCTCTCCTCGCGTCTCTCTCTCCTCGCGTCTCCGTCTCTCTCTCCTCGCGTCTCCGTCTCTCTCTGCTCCTCGCGTCTCTGTCTCTCTGCTCCTCTCTGTCTCTCTCTGCTCCTCTCTCCTCGCGTCTCTCTCTCCTCGCGTCTCTCGCACCTGCGCTTCTTAAAGATGTTGTTTGATGCGGAGCAGAGTCAGCAGCTAGATTTGTTGTGAGATTATTAAAAGAAGCTGGTTCTCTTATCTTTACAGTATATAAAGTTTGTGGATGTCATTGCATTGGTGATTAAATGCTATTTTATTTGAATAATGATTGTAAATCTGACTTTTAAAGTCAGTGCCTCCCCAATCACAAACCTCACCGCACGTCCCTGGAATCAAACCATTCGAACGCGGGAAATGCAGTAATAATACCGTAATAATAAATGTCCTGGATCATCACCAACCTGTACACATTGTTTAAAGATGAAATACAATGTACCTTTCTGACTTTAATATCAGCAGAAATTCAGTGTTTTAAACAATAGTGTGAGTAAAAGGTTCCTGGTTTGTTTGGAAAGAGCTGGCTGTTTGTGTGAGTGCCTCAAAAACTAAGTGAGTATAGTCTTAAGTCTCAGGGAATAATCCAGTTATGGTATATTATTTTCAAACTGTAATAGGAAAAGATTTGCATGTTATTTTGAGTTTCCAGGTGATTAAAGATACAAAAACAATAAAAACAAATAAAATGCATTCTCCAAACAGTTGTAGTGCTGTTGTAGTCTGATTACAATTTTTCTCAGATGCTTTGGTGCATTTCTCACATCAGACTTAAAGTTCTTAATACTATTAGTTTAACCTCCACAACATTGGATCCTTTGTGCACATCATCGCAGCAGTTTCTTCTTCGAACAAATTACAAATTCTTTTGGACATTATAGTGGCGTATGGGAGGGCAAACTTAATCCATGACGCCACGGCGGGCTAAGCAAGGGAGCAGACACTGATGACGCGCAGTCGGAGATATTGCACAGTATGATGAAGTTTATTGCGGAGAGTAGAAATGAATCAGGCACTTACTTGGAATGTTGCTATGTATGATAATGAAGATACCTCATTAAGACAGTGCAGATATTTTAATTGATGGAAACATGCGGTCAACAGAAAGTTCCTTCCCCAGCTCACCCCACCGCCATGACACAGGCACACACACACACAGCTGAAGTGAGCGCGTGCACTGAATAGACAACCACACCCACTGGACCCGTGCATGATACTATATGCGCGTGCATGTACTAGTCACATTCACACAGAAAAACAAAAACCCTAAATGGCTCCTACATTCCGGCCCCTAATTATTGTGTGCTAATAATTACCCATCACCATTAAACAAGTAGGAGACAGAACCATAACCCAAAAACACCAAAAAAGGTAAAGGTCTAGAGTCCAGTTTTAGTACGATCATAGAGTAGTCCACAATCTAGTAATGTCTCAGTTCATTCAAGTAATCCACAACGAAAGAAAGTTCAAAGTTATAATCCACACGATCTTCACTGCTCATCTGCTTCCTGCAAAAGGCACAACTTGGTAACCGGACGGTCCAAAGTACTTGATTTTGTTTTAATCTTCACTGTGCGTACTAATCCATTCCTGTCCGACACAGTATCCACGACTCGAGCTGTAATCCATGAATTACGCGGTGACATGTCATCCACCAGCAAGACAACATCTCCAGGCAAGAAATTCCTTTGAGCACGATTCCATTTTTGACGCTCTTGCAATCCTGGAAGATACTCCTTTAACCAACGCTTCCAGAACAGACTGGACATATACTGAACATATACTGAACTTGTCTCCAGCCAAGCCATCCATTCTCTGGCTACAGATGGGGGTAACGAATCGTCCCAGCCCAGACGGTTCCTACAGAGATTTTGGAGGATTTTCTTAGCAGTAAGAACAACAGGTGCCAGAAAGCCAAGAGGATCATAGACTGAACTGACAATGGATAAAATCCCTCTTCTTGTGAGCGGACGGTTCTTGAGTGTAATCTTAAACTTAAATGCGTCTGACTGTACACACCACTGTACACCCAAGGCTCGCTCAACTGGTAAGGCATCACTGTCCAAGTCCAGATCTTTAACTTCCTTGGCTCGCTCTTCTGGAGGTATAGCAGCGAGGACTGTGCGACTGTTGCTGATCCATTTTGTGAGCTTAAATCCACCTCTGGCGCACAACTCAACAAGCTCTTTACATAGAGACAAAGCGGCTTCTTCAGTGGCGACGGACACCAAGCAATCATCTACATAAAAATTGTGTAGTAGAGTGTTGATTGCAACAGGACTGAAGTGCTTCCGATTGTCCTCAGCACATTTTCGAAGGGCAAAACAAGCACAGCTCGGGGATGAGGTGGCGCCGAAAAGATGTACCACCATTCTGTACTCAACCAGTTCCCGTTCACAGTTTCCGTCGGGCCACCACAAGAATCTTAACAGGTCACAATCTTCTGGCGGCACTCTGACCTGATGAAACATAGCTTCGATGTCTGCCATAAGCACGACTGGTTCTTTTCGGAATCTGGTCAGAACACCAACAAGCTGGCTTGTAAGATCAGGTCCTTGGAGAAGGTGAGAGTTCAAGGAGACCCCCTGAAAGGTGGCTCCCCCATCAAAGACCACACGTAGTTTTTTCTTTTTAGGGTGGTACACACCGTGATGGGGTATATACCACACTCTTCCGTCGCTTCGCCTCAACTGCTCAGCTGTAACTTTCTCTGCGTACCCATTCTTTAGCATTTCGTTTATGAATTTGACATAGTCTGAGCGAAAGGACGAGTCTTTAGATAAGCGTTTTTTGAGGCCGATTGCTCTTTGTTCTGCAACTGTCTTATTGTTTGGCATTTTGAGGCATCTTCGTTTTACAGGTAATCCAATACTATAGTGCCCATCAATATGGTTGACTGAATGTGAAACAGACTCCACAAATCTCTCATCCTCCTTTGACAATCCATGTTGTTCATCCTGTTTGGCCTCGGGAAAATCAATTTTCAGCTGCTTCTCCCACAGCTCATCCAGCCTTGCCACTGAGATCCGATTTACAGAGACGTGAGGCTGTATTTGTTTGTCCATTTGGCAATCTCCTCTGAGTGGGCCATTTACTGTCCAGCCCAGGATAGTCTTAACGGCATAAGGGCCCCCATTCACTGTGCGAACAACTTCCCAGGGCTCCAACGCCTGAGGTACATTAGTGCCAATAAGGAGATCCACATCTGCTTCAATCTCTGGAATTTGAATATGCCTCAGGTGTGGCCAACGCTGCAGGTCCTTCGCTTGTGGAATATTTCCTCGATGGACAGGCATGCTTTTTTGAGTGAAGATCTCCGGTAAATTGCAAAACTCACTTGTTTTTAGACCAGACACCTCCAAATCTGTCAGCATATAGCTATCCACAACCTTTTCCTGGCCCATTGTCCGAAGGAGAATGCCCAGCTTCCTCCCTGTGAGGTTGAGACGATTCATTAATCTCTCGGTACAAAACGAAGCTGTGCTCCCTGGATCCAAGAACGCATAAGTGATCAGAGTCTCTTGTCCTCTTTTTGACTTCACCTGAACAGGCAATATAGACAGAGTACAGTCCTGCCTGCCGGCCCCAGTTAAACCACTGGACTGCACTGACACCAAATCACCTTCTCTGGCCCCTTCTGAGCCATCATTAGCCTGTGTAGAACCTTTTGATCTGTTTTTGGAGTGGACATGTAACAACGTAGGATGCTTCAGGTTGCATAATCTGCATGTGAGACGCCTTTTGCAGTCTCTACTCCTGTGCCCAATGCACAAACAACCGAAGCACATATTGTTCTCCTTCAGAAAAGACATCTTTTCATCTTGAGTCTTTCTATCCAAAAGAAGGCAAACATCCAAAGAGTGTCCAGCTCCACATAACAAGCACGGCAAGTTCCTATCTCTTGTGTTCACAAGCTCCACTTTCTTCGCAGGTGCTACATTGGTGGCAAAACTACTGCCCCATGGCTTTACTCCAGTCCGGAAAGATCCAGCTTTAGACTCTTTTCTTCCGGTTCCAGGTGCGTCTTGAATATCTCCAAAAAGAGGATCACTTGCGATCTTAACTTGTTTACTCACAAACTCCACAATGTCATAGAATGTTGCTCTACGGTTGAATTTTTCTTGTAGATCACAGGCAACACATCTCCAACGATCTCTTAGCTTGTAAGGCAGCTTTTTCACAATTGTTTGCATGTTAGAGGGCACATTCAGGTCACCCATAGATTCTCCCATGGAGTTGTAACACTCACGGAGCAGTAAACTGTAGGCCTGTAATGCCTTGAGGTCTTCTCCTTTTACTGAAGGCCAAGAGAGCACTTTGTCCATGTAAGCTGAGGCTACTTTAAATGGGTCTCCAAAATGTTCTTGTAGCAAAGCCTTTGCTTTCATGTACCCATGAGCGGGTGGCAGGTGTTGACAGCTTCGGACTATGTCTCGGGGCTGGCCTCTTGTATACTGCTCAAGGTAGTACAAACAGTCTTTGTGGCTGGGAGTCCGGTCTTCAATATTGTGTTCAAAACCTCTCATGAAAGTTTGATATTGAAGTGGATCTCCATCGAAAGCTTGCAGGTCACGTTTGGGTAACAGGAAAAGGGACTGTTGTTCAACAAGTAGTGATGTGATTTCATTCTGCTTTTCGAGGACAGTAAACAAGCGGTGGTCGGGGATGCTCTGACTTATATGCATGTTGTGGTCAGGTTGAATGAGAGGGACAGATTGATATAATGGAGCCTGTATTGATACTAAATGGCTGGGCCCTGTAGCGGTAGACTGTACCCTGTTTGGAAACTTGCTTTGGGCTTTGCTGCCACATTGACTTTATGAATGCTTGTGTCTTCTGCTTGAGATTTCTGTGTGGTGAAAGTGGGCACAAACGTGGAGGCGTCTACATTTAACTGTGTATTTCTACTTTGTAAATAAGAGTTCATTCCATCAGATTTGGCTGATACACGAGAACCTTCAGACGCTTTTAACACATTCATTTTTGCCACAGAAGCTGCCAGTTCCATGTCCAAATCCATTGACTCCATTTTCCTCTTCAACTCTTCTTGTTGTTTCTCCATTTGTCTCCTTAATTGTTCCTGTTGTTCCTGCATAGCATGTTTTTCTTTCAATAGTTTTTGACGGGCCATAATAGCGGCGGTCTCAGCTTCTGCTCTTAATCGTGCTGAGGAAGTGCTTGACACCGCAGACTTGTGGCTCACAACAGTACTGCGTCTCTTTGATTTTCCAGATGATGCATTGGAAACGCTGTCATTCGGTTCGATTTCCACTGCAGTACTTTTCAGATGCATTACAGTTTTCAAAATGTTTGCTGTGTTTTCGTTTGAAAGAAGCTCTTTCCTTGGGAGACATTCCTGCTCAACAGCGCACTCTGCTGGTATTTGTTGTGCATCATCCACTATTGGCAGTTCCAAGAGCCATTTATTTGCCTCCTCCACACAAGTAGCTTTATGCTCCTCCACATTGACAAACCATGCATTCTGCTGTTCCTGCTCATCAGAGGGCACCATAGAAATGACTTCATCATGCAACTTGCTTGCTTCATTAAACAGAGTTGATACATTTTCAATGCATGAGCGGACCTTTTCAGTATTTACAGCATTTTTCATAAGCTCTGTCATTTCTCTCGTTGTCATTTTGATTTGTTTTACTTTAACTTTTCTATCATGTTGAAGCCTTTCTAATTTCTGTTCAAAGGCTTTAAATGTGAGCTTTGATTGTCTTTTTTGAGTCTCTTCTTTTGACCCTTCTTGAGTTGACATATTTCCTTCTTAAATATCCACAAATCTCAATTCTGCTGTGCACACTTCTTGATTCCTTTATTATTTCTCTCCTTTTTTTACTTTACTTTTTATGGCTTTTGCTCTAAGACACAGCGTTCCTCTCCCCAACACTCACGCGGACCCAGCTCCAATCTTTATTTAAGTGGAAGCTCAAAAAATCCGTAAAAACCAAACCAAATAGCACTTCACCTTTTGTACAAGCACTACCGAGTGAGGGGATCAATAATCCATGTTATTCGCTAAAGCAATGCCTTTTTAGCTCAAGCCCTTGATTGACGTGTGCAGCGGATTTGTGAATGAATGGGCACTGCGTATTATCCATGCGCGCTCACGTCTATCTTCACAACTTTGATAGAGATTGTAAACATCCACAGTTGTCCGACATTACAATGAAACTGCGCTTCAACAAACGACAGGGTTTTCTGTTGACAAATATAGTGGCGTATGGGAGGGCAAACTTAATCCATGACGCCACGGCGGGCTAAGCAAGGGAGCAGACACTGATGACGCGCAGTCGGAGATATTGCACAGTATGATGAAGTTTATTGCGGAGAGTAGAAATGAATCAGGCACTTACTTGGAATGTTGCTATGTATGATAATGAAGATACCTCATTAAGACAGTGCAGATATTTTAATTGATGGAAACATGCGGTCAACAGAAAGTTCCTTCCCCAGCTCACCCCACCGCCATGACACAGGCACACACACACACAGCTGAAGTGAGCGCGTGCACTGAATAGACAACCACACCCACTGGACCCGTGCATGATACTATATGCGCGTGCATGTACTAGTCACATTCACACAGAAAAACAAAAACCCTAAATGGCTCCTACAGACATGTTTCAGTTACTTTCATACAATTCTCTGCTGTTTTATAACATTATCATTTGCTTCTGTCATATCAGTCAAAATAGAACATATGACTTCTGAAGAGTCATTCCATATAAAAACAAATAGTCCTCATTTCATTGTGTTAGTTGTTACATACAAAATTTCTTAACTAGTTAATTTCATACATTCCTTTCTCTTTCTGGAAAAAAAATGCCAGAAACTCTCTCCTAAATTGAACAATTACTCTCAGGTGAATTTCATCTTCACTCATGAGGAGGTGTGTTTTATTGTTTACATTTGTCAAAGTTCTACCATAATGATAATTCTTGTATGTTTGTTCTATGGATATACATGTTTGTGACTGTATTTTTGTTGCACAGAGCAAGTGCAGTAAATATGTGAAATACATACAGTACATACATACATATACATGATTATCTTGTACTCACTTACTTCACTAAATACAGCCATGTGTAACGTTACTGTAGTTTTCAGAAGGCTGTACAGGTCGTGTATAGTGCTCAAGTGTCACCAAGATCTGACCTTTTTCTTTTGAAAAACACAGAGAGAGAAAACTGTCACAATAAAAACACAACTAATCTATTTGACTCTTGTTCATAAACACTGGTGTCAGGATTTTTTTACGACAGTTTCATTGACATGAAGACTTTCTTTTGAGGAATTAACTTTTCATTTTGAGAAAGTGATGCACTTTTGCAGGTTATCCACAAGGTTTTGCAGTTTGCAAAATCTTGTTCTGAGAAATTGTTCTGAGAAATGCACTAACTGTTAATTTGGAGAATGATGTGTGAACAAACTGAGAAAAACTGTAAACCACTCTACTGTGTTGTATAGTTGAACTATACTGCCATCTGCTGTTGACACAGTCCACAAGCCACTCTCCATATAATCCTGTTACTGTAAAAGCCCCAGAGATAAAGCCAGCACCCTCAGTACCTTATTTTAAATCACTTCTTAAAACCTTTGTCGTTCTTGTTGTGTGCTGTTTGACTGCTTCATTTCCCTGTATTTGTTCTTTGGTCAGTCTCAGTGATGCTGCAACAACTATGTATTCTCAGTATTATTGACATAATAAACACTGACACGTCAATGGTCACGTTGTGATGTAATGCTTATTGATGGGCAGCACTTGATGCAGTAGTTTGCACTTGTGCTTCACAGCAAAAAAGTTTCCTCCGAGTGCTCCAGGTGTCTTGCTTCTGTCATAGATAATTGGAAAGTGCATTGTGTGATCTTTGTCTATGAAATGTTCTAATCTATATGAATAAAGATGACTTTCTTGCAGTATTGTTACAACAGGTGGATAGCACATGCACAGGGTCCCTGCACATGCAAAGAAGATAATGAAAGGGTCAGTGTCACTGAAACTCCTCTCCAGAGCAGAGAGTGTCCTGCAGGGGGTGACAGTCATGGTCCAGCATGGATGTTAGTTTGTCCAGGACCCTCCTGTCCCCCACCTGCTGCTCTGTGTCCAGGGAACAGCCCAGGACAGAGCTGGACTTCCTGATGACCTTGTCCAGCTTCAGCCTCTGATGCTGCTCTAGCAGACCACACGGTGTGGTCCACACTGAACAAGAAGAGGCCACCACAGTCATAGAAGGTCTTCAGGAGTGTCTCTGAATTCCAAAAGACCTGAGCCTCAACAACAGGTGACTCTGGCCCTTCTTGAAGAGGGCGTGCATGCAGTTGTGAAAGGTTTGAGTTAAAACTCACTCTTTCAATGTTGCTTCCCTGGATGTTATCAAAGTCAAGATGATCATGTTTAGCTGGTTTATGCTTTATGTGAAAGGGTATTTTATAAAGTAAAGTGTATATTTTCCACAAAATACTACTACGTTTCCAGCCTTTAAAACGATCATGCGTGTGTGAGGACTGGAGCTTGGAGCCACAACAAGTTTAAAGGCCTCTCTTCTTATTTGACAGCTGTGACAAACAGTTCAATACAGGTCATGTATCATTCATTTACCCTAACCCAAAGCTCGAGAACAATTCCCTGCACTTTGCTTATTGGACGGCCTCTCTGTTACTCCCACATACATAAAAAAGTATCAAAGTTCAAAGGGATCAGTCCAGAGAGGGGCTCAGCTCTGAACATGTCTGCAGCCCTGCTCTACACGCTGCTTGCTGCTTTACTGGCGTTGGTTTTACTCATTCGCAAAAAATATCCCTATTTTTGGCACGATGTTAGATACTGCTTCATTGTGATCGGGATAGCTGTGCGGACGGGCAAATTCCAGAAGCAGAAGCCCTACTTCACCATCCTGGACAGATTTTTGGAGCAAGCAAAGAAACAACCGCACAAAACTTTCATTATTTTTGAAGGGCGTGAGTACAGCTACAGTTACGCGGATACTCAGAGTAACAGAGTAGCCCATGCTCTGCAGACTCACACGGATCTGAAGGAGGGGGACACGGCGGCCTTGTTCGTGGGGAATCAGCCTGAGTTTGTGTGGCTGTTTTTGGCTTTGTCCAAACTGGGCTGCACCGCGGCGCTGCTGAACACCAACATCAGGTCCAAGTCCCTGCTGCACTGCTTCTCCTGCTGCGACGCCAAAGTGCTGCTGGCCGGAGGAGGTACGTGCGTGTGTGTGTGTGCGCTGTAGCTGTGGTCCCCAACCTTTGGAGGCATCTGTTATTTAAAACAATCATAATGGCACATCACCAGCTGATGCAAATGCAGATGACCAATGTCCATAAATGTTGATAAAAGTTGTGTCCTGGACAGTGTTGGGTACGTTACATTGAAAAAGTAATTAGTTATAGTTACTAGTTACTTCTCCCAAAAAGTTAAGAGTTTACTGAGTTACTTCACTATAAAAGCAACTGAGTTACTAACTGAGTTACTCCACTATAAAAGTAATCGTTTCGTTCTGGAACATAATGTGCACTCGACGTGCACATTTTTACCTTTAACCTCAGTGAGTTTGAAATAGTGGTGATATTTCCATCTGGAAAAGGCTGTTTTGCTGCTGAAGTCCTCCGCACTCTTCATCTCTCTCTGTGTGCTTTAAACACCAACACCCACCAAGTTGAGGTTGTTTTGTAAGGTGTTGGTACTGCGCTGTCGGGGGCGGCGGCTTTGCTGAGATTCTCTTTTGCGACTAGCTTAATAGTTGAATGTTTACACTGCAAGTGTTTTAAAAGGTTCGAGGATGAGTTGGCTGCGGTGGACAATCGCTTGCTGCCCGCACAAAGCTTGCACTCCACGACATCGTTTTTATCTTTTTGACTGATATAGTTAAATAGTGTGCATATCTCCACCGGTAAAACGAATTCCTCTCCTCTGGCTCTGCCATGTTGCTTTACAAACAATCTCGCTGATGTGCCGGCACGCACGCCTCGGTAGTGGAGTTTTCCCCTGCTTTCCCGAGGCCGGTGCCGCCGGTAACAAGGTGTAACCCGGATAATAATCGCAGTGTTAAAAGTGAATAAAAGTGGTAACATATTTAAGTTATAAAAAGGTTAAAGAGAATTCATTGTTTTTTGATAATTCATTAGCATAGATTGTTCATTAAAAAATGATTAAACATATTTACAAGTGTTAAAATGCATAATTCATATTTATTTTATTTACTATTTTGTACATGTGTAAAAGTGCTGTTTCTTCTGATTCTTGGATGGTCAGTGAAGGTGACGCAACGTTGTGTGAGAGAGAGAGGGAGAAAGTTCGAGAGATGCTCGGAGGACAGTGTGAGCTAACGTCGTGTTTTAAGAGAAAGTTTTTTTTGTACCGTGGTGTTTTTAAAAAAAGAAAAGAAGCCATCGGGAGAGTGAAGTGCGATAAAAACTCAGTAGTTTCAACTCGGAGCTTATGGACTGTGTTTTCATCGCTTATTACTTGCTTATTGAGATTGTAAAAAAACAACCTCATATCAAAGACTGAGGCTACGGTTCGCCAACCCCGCGAAACCGCAGAAGCTGACGGTGGATCGTTACCGAACTGGACAACGAGACAGACGGATCCCAGATAGCACTCTGAGTGCCCGCGACGCTCAGAGTACCTCTGGCTACGTGGGAAACAGCGGCGGGACGAGACGTATTGGACCGGGTGGGACCGCGCACCTGCACCGCCATTGACGCCACACCACTGCCCGGAGCCCGCTGAGCACTGAGAGGACAACGCGAGGAAAGACCCGGAGCTGAACTACAAGTATCGGTTGAATAAACGCTGTACACAAGGTACCTTCTTTCTTTTTGTTTATTTTGCTCAGTGAGTGAAGCGACCATCAGTTTTTGGTCTCACCGCACCCAAGCATCGATACAGGCCTGCAACGTAGGGTGTATATAGATGCCGGCTTTAGTTAAATTGTAATGTATTCATTGTGTCTGTGAGCATTGTTTATGTTACAGTCCCTTGAAATGTGCATTTAACTGGATTTTGAGCTTTATTATTTTCTTTTGTAATTAAAGGGAGGGGATTTTTTTATACTTACCTCGTGTCTGGTGTTAAGTTAATTCAGGTATTTGTATCTGTTTGGAATATCTTTGTGTGAGTAAAAGTATAGCCCTGCGACCCAAAATAGTATAAATAGCTCTAGAGTCAGACTATTTAGTACGGGAGTACACACATTAAGGAACCCCTAGCCCACTCAAGTAAATAATGAGCAAACAAGGGCTACATAAAATGGAGGCACCGCTGGGATATTTTGGGTCCATCTAGAGGAATTAAAGGGGCAATACGTAAGTTTCTAAAGTTTCCACAAAGTTACAGAAATTACATTTTCTGGTTCTTTTGGCTCATAAAACCATGGCAGACCGCACTAACCATGTTGCAGAGCTGAAGAGGTGGTGTCGCGGTGAAGGACTGGAGGAAGAAAAAGCGTTATTGGTAGTGGTCCCAGAAGATGTGGATATAGCCACAATTGAAGAAACTGTGGGCACCATAAAATGTTTTGGACGCGTCCGGGTCAGAGGCCGCATTTTCAACACTGCTTTGAGTTCCCTCACTGTTCTATGTGAATGCAGAGAGAAATTTTCACAAGGAGATGTGCCCAAAGAAGTGGTTAACATGGAAAGTGAATTGAGTTGGCAAATAATCACGGTTGGCGATGCTGCCCCACTTGATGACTTCCGTGTTAAGCTACAAACTCTGTTAGCTGCGGAAGGCAAGACCTTGGAGGATATTAAAGGTCTTCTTCCTAATGCTGCGCCTCAGTCAACTTACCCCGAGTCCCCAGCCAACCCCACTGAGTCCATTCTGCTTGCAGTTGGTGATCTGTTGGAGAAAACCTGTAAACCGACAACTGAAGGTGGCTATCGGCGTTTACGATTGTTCTCTGGAAATCTGCCAATACCCCCCAGTGAAGAGGCATTTGACCACTGGCTTGAACAGGCATGGCTCATGGTGGAAGAAAGTGAATGTTCGGACAGAGAAAAAAAGCGCAGACTAATCGAAAGTTTAAAGGGGCCCGCACTAGAAATTGCAAAATCAGTCAGAGATTCAGATCCTGAAGCATGTCCCTCAGAGTATCTGAATGCATTGGAAGGCGCGTTTGGAAGTGCAGAGTCTGGAGATGACCTCTACTTTTCCTTTCGGTTAATGCAACAGTTACCCGGTGAAAAGCTGTCGGATTTTCTGAGGCGCTTGGAGAGAGCCCTCATAAAAGTTGTCCAGAGAGGAGGGTTCCCAACTAGTAGCAAAGACACAGCTCGTTTGGAACAGCTGTTACGAGGGGCCACCGCTTCTGATCTTATGCTTATTCAGTTGCGTCTCCGTGAAAGAAAGTCCTCACCTCCCACATTCCTCCAGCTATTAAGTGAAATTCGCACTGAGGAAGAGTATGAGGCGTCAAGACGAAGACTAAGATCTTCAGTACAGCCAGTACGGACAAAACATGTTGGAGCTGAAAGCCATGCGGAATTACAGAGTTTGAAAGATGAAGTAAAAGAGCTCAAGACCAAACTAGCCTGTATGAGCTTATCCCCTGCAGCCAAAGAGACACGGCGTAGTGCATCACCGGTATCCACAACCCAGTCAAGTGAACACAGTGATACTTATGAGCTTGCTGCTTTAAAGAAACAAGTCAAACGGCTTCAGCATAAAGTGGAACAAAAAGATGATGCTCCTGAACTGTCTGAAAAGCCAGCTAGAGTAAAAAAAGTTGATGTTTCACCAAAGACAAGCACTCCCAACAGAAACCGACAGCCACTCGACGAACAGTTCTGCTATCGTTGTGGTGAACAAGGACATTATGCGGCTAAGTGTCACAATCCGGAAAACCAGGGCAAGGTTATAAGGAAGCTCATTCAAGCTGTCAAGACAATGAAAGAAAGTACCACGACAAGTAATCCCCCTGACACTAACTGCCATGTCAAACAAGGTTTGCTCACGACAGTCACCCCCGTTGGCATTCCAGAAGGACTAATTGGGCCACCAAGTGTTGTACCCCTCAAAGTCAATGGAACGCCCTGTGACGCCCTATTCGACAGTGGATCGCAGGTCACCATAATATTTGAGTCCTGGTATAAAGCCCATTTGTCTTCTGTCCCAGTGCAACCAGTGACTGGTCTCGACCTTTGGGGTTTAAGTGAGTCTAACGTAAGCTACCCATACCGTGGTTATGTTGTGGTCGATTTTGAGTACCCAGCCGAAGTAACAGGCAGCAACCACATTGTGACAGTTCTGGCCCTGATCTGCCCAAGCCCAAAAGAAGAACATGTTCCTGTCATTGTTGGAACTAACACAAGTCATGTCCGCAGTTTGGTGCAGCAATGCAAGAAAAATGGTGTTGACATAACCAAAACGTTGGGGATCAAGGCCAAAGGTCAATGGAGAAATGTGGTAACTGAAACCATGACCTCCAGTGAAGATGAAGTAGGCTGGGTGATATGGCAAGGCCCCAACCCCTTATCCCTACCTCCGGGAGAAGGTATGCAAATAAACTGTGAAGTCAACTTCAAACAGACAGTTGGTCAAGAGATCTTAATGGTTGACTCATCCCCTTTATCTCCACTGCCGGGTGATGTACTGCTGCAGCCCATGGTTGTGCCTGCCAATGCTGTTCAGACCAACAGTTTCCGAATCCTAGTGCAAAATCAATCTGGCAGAGAAACCAAAATACCAGTTGGCACAGTCATAGGACACATGTATCGCACTGAAAGTGTCATCTCTATGCCACCCCAACAGGCAAAAATGCATGAGTTGAGCAGCAATCAGATTGACTTTTGTGACTCACCCGTGCCTCAAGAGTGGAAAGACCGGCTTAGAAAGAAACTGGTTGAACGCTCTCAAGTCTTCTCGGTCGATGAGTGGGATGTTGGTCTGGCCAAAGATGTGGAACACACCATACGTCTATCTGACTCAAGACCTTTTCGTCAAAGATCACGCCGCCTGGCTCCAGCAGACATAGAGGATGTCAGAAAACATCTGCAAGAGTTGCTGTGTGCTGGTATCATCAAAGAGTCCCGTAGCCCTTATGCCTCACCGATTGTAATAGTTCGGAAGAAGAACGGAACAATCCGGATGTGCATAGACTACAGGCTTCTCAACAGCAGAACAGTGCCAGACCAATACACTACTCCCTGCATTGATGAAGCCCTCGATTCACTGTCGGGAAGCAAATGGTTTACTGTGCTCGATCTGCGCAGTGGGTACTATCAGATTCCCATGGCAGAGGAAGATAAAGAGAAGACAGCATTCATCTGCCCGCTCGGCTTCTTCCAATTCGAAAGAATGCCACAGGGAATAACTGGTGCCCCTGCAACTTTTCAAAGATTAATGGAGAGGACAGTCGGTGATATGAATCTCCTTCAGGTCTTGGTCTACTTAGACGACCTCATAGTCTTTGGAAAATCTTTGGAGGAACATGAAGAGCGACTGCTCAAAGTTTTGGATCGTCTCGCTGAAGTGGGGCTGAAGATCTCCTTGGATAAATGCCAGTTCTGCCAGCCAGAAGTGAAATACTTGGGGCATATCGTGTCTGCTCAAGGTGTCTCCCCTGATCCCCAGAAGATTGAGGCTGTCACTTCCTGGCCTCTACCAAAAGATCTTAAGTCTCTTCGTTCGTTCTTGGGCTTTTGTGGATACTACCGAAGATTTATTGCAAACTATGCTGCTATTGTAAGACCCTTGACGGAACTAACCAAAGGTTATGCCCCAACGCAAAAGAACCGAAAGAAGAGTGCTGAACAAAACAAGTCCTACCTGAAAGAGTCTGAACCCTTTGGAGAGCGGTGGGATGATTCCTGCACCCAAGCCTTTCACCAGATCATCTACTGCCTTACGCATGCACCTGTTCTGATTTTTGCAGATCCAACCAAGCCCTATGAACTTCATGTGGATGCAAGCTTCAAAGGACTGGGAGCTGTCCTGTACCAGCCGCAAGAGGACAATGAGTTAAGGCCAGTTGCATTTGCTAGCAGGAAGCTAAGCCAGGCTGAGAAGAGATACCCAGTACATCAACTGGAGTTTCTGTCGTTAAAGTGGGCAGTGGTGGATCGCTTTCATGACTACTTATACGGTGCTCGATTTACAGTGCGTACAGATAACAATCCGTTGACGTACGTGCTGTCTACTGCCAAGCTCAATGCAGTAGGACACCGGTGGCTTGCAGCGCTATCTACATATGACTTCGATGTTCACTATCGTCCCGGCAAGCACAATATCGACGCAGACATCCTGTCCAGAAACTTTGAGAGTACAGAATGGGAGACAATTCCAGAGGCTGCTGTCAAGTCCATCTGCAAAAAAGTCCATGTGTCAGAAACTCCAAACCACCCTGCAAGATGTATTGATCAAACTGGTGCTTCCCCAGAATGCATACCAGACATCTATGCATTTCCACTGAAAATGGAATTGCAGTCCCTTGAACACGTTTCTAACACTGATCTAGCGAAAGCTCAGAAAGAAGATCCAATAATTGGTCCAGCCGTAAAAGCTGTCCAGCAGCACCAATGGACAGATACTGGTCCCGAATTGTCTCACCTAAAACGTGAGAAGGACAAGTTAACCATACAAGATGGCCTGCTCTATCGCATCATCAAACAGCAATCCGGTGATGACATTGCTCAACTAGTCCTGCCAAAGAAATATCATGGAGTTGTGTTGCAGTCAGTGCACAACGAGTCAGGACATCTTGGTACAGAGAGAACCCTGGATTTGCTTCGTAGGAGGTTCTACTGGCCTAAAATGTCACGTGATGCTGAGCAACACATTAAAAGTTGTGGTGAATGCATAATGCAAAGACTCCTGTTCAAAGAGCTGCAACGCTGCACCAGATTTCGAGCAGTGGCCCTATGGATCTTGTATGTATTGATTTTTTATCTATGGAGTCTGATTCCAAAGGCTTAAGCAATGTTTTGGTAGTTACAGATCATTTTACTCGCTATGCACAAGCGTATCCGACCAAGAACCAAACTTCTCAAACCGTGGCCAAGATTTTAGTTGAGAAATTCTTCGTCCACTATGGTCTTCCTGCTCGAATCCATTCCGACCAGGGTAGAGATTTTGAGAGTCACCTCATCAGAGACTTGCTAAAGACATTGGGGATAAGAAAATCACGCACAACCCCGTATCATCCACAAGGTGACCCACAACCTGAAAGATTCAATCGTACACTTCTTTCAATGTTGGGAACTCTGAGCACAGACAAGAAACGTCAGTGGAGCCAACATGTCCCATACCTAGTCCACGCATATAACAGCACCAAGTGTGACGCTACTGGCTTTTCACCATATTTTCTTATGTTTGGACGTGAAGCCCGGTTACCTGTAGACCTGTGCTTTGGGATCTCCCCAGATGACGCAGTGGAAAGTCACTCACGCTATGTGTCAAAGTTAAAAGAAGATCTGCACCAAGCGTATAAATTAGCATCTGAAACAGCTGATAAAATCCATCAAAAGAACAAAAATGCATACGACAAAAGAGTTGGTTTTCAATCATTGGAAGTAGGCGACAGAGTCTTGTTAAAGAATTGGGGTCTCAAAGGAAAGCACAAGTTGGAACCAAGATGGAGTCCAATACCTTACGAAGTCATTGGGAAGATGCCAAATCTCCCTGTGTATCAAATAAGAAGAGAACATGGGAGTGGTACTATCAAGACCATCCACAGGGACCACATACTACCTATTGGACAGCATGTGAAATTGCCACCACCAGCTGAAGAAAAGCATTGTCCCGTCAGACGAAAGGCAAAAACTCCTACACCGCCGAGGATTATGGTCGAGCCTCAAGTGTCACAAGAATCCGAGTCAGAGTACGAGTACTATGAGCCCCAGAGACGCCACTACACTCAAAGAGTAAAGGAAGTTCTCAGACAAACTCTAAGGCCTCAAGAGACTCAAGGAGACCTTGCAAGTGATCAAGAGAAGGAAAGTGAGGATGAAAGTATGCAAGAGTCGCAAACAGAGAATGAAGAAGAGTGTGGTGAAGAAAGAGAAACTGACACAAATCCAATGGAGACCACTCAAGGAGAAAGTGACCAAGAAGAATTTGAAGAAGTCTATTCTACTCCAGAACCAGAGGTGAAGATGAGAGCAACACGGTCTGCCAGAGTTCCAAAACTTACAACGCCTCATGACCAAATGGCTGAAACTCCAAAGTTTGTGTCTAAGAGACAGGTTAAACCAGTAGTTCGGTTAACCTATGATGAGCCAGGAAAAGCTAAAGACCAACCAATCACTATAATCCATAGAGGTGTGGTCATCACGATAGGAAAAGATCATTAGCCTTTGTTTAGATATGGGTCATTCTTCCCTAGTTCATTTAGTAGTATGGTAGTCTGTTGGGGACACCAGACATTTAGTGGGGGGAGGGTGTAACCCGGATAATAATCGCAGTGTTAAAAGTGAATAAAAGTGGTAACATATTTAAGTTATAAAAAGGTTAAAGAGAATTCATTGTTTTTTGATAATTCATTAGCATAGATTGTTCATTAAAAAATGATTAAACATATTTACAAGTGTTAAAATGCATAATTCATATTTATTTTATTTACTATTTTGTACATGTGTAAAAGTGCTGTTTCTTCTGATTCTTGGATGGTCAGTGAAGGTGACGCAACGTTGTGTGAGAGAGAGAGGGAGAAAGTTCGAGAGATGCTCGGAGGACAGTGTGAGCTAACGTCGTGTTTTAAGAGAAAGTTTTTTTTGTACCGTGGTGTTTTTAAAAAAAGAAAAGAAGCCATCGGGAGAGTGAAGTGCGATAAAAACTCAGTAGTTTCAACTCGGAGCTTATGGACTGTGTTTTCATCGCTTATTACTTGCTTATTGAGATTGTAAAAAAACAACCTCATATCAAAGACTGAGGCTACGGTTCGCCAACCCCGCGAAACCGCAGAAGCTGACGGTGGATCGTTACCGAACTGGACAACGAGACAGACGGATCCCAGATAGCACTCTGAGTGCCCGCGACGCTCAGAGTACCTCTGGCTACGTGGGAAACAGCGGCGGGACGAGACGTATTGGACCGGGTGGGACCGCGCACCTGCACCGCCATTGACGCCACACCACTGCCCGGAGCCCGCTGAGCACTGAGAGGACAACGCGAGGAAAGACCCGGAGCTGAACTACAAGTATCGGTTGAATAAACGCTGTACACAAGGTACCTTCTTTCTTTTTGTTTATTTTGCTCAGTGAGTGAAGCGACCATCAGTTTTTGGTCTCACCGCACCCAAGCATCGATACAGGCCTGCAACGTAGGGTGTATATAGATGCCGGCTTTAGTTAAATTGTAATGTATTCATTGTGTCTGTGAGCATTGTTTATGTTACAGTCCCTTGAAATGTGCATTTAACTGGATTTTGAGCTTTATTATTTTCTTTTGTAATTAAAGGGAGGGGATTTTTTTATACTTACCTCGTGTCTGGTGTTAAGTTAATTCAGGTATTTGTATCTGTTTGGAATATCTTTGTGTGAGTAAAAGTATAGCCCTGCGACCCAAAATAGTATAAATAGCTCTAGAGTCAGACTATTTAGTACGGGAGTACACACATTAAGGAACCCCTAGCCCACTCAAGTAAATAATGAGCAAACAAGGGCTACATAAAATGGAGGCACCGCTGGGATATTTTGGGTCCATCTAGAGGAATTAAAGGGGCAATACGTAAGTTTCTAAAGTTTCCACAAAGTTACAGAAATTACATTTTCTGGTTCTTTTGGCTCATAAAACCATGGCAGACCGCACTAACCATGTTGCAGAGCTGAAGAGGTGGTGTCGCGGTGAAGGACTGGAGGAAGAAAAAGCGTTATTGGTAGTGGTCCCAGAAGATGTGGATATAGCCACAATTGAAGAAACTGTGGGCACCATAAAATGTTTTGGACGCGTCCGGGTCAGAGGCCGCATTTTCAACACTGCTTTGAGTTCCCTCACTGTTCTATGTGAATGCAGAGAGAAATTTTCACAAGGAGATGTGCCCAAAGAAGTGGTTAACATGGAAAGTGAATTGAGTTGGCAAATAATCACGGTTGGCGATGCTGCCCCACTTGATGACTTCCGTGTTAAGCTACAAACTCTGTTAGCTGCGGAAGGCAAGACCTTGGAGGATATTAAAGGTCTTCTTCCTAATGCTGCGCCTCAGTCAACTTACCCCGAGTCCCCAGCCAACCCCACTGAGTCCATTCTGCTTGCAGTTGGTGATCTGTTGGAGAAAACCTGTAAACCGACAACTGAAGGTGGCTATCGGCGTTTACGATTGTTCTCTGGAAATCTGCCAATACCCCCCAGTGAAGAGGCATTTGACCACTGGCTTGAACAGGCATGGCTCATGGTGGAAGAAAGTGAATGTTCGGACAGAGAAAAAAAGCGCAGACTAATCGAAAGTTTAAAGGGGCCCGCACTAGAAATTGCAAAATCAGTCAGAGATTCAGATCCTGAAGCATGTCCCTCAGAGTATCTGAATGCATTGGAAGGCGCGTTTGGAAGTGCAGAGTCTGGAGATGACCTCTACTTTTCCTTTCGGTTAATGCAACAGTTACCCGGTGAAAAGCTGTCGGATTTTCTGAGGCGCTTGGAGAGAGCCCTCATAAAAGTTGTCCAGAGAGGAGGGTTCCCAACTAGTAGCAAAGACACAGCTCGTTTGGAACAGCTGTTACGAGGGGCCACCGCTTCTGATCTTATGCTTATTCAGTTGCGTCTCCGTGAAAGAAAGTCCTCACCTCCCACATTCCTCCAGCTATTAAGTGAAATTCGCACTGAGGAAGAGTATGAGGCGTCAAGACGAAGACTAAGATCTTCAGTACAGCCAGTACGGACAAAACATGTTGGAGCTGAAAGCCATGCGGAATTACAGAGTTTGAAAGATGAAGTAAAAGAGCTCAAGACCAAACTAGCCTGTATGAGCTTATCCCCTGCAGCCAAAGAGACACGGCGTAGTGCATCACCGGTATCCACAACCCAGTCAAGTGAACACAGTGATACTTATGAGCTTGCTGCTTTAAAGAAACAAGTCAAACGGCTTCAGCATAAAGTGGAACAAAAAGATGATGCTCCTGAACTGTCTGAAAAGCCAGCTAGAGTAAAAAAAGTTGATGTTTCACCAAAGACAAGCACTCCCAACAGAAACCGACAGCCACTCGACGAACAGTTCTGCTATCGTTGTGGTGAACAAGGACATTATGCGGCTAAGTGTCACAATCCGGAAAACCAGGGCAAGGTTATAAGGAAGCTCATTCAAGCTGTCAAGACAATGAAAGAAAGTACCACGACAAGTAATCCCCCTGACACTAACTGCCATGTCAAACAAGGTTTGCTCACGACAGTCACCCCCGTTGGCATTCCAGAAGGACTAATTGGGCCACCAAGTGTTGTACCCCTCAAAGTCAATGGAACGCCCTGTGACGCCCTATTCGACAGTGGATCGCAGGTCACCATAATATTTGAGTCCTGGTATAAAGCCCATTTGTCTTCTGTCCCAGTGCAACCAGTGACTGGTCTCGACCTTTGGGGTTTAAGTGAGTCTAACGTAAGCTACCCATACCGTGGTTATGTTGTGGTCGATTTTGAGTACCCAGCCGAAGTAACAGGCAGCAACCACATTGTGACAGTTCTGGCCCTGATCTGCCCAAGCCCAAAAGAAGAACATGTTCCTGTCATTGTTGGAACTAACACAAGTCATGTCCGCAGTTTGGTGCAGCAATGCAAGAAAAATGGTGTTGACATAACCAAAACGTTGGGGATCAAGGCCAAAGGTCAATGGAGAAATGTGGTAACTGAAACCATGACCTCCAGTGAAGATGAAGTAGGCTGGGTGATATGGCAAGGCCCCAACCCCTTATCCCTACCTCCGGGAGAAGGTATGCAAATAAACTGTGAAGTCAACTTCAAACAGACAGTTGGTCAAGAGATCTTAATGGTTGACTCATCCCCTTTATCTCCACTGCCGGGTGATGTACTGCTGCAGCCCATGGTTGTGCCTGCCAATGCTGTTCAGACCAACAGTTTCCGAATCCTAGTGCAAAATCAATCTGGCAGAGAAACCAAAATACCAGTTGGCACAGTCATAGGACACATGTATCGCACTGAAAGTGTCATCTCTATGCCACCCCAACAGGCAAAAATGCATGAGTTGAGCAGCAATCAGATTGACTTTTGTGACTCACCCGTGCCTCAAGAGTGGAAAGACCGGCTTAGAAAGAAACTGGTTGAACGCTCTCAAGTCTTCTCGGTCGATGAGTGGGATGTTGGTCTGGCCAAAGATGTGGAACACACCATACGTCTATCTGACTCAAGACCTTTTCGTCAAAGATCACGCCGCCTGGCTCCAGCAGACATAGAGGATGTCAGAAAACATCTGCAAGAGTTGCTGTGTGCTGGTATCATCAAAGAGTCCCGTAGCCCTTATGCCTCACCGATTGTAATAGTTCGGAAGAAGAACGGAACAATCCGGATGTGCATAGACTACAGGCTTCTCAACAGCAGAACAGTGCCAGACCAATACACTACTCCCTGCATTGATGAAGCCCTCGATTCACTGTCGGGAAGCAAATGGTTTACTGTGCTCGATCTGCGCAGTGGGTACTATCAGATTCCCATGGCAGAGGAAGATAAAGAGAAGACAGCATTCATCTGCCCGCTCGGCTTCTTCCAATTCGAAAGAATGCCACAGGGAATAACTGGTGCCCCTGCAACTTTTCAAAGATTAATGGAGAGGACAGTCGGTGATATGAATCTCCTTCAGGTCTTGGTCTACTTAGACGACCTCATAGTCTTTGGAAAATCTTTGGAGGAACATGAAGAGCGACTGCTCAAAGTTTTGGATCGTCTCGCTGAAGTGGGGCTGAAGATCTCCTTGGATAAATGCCAGTTCTGCCAGCCAGAAGTGAAATACTTGGGGCATATCGTGTCTGCTCAAGGTGTCTCCCCTGATCCCCAGAAGATTGTAGGCTGTCACTTCCTGAACGCGGGAAACCAAAAGATCTAATAAGTCTCTCATCACGTTCGTTCACATTGGGCTTTTGATGAAACTACAATGACCTTTCTGAAACTATGCTGCAGTGTTTTAAACCCTAGTGACGAGTAAAAACCAAAGGTTTGGAAAGAGCCCCAACGCAAAAAACCGAAGTGAGTAAGTCTTAGTCTGAGGGAATAATCCAGTTATGGTATATTATTTTCAAACTGTAATAGGAAAAGATTTGCATGTTATTTTGAGTTTCCAGGTGATTAAAGATACAAAAACAATAAAAACAAATAAAATGCATTCTCCAAACAGTTGTAGTGCTGTTGTAGTCTGATTACAATTTTTCTCAGATGCTTTGGTGCATTTCTCACATCAGACTTAAAGTTCTTAATACTATTAGTTTAACCTCCACAACATTGGATCCTTTGTGCACATCATCGCAGCAGTTTCTTCTTCGAACAAATTACAAATTCTTTTGGACATGTTTCAGTTACTTTCATACAATTCTCTGCTGTTTTATAACATTATCATTTGCTTCTGTCATATCAGTCAAAATAGAACATATGACTTCTGAAGAGTCATTCCATATAAAAACAAATAGTCCTCATTTCATTGTGTTAGTTGTTACATACAAAATTTCTTAACTAGTTAATTTCATACATTCCTTTCTCTTTCTGGAAAAAAAATGCCAGAAACTCTCTCCTAAATTGAACAATTACTCTCAGGTGAATTTCATCTTCACTCATGAGGAGGTGTGTTTTATTGTTTACATTTGTCAAAGTTCTACCATAATGATAATTCTTGTATGTTTGTTCTATGGATATACATGTTTGTGACTGTATTTTTGTTGCACAGAGCAAGTGCAGTAAATATGTGAAATACATACAGTACATACATACATATACATGATTATCTTGTACTCACTTTCACTAAATCAGCTAAATACAGCCATGTGAGAGAAAACTGTCAACGTCAGGATACTGTAGTTTTTAATTTGGAGAATGATGTGTGAACAAACTGAGAAAAACAGAAGGCTGTACACAGTCGTGTCCATATAGTGCTTACACTGACACGTCAATGGTCACGTTGTGTGATGTAATGCTTATTGATGGGCAGCACTTGATGCAGTAGTTTTGCACTTGTGCTTCACAGCAAAAAAGTTTCCTCCGAGTGCTCCAGGTGTCTTGCTTCTGTCATAGATAATTGGAAAGTGCATTGTGTGATCTTTGTCTATGAAATGTTCTAATCTATATGAATAAAGATGACTTTCTTGCAGTATTGTTACAACAGGTGGATAGCACATGCACAGGGTCCCTGCACATGCAAAGAGAAGATAATGAAAGGGTCAGTGTCACTGAAACTCCTCTCCAGAGCAGAGAGTGTCCTGCAGGGGGTGACAGTCATGGTCCAGCATGGATGTTAGTTTGTCCAGGACCCTCCTGTCCCCCACCTGCTGCTCTGTGTCCAGGGAACAGCCCAGGACAGAGCTGGACTTCCTGATGACCTTGTCCAGCTTCAGCCTCTGATGCTGCTCTAGCAGACCACACGGTGTGGTCCACACTGAACAAGAAGAGGCCACCACAGTCATAGAAGGTCTTCAGGAGTGTCCCTGAATTCCAAAAGACCTGAGCCTCAACAACAGGTGACTCTGGCCCTTCTTGAAGAGGGCGTGCATGCAGTTGTGAAAGGTTTGAGTTAAAACTCACTCTTTCAATGTTGCTTCCCTGGATGTTATCAAAGTCAAGATGATCATGTTTAGCTGGTTTATGCTTTATGTGAAAGGGTATTTTATAAAGTAAAGTGTATATTTTCCACAAAATACTACTACGTTTCCAGCCTTTAAAACGATCATGCGTGTGTGAGGACTGGAGCTTGGAGCCACAACAAGTTTAAAGGCCTCTCTTCTTATTTGACAGCTGTGACAAACAGTTCAATACAGGTCATGTATCATTCATTTACCCTAACCCAAAGCTCGAGAACAATTCCCTGCACTTTGCTTATTGGACGGCCTCTCTGTTACTCCCACATACATAAAAAAGTATCAAAGTTCAAAGGGATCAGTCCAGAGAGGGGCTCAGCTCTGAACATGTCTGCAGCCCTGCTCTACACGCTGCTTGCTGCTTTACTGGCGTTGGTTTTACTCATTCGCAACAAATATCCCTATTTTTGGCACGATGTTAGATACTGCTTCATTGTGATCGGGATAGCTGTGCGGACGGGCAAATTCCAGAAGCAGAAGCCCTACTTCACCATCCTGGACAGATTTTTGGAGCAAGCAAAGAAACAACCGCACAAAACTTTCATTATTTTTGAAGGGCGTGAGTACAGCTACAGTTACGCGGATACTCAGAGTAACAGAGTAGCCCATGCTCTGCAGACTCACACGGATCTGAAGGAGGGGGACACGGCGGCCTTGTTCGTGGGGAATCAGCCTGAGTTTGTGTGGCTGTTTTTGGCTTTGTCCAAACTGGGCTGCACCGCGGCGCTGCTGAACACCAACATCAGGTCCAAGTCCCTGCTGCACTGCTTCTCCTGCTGCGACGCCAAAGTGCTGCTGGCCGGAGGAGGTACGTGCGTGTGTGTGTGTGTGCGCTGTAGCTGTGGTCCCCAACCTTTGGAGGCATCTGTTATTTAAAACAATCATAATGGCACATCACCAGCTGATGCAAATGCAGATGACCAATGTCCATAAATGTTGATAAAAGTTGTGTCCTGGACAGTGTTGGGTACGTTACATTGAAAAAGTAATTAGTTATAGTTACTAGTTACTTCTCCCAAAAAGTTAAGAGTTACTGAGTTACTTCACTATAAAAGCAACTGAGTTACTAACTGAGTTACTCCACTATAAAAGTAACTAGTTACCAGTAAAAGTAACTATTGCATTACTTTTTCGTTTCGTTCTGGAACATAATGTGCACTCGACGTGCACATTTTTACCTTTAACCTCAGTGAGTTTGAAATAGTGGTGATATTTCCATCTGGAAAAGGCTGTTTTGCTGCTGAAGTCCTCCGCACTCTTCATCTCTCTCTGTGTGCTTTAAACACCAACACCCACCAAGTTGAGGTTGTTTTGTAAGGTGTTGGTACTGCGCTGTCGGGGGCGGCGGCTTTGATGAGATTCTCTTTTGCGACTAGCTTAATAGTTGAATGTTTACACTGCAAGTGTTTTAAAAGGTTCGAGGATGAGTTGGCTGCGGTGGACAATCGCTTGCTGCCCGCACAAAGCTTGCACTCCACGACATCGTTTTTATCTTTTTGACTGATATAGTTAAATAGTGTGCATATCTCCACCGGTAAAACGAATTCCTCTCCTCTGGCTCTGCCATGCTGCTTTACAAACAATCTCGCTGATGTGCCGGCACGCACGCCTCGGTAGTGGAGTTTTCCCCTGCTTTCCCGAGGCCGGTGCCGCCGGTAACAAAGTATTTAGATAGTAACTGTAATATAATTAAACGTATTTTCATAATAACGCGTTACACTACTACGTTACTCAAATTGTAATTTTGTTACAATAACACCCAACACTGGTCCTGGATCATCACCACTGTCCTTAGAACTTCCTGCATTGGCAAGGATAACCCTCAGGGAGGCCCACATTTCCTAACTATCTTGACCAATCAGGTAATATTGGATTTGTCACGTGGCAAAATGAAATACCCAAAATTTGCAACTGCTAAAATAAGCACATACAAAAGCACAATCCAAGTAAAAATAAATAAAAGTAACTGAACAGGGCACAAAAACACATAAGGGCAGGGCAGGACATCACACAACAGGAAGAAGAACAGAGGAAGACACAGGGGGTAAAAATTACAAAACAAAACAGGAAATAAACTTATCCATGACAGGGTCATTTAAAAAAGCACACAACAGCAGAAGAAAAGTGGAAGTGGAAGAAAATTGATGGTTGAATGAAACATTATACAATAATAACCCTGGTATTGACATTAGTATGAAGTCTCGAGCGTAAAAGTGGTAGTTGTTCTGACAGTTTTGTTTGTTGTTTCTGCTGGATGAGGGAGATCCTAGCATTACACCTTCCAGCTCCTTCAATATAAAATGAGTGTGGAGGATTGTAGCTCACCACCACAGTGTGCGAAGCGGAGCATATGCCGTTAAACATCTTGGAGTGTCAAAAAAACGCTATGTAAAATGGGTGCATTATTATTATTATTACAGCAATGCCAGTTTTATGAATTATGTTTAATACCAAATATGTATACAAATACCTGATGCAGATCCTGACAAAGATTTTAGCCAAATAAATAATTCTATGAAAACAAATAAAACTTGTCTTGCATTAACTTTTTATTGCTCTTTTGCCCCAGTGGAATAATGCCACACTGTGAAAGTTTGCTATTGGGACAAGTCCACCTTGTTGTGTAGCTACAAATTCACTCATTTCACTTAAGCTGTGCCAAATGTGTAGTACCTGCAAACCTATAAACAAGAAAATCGTGGCAAAGACTGAGTGAGCCTTTGGAAGGTTGTCAAAGGAAGAACCTGGAAACAAGACATGTCATCTTTTTCATTTTTATCAAAATACGCATAACTCATGTCTTACTATAAAGCTGTGTTCCCACCGATGCATGGACGTGCGTTGATGGAGGCATGGACGGAACTTCAGTAAATGTAAGCTGCATGAGTTTAGGCAATCTGACGTACTGCCCTGGGGAAAAACGACCCCAATCATCCCAAATTCAATAGATTTTGTTGAGGGTGAGTCTAGAACCCCAAAGCAAAACTGCTGGCTAAAGCCGTTTGAACTCACTTTAATAAACAAAAATACTCAAAAACAGTGACGCAGTGTGGACAGGGAGACTTCCGGAGAGGAGAGTGGACGGAAAAAAAACAAAGCAGAGAACTGGACGAGGCACAGAATGGATATGACCAGAGTGAATGCTGTAGAGTGGAGTTGATTGAACACAGGTGTGGCTCGTCAGCAGCCCAGCAGAGACTGGCCACGCCCCCTGTGGGAAACACAGGAAGAGAGGTGGAGAACAAAACACAAACAGAACCATAACAGATTTTGGCTTATCTTTAAAGAGCGACTAAACACCTGTGCCCAGCCTTACTCCGCCCACATGAAGATTTGAAAATTTTCTCTAAAAAGGGCGTTGCCTGGAGGACCAAGGGACAAGAAGGGGGGCTTAGAGTTGGGCGTGGTCTGGGCTGTGATTGACAGCTCACTTGTCACACAAAAAAAAAACAGACAGTTGTCATTGCTGCTTAAAGCAATAGTTTACAGACCAGAAAGTCTCATTCCACCCTTGTTTACTAAGATAATTGTAAAGCTACACACCTGAACCTAATCACACTCAATAATCTCAGAATGACTCATGTAATTTAATTTTAATCCACTAGATGGCGCCAGAATACTCCAAACTGCAGCTGGGGCGTGTGTGAGAGTTGAATGGGTTCATATCACTGGCTCTGACAGACTGACGTCACACAAAACAACTGATGTCATAGAGAACTTCAGAGTCAATGGAGAGGCCAGGACCAAATTCAAATGTAGTACCACCAAAAAGGTTGAGAGGGCACCACACAGCGTTTTTTGGCTCAAAAGTGATATTTTATCTAATTTGAACTAAAATGTCAAAAGAATGACCAGGATATGTAGACAGCACTACAATAAACATACTTATGCAGTGTATGAGTTAAAAAAAGTTGATTTGGTGTTTAGTTGCTCTTTAAATTGATTTTGTGCTTAACACTGACTCCCAGAAATGTGCTACTAACTCTCAGAACTGTCTTTTTTCTTCTCCCATTCAAATGCTGCCACCAGTTTACTCTTGACAGTAAACAGTGTGTTGCTATGGCAATCAGCACCCGGTCTTCTCTGGTGGAAAACCAAGCTGAACCAGAACCAGTCCAGGACCTTGAAAAAAAGAGTTTGACTGCCACAGAAAGACAGTGACCGAAAATGGCTACATTTGTATTCCGTCCTTCCATCTCTTTTCATCCCCTTTATCCATTGCCGTCATGGGGGCAGCTGTCTAAGAAGAGATGCTCAGACTTCCCTATCCACACACACTTCCTGCAACCGATCTGGCAGTATCTTGAGGCATTCCCAGGCCAGCATGCCTGAGCAACATCAACTGGCTCCTATCTACATGCAGAAGCAGCGTCTCTACTTCGAGCTCCTCTTGTGTGGCTGAGCCCCTTTACCTTTAAATTATCGTTAGCTAAAGATCGTTCTCATGTTTCAAAAATAAAAGATAATTTCATGACATTTGTGGCCATTCCTTCTTGTGAAATCCCATCAGACCTCTGAAGCTAAGCAGGGCAGGGCTTAGTTTGTACTGTGATGGGAGACAGCTGTGGCTGTAAAGTGCCATCCTGTTGTTGTGTCCATAGGCAAGACACTTCACCCACATTGCCTAGAAAGAGTCTGGTGTGTGTGTGTGAATGGTTGGTGGTGGTCAGAGGGGCCAATTGCACATACTGGTTGCCTCGCTTCTGTCAGTGTTTCCCAGGGCAGCTGTGGCTACAGTAGTAGTTTATCACCACCGTGTTTGGAGTGAAAGAATAATGACATGTGAAGCGTCTTTGAGTGTCCAAAAAGCGCTATATAAAACCAATGCATTATTATAATAAAAATGTATAAATAAGTAAACAACATATAGAGACAGAAAACACACAAAGTTAAGAACACATAGGACTTCCAGAACTAAGCACGTCGAATTGACTGCTCTGGGAGTTTTAATGATTTGATTGTGATTTGATTGTGATTTGATTGTGATTAATCGTGCGGCCCCAATATAAAAGCAGTTTTTGAAACTTGCTTTGGTCAGATCTGTATGGGGCCGTGGAGGAGGTGCTTCCTGGTTTGACGGAGGGAGGAGTGCGTGTGTTCGTATTGGGACAGGACACCGGAGTGAACGGCATTGAGACTCTCTCTGATAAGATCCAAGAGGCTTCAGATGAGCCGCTCCCTCTCCAGCTCCGGGCCAACGTCACTGGCAGCAGCCCGGCGCTCTACATCTACACATCCGGAACCACAGGTAAGACTCTGACGGAGAGTGGGTGAGGGTGTGTCTTTCTTTTGGTCTCAACAACCATTGCTCAGGAGCTTTGGCTGGATCTTGCCTCATAAAATGATCTCTTTCCTCAAACATGATAAATAAAATAGGTTTAAATAAATAAATAGGTTATTTGATGTGTGGAGAGGGTTTTAACTAAAGTATAAGCCAATTAAACAACTCAACTTATATCACACATGTCCCATAGAACTAAACCAGAGAATTTCATTGTTTTTTTTACTTTGCACCCGCAGCTCAGCACCTGTATTGATACATTGGTTCTATGTTTGCATAAAATGCAGCCTCAAACCCCTGTAACCTGTCCGTGCTTTCCCAGGTCTCCCCAAAGCCGCCGCTGTGTCTCACATGAGGATATGGTTCGCCTCGTTTGTTCAGAGTTTTGCCGGAGTGAATTCAAATGACGTCTTCTACCTGTACCTCCCGCTGTACCACACGGCCGGCTTCCTCATGGGACTCACAGGAGGAATAGACAGAGGTACTACACGACAACTACTATTTTTACCAAGCCATTTTTCCTCCTATCAGTGGCATTTATAAAACCTTTTGTTGAACTTACAAACAAAACAAGAACTTAATCTCTATTGCTCCCCTTTCATTTCATTTTTCTTAAAACGAAACATATTTTTCTTTATCTCTGAATGCTGCAATACACAAAAGTCTTACATTTTTTGGTCCAAATTGCTCAATCATAGGTCAAGCAGTTTTTTTCTCATAGATTGCAAACTTGACATGGAAAGTGGCAAGACAATGCAAGTTTATCTGGGGACACATATAAAAGTTGAACATGTAATTTAAATGAAAATATTGAATTCCGCCCCTTTAAATACTATACATACAAACTGTGTACTCCAGTACACAGTTTTACCAGAGTTGAATCCTCTTGAATCAAATCTGGGGGGTTTGGTGATCATCAAAATCCTCTCATTACTGTTTAATACTGTTTGCTATTTAATTACCTACAAAATAAAAATCAATATTTGTCCATTTGGGTATTCTTCCTCCTGCTTTCCTCCTGTTCACATTTACTTGTTTGTCTTCTTTACTATGGACCACACCTTTCCACAGATCTCACCTATGATCTGGCTGCTTTTCATTCATACGAGTTGAAGAGAATAGATTATAGATTAGAAATGAATTGTTTTATGGCCTGAAAATCCCCACTGTCTTTCTACATGTCTGACTGGTGACTGGCGTTCTGTTTTCTATGCTGTATTTGGTGGCAGGTCTGACGGTGGTTTTGAAGCGTAAGTTTTCGACCTCTCAGTTCTGGGACGACTGCAGAAAACATGAAGTGACCGTGATCCAGTACATTGGAGAGATCATGCGCTACCTCTGCAACGCGCCAAAGGTAAGAAGTCAAAGTGTCGACCTGATTATAGTGTTGTCAAACTTTGATTTGTGCATATTTCCAATTATTTTGTTACTGGAGAGTCATACAGAGCCGTATCACAGCCACGCCCACACAAAAAAATCGCAATCAACATGTTACTTTTTGTACTTGGATTTTTTATGCAATGATCCGTGGAAACAGATTTGTATTTTATGTGATTTAAAAAGTAAATAATAACACAGACATTATGAAGACTTAAGTTCTACTGAGCTACTGTTGCCCCTTGCGTCCACTTCTTCCATTTCTTTCTTTCTTTCTTTTCCTCAGAAAGACAACGAGAAGAATCACAAAGTCCGCATCGCCGTGGGCAACGGGGTCAGACTGGACACGTGGGAGGAGTTTCTGCAGAGGTTCGGCAACATCCGCGTCTGCGAGTGCTACGGCTCCACGGAGGGAAACATCGGCTTCATCAACTACATTGGGAAAGTCGGGGCCATCGGCAAAGAGCACTTTCTTCATAAAGTGAGGCATACGTCGATTCAATTTAGCCTGGTCGTACCACACCATAGTACAAATGACATTTCGTACTAAGGTCTGGAGGTGCTCCATTGAGCTCCGTTTACAGATAGGAGGGGTTCTTTTGCAGATTGAAACGATTGGATCTGAGTATGTTGGAGCCCGTGGGGAGTAGCGCCACAATCTTTGCCAGCGATTACATTTGCTAAACATTCCTCGTGCTCCGGCTTCAATTTCTTAATAGAACCAGACCAGATTACTTTACTATCGCATTTTTTGCCATTGCCAAACTACAACCTGCCTGTTCGACGCAAACTCATGACATCACCCACAACTAACTACAACACCCGCCTTCCGCGCTCGCTGATTGGTCGGTCGAAATTCAACCGATTGTAATCGCTAACATAGGGACTAGACCCAGACGTTACATGCAGTGAAATTAAGTGTATTTGTGTAAAGCCCTAAAAGACTAGGTCACTCAACAGTGTATATACAGCAGTGTTCCCCAACCTTTTTGAGCTGTGACACACCTTTTCCATTGAAAACTATCACGTGGCACGTAGCACCAGCTGAAACTTATGCAAACAAGACATTCGCCAAACTTTATCAAGTCATTCTCATCAAGTACATTATATAAAATTCAAACAAGCCCAAAAAAGTCTTTCTAATCTTCTCACATTCTTTTCTTTTCACTTTAACTTGACCTAATAGGACAATTTCCAAAGGCACAGCATACAACATCTCAATGCACATTAATGTTCCATGGCACACTGGTTATAAAACACTAGTATGCAGTATATACAGTACATGCCAAATTAACTCAAGAACAACAAACACTTGGAGACTACTGGAACTTCCAGAGCCATTCTGGTCAAATTGATTCTGAAAAATTTTCCAATTGCAAAATCCATGATTATTTATTTGATTCACTGTGATGTATTTGTTTCACTTTCACAGTTGGGGTATCCATACGCTCTGATCAGATACGACACAGAAAAAGAGGAACCGGTCAAAGACTCTAGAGGTTTCTGCATTGAGGTTCCCCGAGGTGAGCGACTAGACATTATTGATTTACAGTATTTGATCATATTTGACCACGAAGATTTTACTGATCTTTCCACCAACTGAACTGCAACCATGTATCAGTCTACTTATTTAATGATAAAACAGGCTTCGGATTAAAGTCTACTGACTCATTTTTATTCTCATCCTGGCTGCTGTGATATGTCTGAACTTGAGAGAATAAAGTCATTAGTTCATTAATTAATTTTCTACCCCTTTATTAATTAATTTCTTGGTCAGGAGCATGGCAATCAGATGCTCATAGCACCAATCCTCCTGGCTGCTGCTTTGTCAGCAATGACACAGCCGTGGTGTATCAGCGGGGGCTTCGGGCAAAGTGGGGTTAAGTGTCTTACCCGGCGACAAAACGACAGAGGACATCAGTGGCAGTAGTTGGAGTAGGTCTCATGGGGGGATTGAACCCATGACCTTCAGGCCCAAATGCCAATGCTCTACCAACTCAGCCACTTTTGCCCAGTTAATAAAATAAATATAATATTGATCCATCCATTTTTCTTTACTTTCTTTGGAGATGTGTCACATACTGTTCAGCTAGTCCCCTGTCCCCAACCCCCAACCCCAAATACAATATTATTGCATCGCAGTGTCATCCAGCCAACTTCAGCTCATTCACTACAGACATACCAGAGGTTCTGAGCTTGTCGTGAAAGCTCAGAACCTCTGATTTTCAGCCGTTGACTTGTATGTGTCACAACATCATGTTAATGGCGCTTTTAGTGAGATGACAGTTCATCATTTTGCCAAACTTGTTTTCTAATTATCAAGCTCAGAACAGCTCAAATCATTCAAAACACTTTTACAATCCAGGTCGTCGGCCCCTGGAACCTGATTACTAAAGTGACCCTTGTACTAAAAAGTTTGGACACCTCTGTTATTGTAACACCCGTCCTCTGGCTTTAGGAGAGACCGGTTTGCTCATTGGGAAGATCAGTGAGAGATCGCCGTTCCAGGGATACGTGAAAAATAGGCAACAAACGGAGAAGAAAGTCCTCCAAGATGTTTTTGTGAAAGGAGACTGTTTCTTCAACTCTGGAGATCTGCTGAGGATCGACGAGCACGGATTCGTTTACTTCCAAGACCGGATTGGAGACACGTTCAGGTGAGATGGGATCATACACTAGGCCACCATTTTGACATAATATCTAAGTACGTTTTTTTCTGACTAATATTAAGTTGTTTTTTTTGAAGGTTTTAAAAGTGAGCATGGATAAATGAATTCATCAATTTATATCCACAATTTCTTATTCACTTTTAAGGTGGAAGGGAGAAAATGTAGCAACGACTGAGGTGGCGGATCATTTACTCACAGTGGATTGTATCGAAGAGGCCAATGTCTTCGGAGTCAAGGTCCCAGGTAACAACAGGATCAGCTTTGAGTGTTTAACATACTGTTTTGTTTTGGAAATGTTATGGACTTACGCAGGGCTTTTCATCTTGATTACTTGTTTATGTCATTATAACAAAGATTTGACTTGTAATTTTTAAACATAAATGTGTTGTGTACTTTTCCTTCCGAAATAGAAAGGTTTAAGGACAGGGCAGTTTGGGAAGGGAATTTATTTACTAATTCCCAAATAAAGGCAAGGCACTTTGGAGGCCTAATATATATATATATATATATACATATATACATAGGGGCGACAGTAGCTCAGTTGGTAGAGCATTGGCCTTAAGGCCAGAAGATCGTGGGTTCAATTCCCACCTCTGCACCTTCTCCACCGACTCCCACTGATGACTGCTGTCGTTGTGTCCTTGGGCAAGACACTTAACCCCACTTTGCCCAAAGCCCCCGCTGAAAAGATCAAGGCTATGCTCACACTCAGAGCAGCCGTCCTCCTGTGGACTCACCACCTGCAGAGGGTCAGTGAGGGGCTGGTGCTATGAGACTTGGGTGGCATCTCTGATTGCCACCCCCCTGACCCAGAAATGGATTAAAGGGTAGAAAATGGATGGATGGATGGATGGATGGATATATATACATATACAAGACATTAAAATCATAAATAATCACAGTACATTCAAAAAGAGTGAAAATCCTACAGTTGTATGGACAGCTACAAGGAAAACTCAGGAAGACTGTTCCAGATTTTAGCTGCACACATCTGAAATGCAAGTTTTGTCTTGACTCTGGGCACCAGTAGGAGGCCAGCTCCTGAGAAACCCCTTCTGATTGCATTGTTTGATTTTTATAATTAGCTATATTTGTAAATCAAAGTCCACATTTTTTTTCCAGTTTTGAACTAATGGCCTTGACCCAAATTATATACAGTATATCAGCAATTTTCAACCTTTTTACTGCCACAGACCTGTTCTACTGCCGGACAATAATAGCATGGGCCGGCAACTAAACTCTGAATTATCATTAACCGTTAATTGCCAAAAATCTTATATTTCCCTATTATCCTGTTTTTTTAGTAAATTAGGGTGTGTATAATAACGTTCAACAAATTTACGCGTCCGGTAATAACCCGTCCTTGGCTGGCAGGACACGAGGGCCGTATTGGGATGGCGGCGCTGAAGCTCAGAGACAACATGGACTTTGACAGCGGAGCGACGCACAGACAGATGAAGAGCGGACTTCCCAGCTACGCACGACCTCGCTTTATTCGCTTACAGGTAACTATCAGTCAGCACAAGTAACTATCAGTCAACTTTATCTGCTTTGTTTGTTTTTTCACTGTTGCCTTTACACAGAAGTGGTAAATGACTGCATTTCCTTCAATGGGGCGGGAAACGTTGAAAGTAGTTTGACATGTAATATGTTGATTTCCATCTGCTTCTAACGCTAATGCTTATAGTAATAATTTTAAAACTTCTTTAAAACATCTTTTTTATTTAGTGTTTTTTTGGACACTCAATGATGCTTCACTCCATACACAATGGTGATAAACTACTACAGTAGCCATGGCTGCCCTGGGGCACAATGATTGAAGTGAGGCTACTAGTGACATCGGCCCCTCCAACCATCACCAACCATTCACGCACACACCAGACTCATTCTAAGCAATGTGTGTGAAGTGTCTTGCCTAAAGACACACTGATAGTTTTAAAGCCTCCCATCACAGTACTAACCAGGCCCTGCTCTGCTTAGATTTAGAGGTCTGCTGGGATCGGGCTTTTATCAGCAGGTGGCGCCACATTGTTTTAATACCTGTCACGAAAAAGTATGAAATGCAGTATGAAATCTTATTCTGTGGCGATAATTTACGTATAGTCTTAAACTGATCTGTAAGAAGGGTTCAAACTATGGTTTTAACGTCTATTTCCATGGAATACTGCAGAACCGGGTAGGAAAGTAGTGTTGCTTTAACACTGAATTTACAATGCGGTGTCCCCCAACGGCCAATTCTTGTTCCAACCACCTACCATCTCTCTTTGGGTGCGTTCAGGAAACATGGCATCAGTATCACATTTGTCCACCCGGACACGAGTAAGGTAAAGGCAAAGATGCACTTTATTAATCCTCGTAGGGCAATTCATCCTCTGCATTTTATCCATCCTGATGCCACTAAGGCCCCGTTTAGACGGAGACACTGCGCAGACTCTGCAAAGCAATTAACAAAATTTACCAGGCTCCTGCGCAGCGTTCAGGAAACGCCTGAAAACAATGTAGTTTGAGTGCCCGGCCAGTAGTGGGCAGTGAAACAGTGGAACCCCCAGCAGTATATTCACTTCCTCAACAACATCCTCCCATGGATCTATTAGGTTCCGGCCTGGATTTTGTACCCAGGAAGCAAGAGTGCTATCCAGTCAGCCACGTGCCGCCCAAGGGGGTAAAACTGAAATAGTCCTAAATGCGCCCTGGACCTGGGCACCCTCAGGGAAAATGTTTCCTTCTGCCAACAACCTTGACATCACCGTGGACATGGATTGTATACAAAAAAAACAGCCCAGTTGTAAAATCGTTCACGCAAAACTATGGGCAGCCTTTTTGGAATCTCCATAGTTGTCAAGGTGTATGAGTTAAACGTTTAGCAACACTATAGCCTGTCTGTAAAGCCTATAATTGTATAAATGATTATATGATGTAATTTACACTAAATTAAAATCATTGCTATGGTTGTTTTTTCTCAGGCTGCGATGGACGTGACTGGGACGTACAAACAGACTAAAGGGAAGCTGGCGCAGGAAGGTTTTGACCCAGCGATCGTCAAAGACCCTCTGTTCTTCCTGGACGACTCGAAAGGCTACATCCCCCTGACACCAGACATTTATGACTCCATATACAACGGCAGACTTCGACTGTGAAGCACAAGAAACCAAAGTTTGACACTTATACGAACGTTCCTCTGCGGAGTGAAGTTTCCCCTGGCCATGGAGGTGTTATTGCTTTAGCTGGGAGGTTTCAAAGTCGGGGGATAAGCTGCAGTCCAGTCGCCCCTAGAAATTGGTGCAAGTGTGTGTGTCAATCGAATATATTTTATCTGAGAAGCGACAAAATTATACAAAATACACTGTTTTAATTACATTTATTGCAAGTCTTTTTATATTGTTTGAGATTGATTTTTATGTGATTGTAAATGTGTAGGTTCACAAACAGTAGAGAGAAACCTAAGAAAAAATTACATGCAATCAATATAGGATAATAAATGTGACCGATTGTCAAGGCCAGAGCTTGTCTTATCTTTTTTCACGTGCGTTATTACTCTTGGACTGAGACCAGAGGGACAGAAGAAAAGCACTTAACACATGAGCAGAGCAGTCAATCTGCTCTGATCCAGGTTCTGGATCAGAGCAGAGTCAGCTTGATTCAAGAAGTGACCATAGTTAACATAATGACACAGCAGTTATTGGCAGTTTTGTTGTGTTTGTCAGTTTTTGCACAACAAAAATGAGTAAAGGTAAATAATAAATACCTAATAAATTACATACTTTTATAAATATTGTAGAAAATGTATAATTTTTTGGGAGATTTTCTCAAAATTCCATTGGTTGGAATGGGAGCAGTCAAAAAAGACTGCTCATTCTAGTAGCTCCAGAAGTAGGCCAAAATATTTTAACAATACACAATAAACAAACTATAAATGATATGAAATGGAAAAAGAAGTGTTTGATCGTTGTCAAGATTTTATTGTGCATTATATTTTATTTGATAACATTTTAGTCAGTTTCCCATTTATACATTGATTCTCTTCACTCCCCAGCACCCTAAACCAGGACTTTATTCAATAATAATAATAATAATAACTTTATTTATAGAGCACTTTAAAAACAACACAGTTGACCAAAGTGCTGAACACAGGTAAAAACACAATATAATATAGAAACATATACAAGAATACAAATTGCGCAGAGAGTCAACCCACTGAGTTAAAAGCCAAAGTAAAAAGATGAGTCTTAAGAAGCGACTTAAAAACAGGAAGTGAGTCCGCCAGTCTAATATGCAGAGGCAGACCATTCAACAGTCTGGGGGCTGCTGCTGCAAAAGCCCGATCCCCTCTCGACTTCTTTCTGGTCTAAGGGACCACTAAGAGAGCCTGGTCTGCTGATCTTAGAGGCCGTGATGGAGTGTGGGGCACAAGTAGATCAGTTAGATACTGAGGGGCCAAACCACGCAAACATTTGAACACAAATAACAGAATCTTAAAATCAATATGAAGGTGCACAGGGAGCCAGTGAAGAGAACAAAGAGTAGGGGTGATGTGGTCAAATTTGCGCGTTCCAGTTAAGAGTCTGGCAGCAGGATTTTGTATCAATTGAAGGCGTGAAAGTGAGGTTTTACTGAGTCCGGTATAGAGGGAATCGCAGTAATCTAAACGAGAAGTAATAAAAGCATGGATTAAAATTTCAAAGTTATGACGAGATAAAAACGATTTGACTTTGGCAAGTCGCCTCAGTTGAAAAAAGCTGGTCTTCACAACAACACTGATTTGGGAATCCAGTTTTAAAGAGGAGTCCATTTTTACTCCAAGCTCAGCAGGAACAGCTGCTGCAGTGTCCGTGGATGAGAAAATGATGACCTCTGTCTTCTTGTTATTAAAATGCAAAAAATTAAAAGCCATCCATGTTTTGACCTCATCCAAACATACAATCAATGACTTGGACTGAGTCAGTGGCACGTACAATTGACAGTCATCCGCATAAAAAGTCTTTTATGTTTTCGAAGAATCTCTCCAAGAGGCAACAAATACAATGAAAAGAGTAGAAGTCCAAGCACTGACCCCTGGGGAACCCCGCACGTAAGTGAAGCCATGGAGGACTCAGTATCACCAACCCGGACGGAAAAGCTCCTGTCAGTCAAATAAGACCTGAACCAGGACAGGGCTACACCTCTGATCCCAACATAATTTTCCAAGCGGGACATTATAATTGTAATAACCTTGCCTGCAAGCTGAATTCTCGCGGTATTTGTGAGTTCACAAACACTGATATCGCGGAGAACGCGTTAGAGTTCTACACAATCATCAATCTGGCTCTTGCCAGGTTATAATTGTAATGTCCCGCTTGGAAATAATAATTATAAAATAATTATAAAACCAAAATTCAACAAATGAAGTAACAGAATTAAAATAAATAAGAAAATAAATGTACATAACAGATAACAGGACCAACATGTGTTTAAAATCCAACAAAACAAACAAAACAAACAACAAAACCCCAACAACAGCAAATGTTTGGACATTTAGGAAAACGTACATAGTGTTCAGCTGAAGGCTAACCACTACACTGCTGTACAACTCATGACATGCCCTCTCGTGGGGACTTCAACACTAGGACTCCCAGAATTATTTAACTACTGGATTTCCAAAAGCAGTCTTTTTGACAGCTCCCATTAAAACTAGTGGAATTTTGAGAAATTCTCCCAAAGTGCTATTATAAGTAAGTATAAGTACAACAAAACTGCCACCAACTGTGTTGTTTTGGTAAGTCACTTCTCCAGAACAGCCCAGAACCAGTCCAGACTCCAGGACCAGTCCAATACTAGTCCAGGACCAGTCCAGGACCAGTCCAGGATCTGTCCAGAACCAGCAAAAAAGGGCTTTAACTGCCACAGAAAGATGGTAACTAAACAACTATACAAATCTACAACTACAAATCTAAACATTTGTAAAATATGTGGTGTGTTGTCCTTTCGACAATTTAAATACATAAATACAATGACTGCTCTGGAAGTTCTAGTGTAAAAGGACCTCTATTTGATTTTTTGCGGGGAAGTAGTATCTAAAAAAAAAAGTTACCCCCAATCATTTTAAACACATCATTATTCAGCTGCATTAAGCATAGAAGGTTTTTATCACAACTTTCCTAGCAAGGACATGACCTAAGGACATTCCTAGCAATAATTAGCTCGAGATTTCCACTTTTCACAAAAAAATGCACTGTAAAAGTGAATTCAAGTGTACCATTTATAACATCAAGAGCTGCTTTGACATGAGATACAAGTAATTTGCTACATGAAAAGAAAAATGCTAATAATAACAAAACTGGCCGTGTTGTGTTTACTGAGCCTTCAGCAGTTCAGCCATGTTGGGTTTACTGGCCCTTGAGCAGTGCCGTGGTGGTGCCGTTCTCTTGAGGAGCCTGAGTTGGTGCGTTGTTGTTTGCGGACACACCGTTGATCCTCTGACACGATGAGGTCAGGTGCAGCTGATGATCCTGCTTCACTTTCAGAACGCAGCAGAATGGTTGACGGCCGCACTGCACCCACGGGTTACAAAAACTGGGAACGCTGTTTTGCTTGGTCAGCTTCTTCAGCTCTTTTCCCAATAGATTTTTTTCCTTTCTTGGTGATTCTGTGATTGTATACATCGGAGCTGAGGAAGTGGCTGGGATTGGAGGTGGGAGGGTAGTATCGGAGTCTTTGCATTGAGGTTTAATCAGATTATTGAAGATATAAGGAAGGGGCTCGCTGCTGCAGCTAAGGGAGCGCGTTGGCCTGGCTGTCTTGGTCCAGGCTTTGTCGATCCACAACTCAACATGAGAGCCTTTTAAAGAAATAGGCACATCTTCTGGTTGGTTTTCACTCTTGATAATTGCATTCTCCTCCTCCGCACCATCTCTTGATTTAAACTGAGCTTCAGACAGTAGAGCGGTGGCCATTTTGGAGATAATGCCCCAGTCACGGAGAATGTCGTCTGCTGTGGTGAACTGGGAGGTCACGGTGAATCGAATGATGATTTTTGAGCGTAATTCGGCTGGAACCAGGTACATGGTGCCAGAACGGGTGAGGCGACTCAAAAGCTCCTTTGTCGCATCGTTTCCCCTCTAATAAAAGACAAAAAATAGTAATAATGTTAATAATATATTTTCTTTAAAAGATATATTCTGATGTTTCAACTTTTTCTCTTTTCATCATTTTACAACATTGTTCCCTCATCAGTCACAGACCTCGAGTTGATTTTAGATCAATCCGCTCTAATATCAGGAACTTTAGGCACAAGTAACACCGCCCCTTCATGTGATCCTGGAAACTTGGAAGTTCCAATTTCCCACTTGGAAAAAATGTAATTGAACGCTGCTCAAAAATTTAACTCGGAAACTCAGCATAAAACTCAGCATAAAACTCCTGTAACACTATAGTAACAAATTCTATCCCTCCCTCTGGTGGCAGCTTAGAGAGTTACTGGTGGAAAGGGTTCCCCCTTCACACTTGTTTCACCATAAATGTTCTACTTTTATTCCAAGATTATTCAAAACAAGCGCAAACAAACCAGTTTTTGGCTGAGCCCCCTGGCTATAGATACAAAATATTATTACACATTCTAAAATATGAAATGACAAAGTGAATAGTGTCATTAGGATTTTTAAAGGATAGAAGGAATGCATTATATATACACTGTACGCAAAGTGTATTTGATTCAAAAAGGTTCATTTTTTCTTCAGTTAAAATGCTTTTTTAGTTCTTTTGAAAGACAAGTTTAGATGTATTACCTTCTAAATGTATTACCTTCGCTCAGACTGTGGTGACCACCGGGCGAGAGGGGGCGTGGTCAGTCTGAGCGGCCCTATATTTCTGATGGAAACACCTGGATCAGTGGGGAACTGGTGCTTTGAGACTTGTGTGGCAGCTGTGATTGCCAACCCCCCGACCCGGAAATTAAATAATAATGGGGAAGAAAATGACACGACTTTGTGTCTCTCAGTTTACATTTCCTCAAGCTTAGCTAATGTCCAAAAACAAGCAGAAATGTTAGTATTTCTTAAATTGTAGTAACACTGAAAAAGATTATACTCTACATTTACAGACATCAAGGAGCAACGATGTTCTGATTTTACAATGACACCAGTTTTATATGATGCAAAGGTCTTAAACAAGTTACGATCAAAGAATATTAAGCAATTTACCTGAGAGTTCATCGACCGTACTGTGGTTCTAAGGAAAAGTATTTATACCCCTTGATCAAACTGCTATCCAAATTCGGACTTCCCATGCCTGATTTTAAAGCTCCAGAGATGAAGGGAGCTGTGGATTTCTCTGTACCAAAAGTAGCAGGAGACATAAAACTTCCAGATATCAACATTAACGACCCTGATATTGAAGCCGATTTTAACCTTTTTTGCGGTATTCAAATATACTTTATATCAGTCTCCCACATCTGGAGTCTTCAGTCTTTACAAATGAATTATGAATTTCAGATCAATGTTCACTCGGGGATATTATATTGGCTTGATAACACCAACCTATTCCTGCTACTGTTACAAAAATACAGCTGATTTTTGTCATGTCTGGTTAAGTTGTATTCTGTGATGTAAAGCTGTTTTATTTTGAAATTTGTTTCTCGTTAGACTTCCTTCCTGCTCTTCCCGATTTTCCCCCCCTATGTGATTACCTGCCTCGCCCCTGATGTGTGACACCTATGTCCTTGCCCTCCCCTCTGTGTATATAAGCCTGTATCTTCCCCATTGTCTCTGTCAGATTGTCTTTGTCCATGTGCAGGTAATCATATCAGTTTGTTCTTGTATGTTTTTCAGTTTTGACTGACTTTCTTTTTGTTCTTTGTCCATGTGCAGACTCTGTGGGAATTTTATGTTAACAATCCTGATTTCTGACCACAAAAATAAAAGAAACTGAGCAACGCAGTTGGGTCTCCTGTGCTGAGTCTGATAGATTTTAATGTCTTTGGTGAACAGTGAAGAGATCCCTCCATGCAGGCATGTGTGTTTTTTTTCTTAACTGGTTTTACAGTTCTGATTTAGCCACATCCATAAACTAATTCAGATCATTTTATTCAATACTTATTTTGTTCAAAATAATCCCAGTCACTAAAGATCAACCAAGGAGGATTAGAAGTTTTACCTTTAGACAGAATACGACCAGCCCGAGGTGTCTCTGTGCAGGAATCTCAAAGTTTGGGTCTTGCCTGATGTGACTTTCCAGGAGCTTTGCCATCTCAATACCCTGCACAAGTACGACATAGAGTTTTATACACAAGCAGCAAATGCAGAGCAAGCACTGGGGATAGACTGGTTCTTACATGTTGGACATGAGCCTGGAGGTTCTTCATTCCAAATGCACGAAGGACAAACCAGAGTTTCAGGGAACGAAAGCGGCGGCTCAGAGGAATTTGCCAATGCTACACAATGTCAAAAAACAATGTATGAAGAAAATGATAAATTATGCAAGATAAGGTCTAGAGCAGGCATGTCTAAACTTTTTTTTCATGTTGGCTCTCTGCATTGCTAACACATAGTCGTCATTGAGGCACTTTCACAGTGTCATCCAGCCAACTTCATAGTCAGGCTCTACCTTATTTTAAAGCTCAGAACCTCTGGAGTCCGTCAAAGTTTATATAGAAGACAAAAGACTTTGTATACTTTATATATAATAATATGAAACATTATTTGATTGTGTCCTAAAATTCCATATATTGCGTTTATGCAACAATATGGACCTTGAGCCGAAGAAATTCCTAGTTTGTGACTTACTGTTACTTACAACGGAAATGAAAAATATTCTGATTCTGACATCATATTTTACTGGAAATCTCAAATCCTAGACAAGTCTGGTTCCTAAAATGTTTGGACACCCCTAGTTTAGGGTTCAACTTCACGTAATGGTTCTTTATACAGTATTCTGCACTCACCACATGAGGCACACTCTCTTCTTCTCTACTCTTTAGTTCCATATATTTTACAAAGTAAAGACTGAAAAGTAGATATTATTAAAAATAATAAACGTAATGAATAACTGTGTGCATTTCTTGGGATATGCTTCAATTAGACAGTTCCCTTTTCTGTCTTGGTTTGGTGGGTTTCTTTTCTCTCCACAGATCTAACCTGTAATTTGCCTTTGAAACTGGACTGTAGGATAGTTACACTGTCACCAGTAAATGCAAAATAAATGCGCACACACAGTGTTCTCGAGTCAATCACAAACTGCCCGTAATAACAGAGGCCAGTGTTCCTTTAAAAATATTATGGCTAAGCAACAACTTTAAAAAGAATGGGTTAGTACCATGAAATCTGTGGCGACTTGAGAGTTCTCATGTCTGAGGTAAAGAGGATCCACACTGAACGTTTGCTGCAGCTTGAGTTTATCCTTCACCCTGAAAAAGGTACAACAAATACATCCAAAAATAAACTTTTATTCGCATGCATGTTGTGCCTTTTGGTTGCATCGTACAACCCAACCTTGGGATAGGATGTAAGATACAGTATTTCCAAGACATGAAAATATTATACCTGCCAGTTAGCTGCTCCAAACTTTAGTTTTCTTTCAATGTGTGAGTGTGTGTGGCTGTGGGGGTATTTGTACTTAGGCAGGATTGTGAAAAAACCACTGGACAGGGCTTAAATGTGGTGTAAATGTAAAAGTAGAGGAAGACCCTCATGTCAACAGGACATCAGGATCCCCCTCTGCTGGTGAAGGCGGACATTGCGCGGAAACCGAGAAATGACCACGAGCAATGACGTCATGTGGATGGGTGCAGTTGCTTCTTTAAAACTACTACTGGGCTGTTCGTTTTCTGCTTTTGTTCCAACAACAAAGTCAACACCGTTAACCAAGATTTTTTTTAGTTGTGGTTCACTATTTATATGATAGTATAAAAAAAATGACAAATCGTCTTTAAAACTTGCGATGAGACTTTTTACTCATATCATGTTTTTGAATGTGAAATACAAAAAGCTTTCTGCCTGTAATGCCCTTGGACAACCAAGGGGAGAAGATAGATTGTTTTGCTGTTGTTGTAAAGAACGTCATTTCACCCGAGAAATTAGGTGAACAAATGTTGTTTAGAAAGGCAGAAAACGGCTGAGTGTGATGTCATAGTGGTACAATGACATCACACTATTGACCAGGGGTCTGGAACCTGAGGAAATGGGTAGAGTCTAGTGGACATTGGTCCTCCGCCCCTTATGGACCAATTGGCACATCAACAACTTTCTAAAAACCTCCAAAAGAACAACTGCTGTGATTTAGTGCTATACAAAAATTAGAATGAATTTGAATATGTGTGCTCCTGCTTAGTTGGAATAAAAACCTGTAGCCCCACCAGCCCTTTCTGGAACCAGTTTGACACACCTGTCTTAGACAGGAGGGGCGGAGATACATGTTTGTCAAAAGTTCCTGATAATATCATGTGGATGGAACGGAAAACACAGGTCTGTTTATGATGAGGGAATAATAATGTAAAATGCATTAAAAGCTGGAAATATCTCCTTAAACACAGACTAATGTCCAACTTCATGTCGGAAAAGGAAGAATCAAATAACTTTATTCACTAAGAACTAAGAACTAAGTATTGTCCACTAGACTTGTTGCAATGGTCTTTGTAAACTACAAACCAAAAGGCAGTGCAGTCGAAGTGAACCATCATCCACTTGGAGGGATTGAAGGCGAAAGAGTCGGCGAAGTCCACCCCCTCCAGAGGCCAGCGCAGCTCCGGGCAGAAGAAGGCGGTGCCAGCGTAGGCCGCATCCACGTGAAGCCACAGCCCCTCAGCGGCACCTGGAAGACACACAAGATTGTAGCTTATTAAGATATTATTACCACCAAACAATATGTATATTATAGTTACAATACTGTAGGTATGGTTAATTGAAATAAGTTTATGAATGTGTCTTTATAGGATACTACTAACACTTTTAAGTTAAGAGAAACCTGTATACAAGCCGCAACAGCAAAATTTGAAAATGAAGTACATTTTGTCCACATATACAGTAGGCCACACTTGAATAGAAAAGCTACAAGTTTTCTTGTTGTAATTTAGCAAATAGACGACTGTTTTAACTGGACACAACATGGCTCAATGACGAGGCGTTTTACAGATTCTTTGACTCATTCACCGGTCTATTTTGACAATAAACAAGTGTCCCATAGCTACTAACACTTCATGGAGTCAAAATGATAAGTCTGTCACAATAAAAATACACACATTGGCCACAACGCTATAAAAGCGGCAGGGTTAAAAGAACAAGAACAAAGTAGCGTCCGGAAATGACGGTATCTATAATATACATTTTTTTTTCTTTTGTTACTTTCTTTGTGGAGATCTGACTTAATCAAGACTGTTGCTGTAGTTGTGCCTCACTTCTGTCAATAAGACAAACCGTTCAAACTGTTGTCAATGAAGCTGTCTCGAAACGTAACAAGACATCTCTAATCGCATCTATTTTTTATTTTGTGGAAATTGTTGACTGTTCTATTTCCATTATCAAGGATGTGAAAATGTAGTTTATTGTGTGTTCTTTTATGTCCTTGTTCTGTACTGTTTTCTGTATAAAGTGTGATTGTATCGAGTTTGGGAGTTCTTTATAGGCTTCTCTTTATGAGCAGAATTAACACTGTACATATAATTTAACATAATTATTACGCACAGATTGGTCCGATTTCTGAGAGTTTGTCAAAGGCACAGACTCCCGTTGTTCCTAACGTGGCACACACCTGTAAAAACACAACACATGGTTAAATTAAAAACACTGTCAATAGCAGTTGTGAGAATGGACTTTATAAAGTTGTTGATTCAGTTCAGAGAATCAAACAGTTCGAACTCAGACAAGGCAATAAAAACCAACCCAAAGGTGTCCATGAATGATCGTATTCTCTGCTGCTAATTTACAATATTGTTGTGTTGTTTAGGTCCTTATTTTGAAATTCATTATACAACCATAGACATAGAGTACAACACAATAGAATCGCACCCCTTTCTACAATTGTTGTTTTGTTTCTTTTACGGTGTTAGAATACATTCACTTAATCAATGTTTGGCTAACTCATTCAATTTACAGTCTGACTTACATAGACATCAGATATACATTTAAAATATTATGCATCTGTAAATGCGAAACTTCCTGGCTGACTATGTATACTCATAGTGTATAGTTATTATATCTCTAGAGTTTATTGTCTGTTTATCATTTATTTATTTATTTTTATCTTTAATCAAAAGATCTTTAAACAGGAAGTCTGAAGTCTCTGCTTTAGACTGCTGCCCTCGCGACCGACAACGTATAAAGCGGAATAAAATGGATGTGCGCAAAGAGGAGACCGACATTTCCCCACTGAGCGACAAAAAAAGAGCATCTAATCTCGTCTAAATAGCATCATACTTTACTACAGAGGAGCAGTGATGTACCATGAACGGGACCAGCCCAGCCCTCCTGTCCTCCTCCATGGCCTGGAGCAGAGTGTCTCCTCTCAGACACAGCTGATCGTCACTCAGGAGAAAACGAACCTTCACCAAAGAAATGAGTCCTGCTTTTTCCACTGAAGAGTGCGCCTGTAAGCACCAGACAAAAGACTGTGTGTCAAAAGGTTGGTTGTTTTGGATTTATCTCGGTAAGACAAGTCATGAATCTGTGTGAGACTTGTATGTTCAAACTGAGCTGGTCATTGCAACAGCCTTTCTCTGTTTTATCTGCAAATGTGTCTACAGGTGATGCTGCAAACGCTGAGGGGAGCTTCGGTATTTTTCCATCCATTATCCATCTGATACTTCTGCCATTCACTAGTCACTTTCCTGTTAATATTATTACTGATGTTTATTCTGCTCATATTCTCTGCTGCTAAAGTACAATATACACATCTGTAAATACTTATGAACCACGTGCAATTATAGCCAAAGAGTTTATTTTATTATGTTATAATTATTTTGATTATGTTGTCTATTATCTTAAATAATAGATTATATTTGATGTGTGCAAACTGAGTGCACACATCAAAGGATAATTTAAGATGAAGGAATATCTTATCTTATCTTTCCCTCGGTACATAACCCGACCCGATCCCAGACCCAGAGTGTGTCAAAATAACATCATTTTGAATTGATCTTATTCAGACAAGGGACAGAAAATAGAGAAAAACTGACCTGATCAGAAGCGTAGGCCACCAGTCTGGAGTTGAGGATGGAGTCGTCCACGTCCTGGTCCAGCTCAGTTCGGAGCTCCAGAATCTTGTGTTTCCTCGCGGCTAAAAGAGCCACTAACGTGCTCTCACTCATTGTGCTCTGGAAACCACAACATTGAGACAGAAAACTATTGAAGGATTCTCAGATGAACAGAAAGTAGAGACAAAATCTGCTGTTTACATGACTAAAGAACAAGTTACAAAGAGTTTGAGCAATGTCCATGAATGTTGATAAATATCCTTTTATACTTTTAAGTAATCTTTCATCTTTATTTATATAGCGCATTTTACAGACCAAGGTCACCCAAAGTGCTTTACAATGTTCAGAGTTCAGATATTGCTCCATTCTTCCATTCTTTCGCCCCCAACTAACCCTTATGCTTTTAAATTTGGCCTCTGATCAAAATGAGTTTGACAGGCCTGCTCAAGACCAAAAAAGTCAGTAGCTTTGTGGGTTCAAAGCAGAATCAAACAGCAGCCGATTCAGATGGTGACTTTTTATCTGCATTATGATTGGGTGATTAATGTGAAACGTGAGTAAAACCTGCAGGATGCCTCCTCCCCTACTGTCCGGATGGTGGTGGAGAAAAAAGGAGGGAAGTCCCAGAGCTTTGCACAGCCAGTCCATAACATTCATCTCCAGCTCCGTACAAGCAGGACTGGAGGCCTGAAAGTAACATTAAAACACAACTTTTTGTAGTCAATCAACATGTGAAACTCCTCAACATTTACAGCCAAGGCTAATGTAATTTCCTGACAATATCATGAAAAATAATGGCACAGGCATAAACTACGTAAAGAACCAAAAGAGTCACAAAGTTATGAAGACCAAACATGAGCTTCCAAAACTTAAAGTCGACAAATTGACTGCTTTGGGAGTTCTGGGGTTTATAAAGGGCATTTTGTTTGTCAGAAAAATCTCACCCATGTGAAGCCCAGACAGTTGATGGCGTCCGCTAACATGTCCCCGAGCAGAGAGGGCCAGGAGGTGAGGCAGGGGAAGTACGCGTGCATGTGGGGGCTCTGCCAGTGAACCACCTGCACAGAGAGAACATACATGTGTGCGCCCTGAAAAAAGGGAGAATACACAGAAATGGTAGTTGTTGATCGGTGCTACTGGGTTGTGCTGCATTTATCATAATGAGGATCGATTATGGACAGTCATGGACTAAATGAAGCCAACAAAATCCAACCATATTGAAGGCTAATCTGCAACCAGCTCACTACTTCTGACTATTATCGATCATTAAAGAAATTTCCACAACACTAGAAGAGACGATTTCAGTGGCACGGTCGTCTTACCCCAGGCATGATGATCTTCTCGATGTCAGCGAAGATGTCGTCCCACCCCTCTGGCTCAAAGGGGGCAGTGTCCGGCAGCAGGTCCCTCATGTATCCAGGCTTCACATCGGGAAGAACCCTCCGCTCTCGGATGGACCCCAGATACTGAGTGATGTAGTCCACCAGCTCCTTTCCTGAACAATAGACGTAGTTCATCTTTATAACAGTCCAGTCACTGTTTAGGGCACATTTGTACATCGATGGAATCAGGTTTGGGAGTTTGAAAGCTAAAGTTAAACCATGCAATGTGGACCTGGTTGTGAAGATTATTGTTGAGCTGAGAGAGTAATGAGGGGGTATGAATATTTGTGCCAATACTTATTCCTAGGTCAAATTTCAGAGGGAGAATAAAAGAGGAAAAAAGTGGGATTAAATGTGAAATGACAAAACTTAAAGAATATACCAGTAAAAATTCTTGAAAACAGAAATCACTCCCATCATATAAGAATTATAAATGAAAAGAGTTTAATGCCATATTGTGGAAGATTTTAGTAACATTGAAAGACAAAAGAACGCATCCATCGACCTCTGGTAAAGTACAGAGTTATAATTTTTTTTCGGAAACATTTATAATAAATTCTATAATTCAAAAAAAGTGTGACTGATCTTGAAAAATACATTTATTCTCAAAACTAATATGAAATAAGAAAGATTACGACAGTGGAAAATATTGTTATGACCACCAATTTCTGAATACTAAAACAGTGTTGGAAAAGCAGTGTTGAGTAAGTAATATTACCGTTTTGAGTTTTGGTCCAGAACATGAATTATATCACACAATTATTTATTTTTTTCCCCTTTTTTTTTTTTGAGTTGATCCTTAATTAATGATGATCGGGACATATTAAGGACATTAATAAATTATGGACAGTGGTCATCCCGCTCCCTATGGACTAATGGCTCCTATGTGTTTGTTATTATGGACATGAACCAGCCCGGACTCTGAGGAGCACAGGGACTGGACTCCTGTTAGTGCCCAGAGTCAGAACTAAACATGGGGAGGCTGCTTTTCAGATTCATGCTGCTAAAATCTGGAACAGTCTTCCTGAAGATGTGAGACAGGCCTCCTCTCTGACAATGTTTAAAACCAGGTTAAAGACAGTTCTGTTTAGCTGTGCATACAACTGAGGGATTTTATATTTTTATCTTTCTTTTTAATGTTCTGTGATTATTTATGATTTTAATGCTTTCTTGTTTTGTTCAGCACTTTGAATTGCCTTGTGTATGAATTGTGCTATATAAATAAACTTGCCTTGCCTTGCCTATTATTGCTTGTCCTGTCTTCGAACCGTTTGATTCACTGATCTGTTGTTAAAGAATCAACAACTTTATCCCCTAAGACGACCCCTGTTGAGAGCTAGGGATATACTCAAAAAAACGAAACATTAAATTGAAAGTTAAATCAACTATATTGAGCATCTTTGTGCACTCAAACTATTGTAAACGCTGAGAAATCAAAGAAAAAGTGCTCTTATGACTGTGTGTAACTGATTCTAACTAGTAATATGAAAAAAGTTACACTGTTACAGATACCTGCCATCAGAAAATATTTGGAAGGCTTACAAATTTCTCTTTACCAAGTAGATCCTTTATTTGTCCCACAGTGGGGAAATTTTCGGTGTTGCATCACAAGTTATAGAACAGTAGGAAAGAGGAGCACACAGCACACGTTAAGTGAACAATAGCTGTACTAATAAAAAGAAAACAAAATCTCTAACTCTAGCATCAATAACAAGTATAAAATCTCGATCTTGAAAATAATAAAAGATGTAAAAATTTTGGGGCAACAGTAGCTCAGTTGGTAGAGCATTGGCCTTCAGGCCTGAAGGTCGTGGGTTCAATTCCCACCTCCACACCTTCTCCACCGACTCCCACTGATGACTGCTGTCGTGGTGTCCTTGGGCAAGACACTTAACCCCACTTTGCCCAAAGCCCCCACTGAAAGATCAAGGCTATGCTCACAGTCAGAGAGCAGCCGTCCTCCTGTGGACTCACCACCTGCAGAGGGTCTGTGAGGGGCTGGTGCTATGAGACTTGGGTGGCATCTCTGACTGCCACCCCCCTGACCCAGAAATGGATTAAAGGGTAGAAAATGGATGGATGGATGGGTAAAAATTTTAAACTTAGAGGCAATATAAAGTACTGTGTATTCTAGTGCAAGTAAAGTGTAGTTTTTTTATTTGTTTTAGTGCCATGAAACTAGTTTGACCCCTTCTTGAGCAAATACTTTCAAATTTACTATAACAACACAAAAATTGCATCAAGAGGAATAAAACTTTTTGACACATTTTCATAACGGAGATGTCTGTTTTTGCAATCTTCTTTCTTTTGCTTAATTCAAAAAGGATTATATTACTGCTGTATAAAAAATCTGACAAGTTACACCCAAATCTGATGATAAAGTAAGCAATTGGGATAAAAACAACTGGTGAGCACTTCAAAAACAATATCATTCCAGTATAAAGAATCTAACAAAACAATTATTATGCAGTTTTTACAATTACATTATAAACAGAGGAATGATAGAACGATTTCTTTGTGAATGGAGTGAGTCTTACCTCTGCGGTTGTACTCTCCTGGGTCCATGTCGAGGCGGTTGTGGCTTTAGTCCAGAAGCTCCAACAGGGAACTGTGTGATGCGTTTGAATGAAGCACGGACTTTAAACAGGTGAAGATGACCCGACCCCCGCCTCCTCCCCGTCCTCATCACTGTGACGCAAAAACATCCACTGTCTCTGCATCTGGGAAGACAATGATGCACAATTTCTACACCAAACATGAATCAGCCACGTCCTCATGCAGAACAACTAGAGAATATTGTGAGAAGTTCAGGATTTTTTTGTTGTCATTTCAGAAAGTTAGAAAAATCTTTTGCGTTTGTGCAGTGTGATAAATGAACCGTTTTTATATCATCTACTGTACAGAAAAGTAAAATGTATTCTATTATGTATATTAATTATGCTGTCGGGAGGTGAGATGAGTGAGGATCCAAAATTCAGGATTGTCCAAAATACTGGTTTAATGATAATAAAATAAAGCTCCAGGTGAAAAAAAATACAAACAAAACACTGGAATCAGGAACACAATGGACCAGCAACAAGGGGAAAGGAGCACATGGTACATATAGACACAGGTGAAACACATTAGGGCAGGCAGGAAGTAAAACTAAACTAAAACCAAAGAGAACTAATGTGCCACTCTATGACATTTGCTTTGATACTTGGTTATAGTTGGTTTTTTACAGTTGAACTAACAGTATCTTGTTTTCAGTTAAATATGATTTTAATATAAATATCAGCGTCTGAAGTCTCAGTTTTCAATCACTGTTAGTAATGGCAGAAACAGCCCATTGTGTGATGATGATGATAATAATAATAATAATGATACCAATAACAAATAATAATAATAGTAATAATAATAATGATGATAGTAATAATAATAATTATAAAAATAATGGTAATAGCCATAACAATAATAATAATAATAATAGTAATAATAATAATAAAAATAACAATGATAATAATAATAATGATGATAGTAATAATAATAATAATAATACAAAAAATAATAATACAAATAATGGTAATAGTCATAAAAATAATAATAATAGTAATAATAATAATAAAAATAACAATGATAATAAAAATAACAATGATAATAATAATAATCATAATCATAATCATAATCATAGTCATAATAATCACCAAAACTGCTAGAACATAAGCAAAACATTTAGATTTGTTTTGGTTGGGTTAAAAATTCACAATAGATTCAAAAGATTCCAGAAATGTTTAATCTTTTTAATCTCTTGACTGTGGATATTGCCACATGTGGTATTGTGCACTTGTATCATCACTTTCAGATGATGGATCAATGTTGGTGAATGACTCAAAATAAACAAACAGTGAAAAGGATTACTGAGAGAATAAGAGCCATGGGCGAGTCGTGCAGCTGGACCTACCCTGGTGTTTGACTTTGCTTTGTGTAACATATGCGGCACTAAAGAACCACATCATGTCAGATCTGAGGTGAGCTGCAGCCAAAACTGTTGTATGTACAGTATATAAGACAATCCTCATTCACCGTCACTATTAGTTCTCACAGAAACAAATATATCAACTCTGGACACTTTTTTGCATCGGCTTAATAGCAGTCATTATATTCTCATAAGTGTGGCATTTAGAAATCATTCCCAATAATACATAGTTCCCTGCAGACGGTGTGAGGCAGTAGTGAAAGGGTATGAATGGAGGTTATGGCTGGGCACATGTCTGGTAGGAACATGTTTTCTTTATTTAATTATTTGTATTTGTATTTTGGTGCCAATACTTATTTCAAGGTCAAATTTCAAGCATAAAATGAAATAAAAAATGAAAAAAAAAAAAAACCAATTGATTTCAAGAATATACCAATAAAATACAAATGGAATCCAGAGATTAAGATCAATTGAGTGAGGCTATTCCTTTTTCTGTGTTCATCTGGGGAAATATCGAGGCGTTCCCAGGTGAGTTGAGAGACATAGTTCCTCCAGCGTGTCCTGGATCTTATGATGGTGAAAAGGAAAAAAACATGGTTTAAGCCTAGCCTGGCTTTAGCCATCCGTACACTCCGCTCAATCATCATTTCACTTAACGTCTGGGTCTGGTCCCTGTGTTAGCGATTACAATCGGTTAAATTTTGACCGACCAATCAGCGAGCGCGGAAGGTGGGTGTTGTAGATAGTTGTGGGCGACGTCAAGAGTTTGCGCCGAACGGGGAGGTTGTGGTTTGGCAATGGCAAAGAATGCGATAGTAAAGAATTCCGGGCTGGTTCTATCAAGAAATTGAAGCCGGAGCAAGAGGAATGTTTAGCAAATGTAATTGCTGCAAAGATTGTGGCGCTACCCCCCACGGGCTCCGTTAGTGGCAAAGGAGATGGCTAGGCTAAATGCTAAATGCTACTACTCACTCTGGCGCATTACATATGTCAAGGTAAACTCAGATCCAATCGTTTCAATCTGCAAAAGGAGTTAACCCCTCCCACCTGTTAACGGAGCACAATGGAACACATCCAGACCTTAGTACGTAATGTAATTTGTACAATGGTGTGGTACGACCAGGCTAGGTTTAAGCCTAGTGAGTGATTTTAATGGTTAACAAATGGTTTAGGGGGCTTTGTTTTATAGCAAGTAGGAATTTGGGAATGTTTGTCAGGATGATTCTGTTTTACTATTAAGACGGTGATTGACCATCTCGTTTGAGGTTGTCCCTCATCATCTGGATGAAGACAATGTCCTCTTCCTGCATCCAATATGCACATTTTATTTGTTCTTTTCTTCAATTGTTAGTTCTGGCAGTGTGCTTGTTCTCAATTGAGTGTTTGACTTGTCTTTGGTTAGACCTATTTTAATGTATCAAATACAATTGCTATGATCTTTATGTGTGTGTAATACTTGAGGCTATACAAGCAGGAAACACATGCACAAAAGAACAGAAAACTTGGTCGTATGTTCATATTTAACACACTATCAAAGTGATAGATACATGTAAAGTAAGTCTGTGAGATGTGCCATGTAAAAACATTTGATGATGCATTGGTTATATAAGGTGCTTCACATGTCATTCATTCACTCCGTGCACATTGGTGATACACTACTACTGTAGCCACAGCTGCCCTGGGGCACACTGACAGAAGCGAGGCAACCAGTATGTGCCATTGGTCACCACCAACCATTCACACGCACACACCAGACTCATTAATAATAATAATGCATCGGTTTTATATAGCGCTTTTCTGGACACTCAAAGACGCTTCACATGTATCATTATTCTTTCACTCCATTCACGGTGGTGATGAACTATTACTGTAGCCACAGCTGCCCTGGGGCACACTGACAGAAGCGAGGCAACCAGTCTGTGCCATCAGCCCCTCCGACCACCACCAACCATTCACACCAGACTCATTCTAGGCAATGGGGGTAAAGTGTCTTGCCTAAGGACACAACGGCAGTTTGGCACTTTACAGCCGCAGCCGCCCCACTGTGGCTGGTGTTCCCAGAGGTTAAGTGTCTTGCCAAGGACACAACGACAGTAGACAGTGGGAGTTGATGGTGAAGGCCGGACTCGAACCCACGACCCTCTGGCTCAAAGGCCAATGCTCAACCAACTGAGCTTCTGTGCTACTTCACCCACATTCTAGGCAATGTGGGTGAAGTGTCTTGCCCAAGGTCACCACGACAAGTTTGGCACTTTACAGCCGCCCCACTGTGGCACCTGGTGTTCCCAGAGGTCTCCCATCACAGTTACCCTCCCACTAACCAGGCCCTGCCCTGCTTTGCTTCAGAGGGGTCTGGCAAGTTTTGGGACAATAAACAAGTTTATTTTGGTTGTTCAGTCATTATGGTCAGTTCTTTACAGTAAAGGAACAGTCTTTGATAAAGCAGCTTAGCTAGTGGCTTTGTTACGTTGTTATTATAACACAAAGTTAAATTTAACCAATGTTTAATACTTTTTTGTTGTTTGTGTTTTAACTTAAGCTTATTTTAACTTTGTTTATTTAGTCACCCTTTCTAAACAGAGGTCTTTCATCCAAGAGTAACACAAACACAGTGAAGCCATTGTCTTGAAACTTTAACTTGATATCTTTAACATAAAGGATCAATAGTATGTTTATTTAGTCACCGTTTCTAAACAGAGGTCTTTCATCCAAGTTAAGTAACACAAGCACAGTGAAGCCATTGTCTCTGTCTTTGATGAAAGCACGTTTTAAGCACAATTGTGCAATTCAAACCAATATGCAATATCAAAGTCAAACATATTTATAATACAAGTCTTTCTTTTGCTTTTATTTCAGTAAAATGCCACGTTTCGAAACAATGACGTTTTACATTAAAAACTATCCGTATCGCGTTGACGTAAATAAGGAGCAAAGGTTTCTTACACTTTGTAGTATACGGCAAGGCCAATTCATAGTTTGTGTGTTCCCGTTATTTACAACAGCAATAAAAAAGTATTCTATTTCTGATTCTGGTGTTTATATATTGAGTACATCTGGAGAAGGGTGCATTTAAAAAACATGATAATAATTATAATCTATAATAATAATGGATCATGGCTCAGTTGGTAGAGCGTTGGCCTTTGAGCCTGAAGGTCGTGGGTTCGAGTGTGTCTAGTGTGTGTGTGAATGGTTGGTGGTGGTGGTGGGAGGGGCCGATGGCACATACTGGTTGCCACGCCTCTCTGTCAGTGTGCCCCAGGGCAGCTGTGGCTACAGTAGTAGTTTATCACCACCGTGTATGGAGTGAATGAATAATAACATGTGAAGCGTTTTTGAGTGTCCAAAAAAGCGCTGTATAAAACCCGATGCATTATTATTATTATAATGTTATTATACGATATGGACAGAACAAGAGTATTTTTCATTACAACTTCAGTTATATCACAATCAAAAGATTATTTGGAGATTGTGTCACATTAGTTTAACAGAAAATGGGCCTTCGATAAAGTAAAAAAGCAGAAATATTCTCAAAAATTGTTTTGGAACTTGAATATTGAGCAGAAAGATCAAAAAATATTTTTAAGGGCAAACTCTGTCCTTGGTGAAAATCGATTTAAAATCAAATTCGTCTAAAGCAGGAAATAAAATTGAGATTTTACTTTTTTGTCATATCGCCCAGCCCTACGTCTCGTCAAACAACGTGCCGTGAGGACTTGAAGCTCTGTGTGCGCTCCCACATGATTTTGTATAATTTTCTGAAGTTAATACTGAAGTTCCACAGACTTCAAGATTCATGATTCAAGAATTTATTTGCCATTTGCTGTAAAACCACATTGGAAAAACTGTTCTAGATTACCCTATTCTCCGTGTTTGTAAAGGACCACAGAGACATGTTCAGGACACATCATAACCAGTGAAAACAACTGTGGCAGATACATACATCCATCCATCTATTTTCTTATTCTTTGGATTAAGGGGAAGAAAATGGATGGATGGATGGAATTCATGCAGTGCAACCTGAAGTGCTTTACACAGACATATAATCATATAATTACAAGCATTTTAAAACATAAGGTAAAACTGTAATATATACAGTCTATGGGTAAAACATCAACGGAAAAAAATCAAATATTTAACTTTTCAGACAGAATGTCAGAAATATAAGTGTATATAAAAAACTCAATATATAAAATAACCCATATGCACAGCTACATGCTGCACATTCTACATGCACATGTAGAGGGGGGGGGACAGAATCTGTGTATAAAAGTTTGTCAGATTGTGCTTCTGTCTGCTGATCCATGACACCCGAATTAGATCAGAATTACATATATCCACCATTTTGAATAATAATGATATATTAAACCAAACGCTCTATGGGGACACTCAAATCCCCATCGAATGTCACCTTAATGAAAGCTGTATAGGTTCTCTGTCAGCTGAGGTCGAGCTGTTTTAGTTCACATTGAGTTCTATGAGACATTTTTTCTGGGTAGCCCGCATGAATTTAGTCTGCAGTACCACGGGCGCTCCCTGTGCCTGTTGGTGGGACAGCTGTAAGCCTGCAATACATGTCAAGATAGGCCCCTGATCTCAGAAAATCCTAAAAACGCCCCTGACTGGGGCTAAAAATAACCGTGTTCCTGTAAGCATGAGTGCGCTAAAAAATATGTTAAGGTTAATGGAATTGATGTTTATGTTATGATTTAAATGAATGTGATTATAGTAAAAGAAAAAATGGGTTGACCTACATGCGAAGCGCTGAAATCACTGTACTGGGTGTGAAATAAGTAAATGGGTGTTTTGCGAAACTATGCTGCAAGACGATGTCCAACAAGTAGTAAATGTATAAGCTTTACCCATTTTGTGGAATTTCCATGTGAGGGTGTTGGTGTTTTGATCTTTCAATAAAACCCAATCCGTGGGAGAGTAAGTCAATTAGTGACTAGGAGAGAACGCTATGCAATACATGTTCTGTCCTCCTGTTGCACTACTATTGACACTGTTTCTTGATTGCCACTTTTTATTGTACATAATATATCCTGCATTAACACTTTTGCACATTTCTTTCTTTTGTACAATCTTGAGTGATTCAAGCCATGCCAGATGTGACATGTAAATTTCACATGTGTGCGATCAATAAAGTGTATCTTATCTTATCTTATCTTCAATCCCAGTCATTCCTCCTAAAGTAAAGAGTTAACTTGTCTTTGTGTGCGTTTTGTCGAAAATGACTATAGTAGAATCAGCATTCACATACCATAAAATGGAAAAGGTTCATACCACACCCATAATACATCCATGCTTCCTACAGTGCGAAAGAGGCCTCCAGAAACATGCTATTATTTTATGCTGCCTGTAGATGGCGCTCGTTGGGACTTTACGTTTCACCGGAAAAATAAAGCGCAGAGAAACATCAGGAACCAGCTCCAAAAAGTCGCAAAAGTGTCATCAACGACCCAATAGAGGTGAATATGTCATCTAATATTTCATGTATAGAGCTGAATGGCTGTTTTGGGGCGTGTTAGCAGTTTGTTTGGCGTCAGTCACATGCTGTCTTGTGAGTGCCTGGTCCTTCCTGTCCTCTTGCTAGTTAAATGGCTTTAGCCGCTAATGCTAACAGGCTAAACTGCGTGATGCCTTTATGTAGTTCCGATATATAGAGCTAGCTAAAGCCATAAACAAGAGTGGTTATATACTTAAACCGGAACCTTGAACACCACACGACACTGCCTCAAATGTGACACTGGGACGTGGTTGTTGTTGATCGTCTGCCCGTAAAGACCAGAGAGACCTGTCACATCGATGCTAACATTAGCTAGCCTTCAAAAACAGTATTTCATGTTGACAACACACTGCCTTACAGGTAGGGTAAATATGCCTGTCATAGATGGTGGGGCGTTATACATTATCATCCGTTTTGTACTGTAGAAACAGACCAGGGCCTTTCTGAGTGGAGTTTGCATGTTCTCCCCGTGTCTGTGTAGGTTTCCTCCGGGTACTCCGGTTTCCCCTACCACTAAAAATATGTACAATAGGTCTGGCATGCGCCTTCTGTTCGGCGACCCCACTCCCATCTCTGTCTGGAGTGAGAGACAAGTGCCCAAAAAAATAATAACAATTGTAAACCGCTTTGTGACCCTTGTCTGTGAAAGGCGGTATATAAATAAACATTACTTACTTACTTACTTACTAGAAACTAAGTATTTACTAACACATTGAAAGCTATACTCAATCTTACGAAAGCTTAACTTCAGTTTTCAAGTTTGTGACTGGACTGTTTATCATTGTGTATGTTGTGGTTGAGTTCATTGTATAATTGTGGCGTTAGCAAATGATAAAACCACCCCAGTAGAAAAACCGGACACTTTTACGTGTATTTTTGTATGATGTTATGGTAAGATGCGAGAAACAAAAAAATAACAACAATACCAGTACAAATATTTGTGCTTAGCTGAAGTATAAAGAACTGTATTTCCCGGATCAGTACACTGGGCAAATGGTAGGAGGGGTATCAGAGTAATATCACTGTGTTGATGACATTTTTGCTGTTTAGTCAATTCTAATTTGTGTATTAGCAGCATAGTAATGATATGGACATAATAAATAGCAGACAAGGTGATATGCTTAGACAGGTCTGAGCGAATGTGTCAGGGGTCTAAAAGTATTTGCGAGTGTGTTGGAAGGTATTGTGCGCTTCAAGGACTTAACCAACTTTTCTAAATTACAACGTGAATGGCTAGTGGACGGACACACACCACATCGGTCATTCTTGCTTTATCACAGTGTTGCACAATGTTATAACTGATTAATAGCACATGTAAACATTCAGACTTATTAAGAGATACTTGTTATTAATGTGCTCTAAACAGATGTCCTGGGTCTCCATACCTCACTGAATGCCTGTATTGTTTGAGCTGTGATTGGAAACACTTGCCAAGATGCCTGCAGTGTCCACTGGACCCAAAGAGCTTTATCTGTCCTCATCTCTGGGCGAATTAAACAAGAAGGCAGAGGTGAAACCAGAAAAGATCACCAACACCAAGAGGTACATTATACACTTCTTTTATACACTATGTTTAAAGCTGCATTTTGGATTCTCAGAGATTAAATGTTGCGAAAGCCCAATGTTGTAGTGATTGTGTTAATTACTGATATAATAAACCTATTTGTAATCAACCATGATAGTAACATTTATGGACATTTATTCACATGTACATTGTTCTCCCCACTCCCTATGAACCACTGGCTCATATTTGTTTATTCTTTTTGCATTTCCTGTATTTGTACTGTTTGAGTCAGTTGTTGGTGAATCAACAACTTTTTAAGTCCTGCAAGACGACTGCTGTTGTGATTTAGGGCTGTAGAAAATAGTAATGCTTTATACATTTACATTTTCAACTTGTAGCAAAACTAGAATGTTGAGTATCCAGCTTGTACTTGTGTAGATAGGCTTGCCTGGTAGGCAAGGCAAGTTTATTTGCATTGCACAGTTCATACACAAGGAAACTAAAGTGCTAAACCAAATAAGACAGAAATAATGTAACAGCTAAACAGATCTAACAATCCACAATTCTTTATCGTTTACCATTTATTATCTTGTGTTGCAGTTATGTCCATAGTGCGTGCAAACTCTTCAAAGCTGCAGAGGAGAGCCGTTTGGACAGAGACGAGGAGAAGGCTTACGTGTTCTATATGAAGTATTTGACAATTTATGATGTTATTAAAAAAAGACCAGACTTCAAACAACAACAGGTAATAAAAACTAATCTTTTTTTTTTTTTTTTCTTTCAATGAATGTTGAAGCTCAAAAAACTGTGCTAATTTAAAGATCTTATAACTGTGTAAACTTCCCTTCTTCCACTGCCTGTTACAGTGGACCCGTTTCAAATATGTAGTTTATGATCAATAGAATTTGAAAAGGTCAAAATACCAAAAATCTCCGTACACTACAACAGCAGACAATGCCACTGTATGCCCTCTTTATTCTCTAGTTTGTTTATTAATGCAATGCTTCCCAAAATGGTGTTAGTGGCTAGAGGCCGCTTCCAAAAGTTGTCCACATGACAAGCAATTGTACAAATATATTTCATCTAATTTCAGCCATGTCTTTAAATGTATAATAATAATGATAATAATATGGTTTTATTTTCTTTGTATACAGGATTTTTATATGAAACTGCTTGGACCCAATAGCATTAAGAAAGCCATTGAAGAAGCAGAGAAACTATCTGAAAATCTCAAGCTCAGGTTAGCAGTTGTATGGTTTAACTCTATATAGAGCTACTGCACATCAACTCTGTATGTTGAGAATAATATGTGTGCAATGTCAGGTATGAGGAAGTGGAGGTGCGCAGAAAACTCGAGGAGAAAGAACGACTGGAAGAGAAGAAAAGAAAGGAGGAGATCACTGAGAAAGAGAACAGTCGATTGTCTCCGAAAACAACAAGCAAAAAGGACAATAAGAAGGTACATGTGACCTGTTTGATATGAATATTTAAAACTCCTGCTGCAGACGATCGATGCAGCGATGTCCCGGTTCAATGCAATTTGGTGGTTGGGGAAACAGAACACGAGCCATTTCCTGTTGTTTATTGGACAATTCGAGCAAGGAAAGACTGTCCATTTGACTCTCCATTGTGTACAGCACTCAAGAATAACGTACACATGTCATAGATTCTCAAAATACAGAGCAAAGATCTTTGGTTTGACCTTGCAATTTGGCGTGAGGGAAGTAGATTTCGAAATCGAAATCGGAAGCGTTTGTGACCACGGCTCTGTTCTTGTGTGTCAAAATGTGATTTGCATCTCCACCCAGCAAATATTTGAATATGTGCTCCTCATCAAATCCCAAGTCAAAGTGAAATTGCAATGGAAGATGTTTTAGTTATAAGTTATCACAAATGTAGAAGTTAAACAGAAATCTAAATCTAATGCAATCTAATGAACTTTATCTTGTCACTTTTTTAGGTAAAAGATGGACACAATGAAATAAAGAATGCAACTCCAAAAGGTGAGGATTAATACTTGGATGGTCCTTGTTTATAAAATATCTGTAAAATATGTTTGAAATAAATCTTGGTAATTACATTAAAAGAGACCCAAAGATCAGTGTTCAGAGAGCAGGCAAACTACTCAGGGCCTCATTGGCCGCACCAAATTTCCAACGTTTTTCTCTGGCTTCCCTTTCTTTTGGTCAACATATTATTTTTATTATAATACACTAATTATGATATACCACGGCAGAGCAATGAGCAGGACAACAGCTCCAGATCTTTATACAATATTTACATAAACTGAGGCGGGCTCAGGAGCCTGATAGAAACGTCCAAAGGGCCGCATCTGGCCCATTATGATGATTATTATTATTTTAATATTATGCACAGTACTTATATAGTGCTTTTGATGACACTGGAAGACGTTTTGCATGGCATTATTTATTCACTTCATGCACTGCTGTAGCGACAGCTGTCCTGGGCCAACCAGTCTGTGCCATTGGCTTACTGTGTGTGATTGGTCTTGCCTGTGGGCACAACAATAGTTTACTGCTTTACTGCATCACATCCCAGTTGTTTAATGATGTGCCATTGTTTTGTTCTACCATGGTTTAGACCAATCCATTCTGCATTACAGAGCGTGTTGATGATTTTAGTTTGTGTAAAATAAATATGTTGTCTTGCTAGCACCGACGCCTGCCGGAGGAATCACAGCTGAGAAACTTATGGCTATGATGAAGGACCAGACGATCACATTGATTGTAATGGACGCGCGACCATTTAAAGACTTCGAGGATTCCCACATCCAGGTCCCAGTTCAGACCTGTATCAGTGTACCTGATGAGGCCGTCAGCCCTGGGTAAGGATCAGACTTTTCTATTTCAATCAGATACTGTGTATAGGAATGGGCAGATTTATTTTTGATAATGTCTTTGGTCAGTTTTATGATCAAATCTGTGGAGAGGTGACTTTCCTCACAATTCACAATATCCAACGTAAAATGTGTGTGTCTCGTCATGTGTGCCTTTCACCTACTGTATATTGACAATCTAATGGTCACTTTACCCCAGGCATGTCCAAACTAAGGCCCATGGGACAAATGTCATGTTACCATGTTAAGTTAACATGGTCATCCAGCCAAATTCAGCTCCACCAATATAGTCATGATGTACCTTTTAATGAAGCTCCAAATCTTTGGAATCCAGTCCTTAACTTTATTTGTGTATTTTAACAATGCCATCAATTTGGTCAAAACTGTTTTAGTATCTGTATTGTCGGCCCCTGGACAAGTCTGGTGAACCAAACTGGGCCTTTTACTATAAAGGTTGGGCATCCCTGCTTTTCCTACTGCTATTATTATTTATTCTGGTCATATTCTCTGCTGCTAAAGTACAATATTAACTCTGTAAATGTGAGACTTCCTGACTTCTAACTACAGTGTATAGTCTAGAATTGCAATTATAGCTTGAGAGTTAAGATCTATTATTTAAGATGCTAGATAATTGTTTGGTGCGTGTATAACCTGAGTGCTCTTATTTGCCCGGTAATTTCTCCTATAATATGCTCAACAATCACATTGGCATTTCCCCGCCGTGGGACAATGAAAGGTTATCTTGTTTATTTTCTAGAATCACCGTGAATCAGATTGAAGCGAAGCTGCCAGAGGCGTCTAAGGACCAGTGGAGGAAAAGAGGTTTTGTTGAATATATTAAAACTGAGACAGTAACCGCACCGTCACTTATCAGGCATTAGTGGCCCCCCATCAGGCAGGCCACCACTCCTCCCCTGATCCTTAGTTCCACCCTCTCCCACCGCCCGACAAACCCCTCTCTACCAAACTACCACCCCCCTACGTGAAAAACCTCATGCATCAACAGAAAGTAAAATATAGAACAATACACACATAAAACCAAATACCACTATTCATAAAACCACCCATTTCACAATCCTGACCCCACATCAGACCCTAAAACAAACAATAACAACTAAAAACCATCACCAAAATTCGCTTACATGTCCCTTATCTATTATACTCACCGATGTTGCCCTAAAGACCCAGCAGGGCCTCCTAATCCCAATTTAAATTCTGTTCTTCTCCACTCCCATTCACCAGAAAACACCCATTAACCCTGCCACCCACCCCTATCACCCCCCGCTACCCACCAACCCCCCACTCACTGCCCACCCATTATATCGGTGCATATAAAGTGACTCCTACACAAAAAATTTCCTTCCAAACTCCCCTTAATCCCCCCCCAATTTACACCTCCCAATACACCCCTCACACACCATCACCTACCACACCTCCAAAACCAAAAACTCAAAATACCCCAAACTACACCCCATTCCAAAAAAATACAAACCATCCTCTTATATCCCAAACCAAATAATCAACAACCACTACACCCCCTATTAATTACCTCACCCTCTCACACACACAAGACAACCACCCACCCCTAATAATAATAATCTCCCCGTTCCCCTTTTCTCACAACCATACTCCAACCCCCCCATATAACATATTCCAACATCCACCTCCCCATACCCCTAATCACCCCCACTACCATCCCTCCACCCCACCATCCAATACTACCACCTAACCCCCCCTCACCCCCTTACCCCCCAATAAAACAACAAACCATCATAACCTTAACACCCCAAACAACACCCCCCACAACCCCAAAACCACCCAAACCAACCCCCCCACTCAAATCCCCCACCCCCCCTTCCCTCAACCCAATCTTCCTATCTAATTATCTTATTACACTTTTTAAACCCAAATTCTAAATATATCCCAATTTCACCCCCCTTCTCCCTAAACTACTCCACCACCCCCTCCCCTCTTCACTCATCTCCCCTAATTACCACCCATACCCCAATTTCCTCCCCCTCCCCCTTACTAACCCACACCCCCCCCCCCCCCCATATCAAACCCACCCTAATCCACTCATCCCCATTCCTCACAATACCCCTCCACTCACCCCATAAAAAACCCTCCCACAATTCCCCCAAACCCCCCACTCTCCCCTCCCCCCTCCACCCCCATACACCCCACCCACCCCAACCCCAAACCATTATCATCCATCCATCCCACACAATATCCACAATCAAATCACAAATAACCTCCCCCAACCCCCTTTCTACAAATCTTTTACATCCCTCTATTATCCCCCCCCTCCCTCACCCCCTCTCCTTCTCATCCCCCTACCCTAAACCCCTCACACCACCCCCCCCCCAGTTACCCAACTCCTCACCTCCTCCAACTCAACCCATCAACCCTTATAAAACAATCCCCACCCCCCTCACCCCAAACCCAATCACCCCCTTCTTTTCCCATCCCCCCCCATATCAATACTCTCCAAACAACATTCTCCCCAACCTTTCCCCCCCACCTTCTCCACCTTAACACCCCTCCCCCCCCAACACATCCCACAACCCCACCACTCAAACCCAACCCTACACCAATCCCCAACACTTCCACAACCCATACTAACTCCTACCTTCCTACACCCAAACCCCTCTAACCACAATACCAAACTCCCTCCCCTCTCCACATCCCTCCACCCAACACCACTCCTACTTCCCCTCCTTTCATCCCCCCAAAACTACCCCTTCCCTAAATTAACCCCCT